>CAUYUJ010015319.1:187500-272500 GCA_963575745.1 Prorocentrum cordatum
ATCCCCGCGCGGCCACACAATTGTATGCCCCGCTCGCCTAATCCGCCCCGCCCGCCCGACCCGCCACACCTGGAAAAGATCGCCCGCCAAACTCGGCCGACAGGGTCCACTGAACGACGAACATCAGAACTGGAAAATAATGAGAAAATAACACAAACAACAAATTTACCATGAAATACAACTGCGGCGAAACGAGCTAACTGAACATGCAAATCGTCAGTGCGGACACTTTTGGATATGATGATTGAGGGAATGGAAAATGTCATCCAACGTGGGTCCAAAACACTACGCGGTTGCCCTGTAGATGTGTACGCCATGAGATGCTACCATGCGGCGCCAGCTATGTAGTGCTAGCTACGCGGTGCACAATATGTGGTCCAATATACGTCGCACAATTTGCGCAGTGCAAACTCTGCCGTGCAAACTCGCTATGTGGTACAATCTGCCTGGTGCAAGCTATGTCGTGCAAGCTATTTGGTGCAAACTACGTGGTGCAATTCGCTTCTGTTCGCAATGATTTGTCACATCCACCTCTCGCGGGATACTCCCACCCACCCACCCGCAACTTGGTTTGGAAAGCCCCTGCGGCGGCGATTGCGATGAGTGTTTGGCGTTGGCTGGTGTATTTTTGCGGCCGCGTTAGCCCGAACATGCTCGCGCGCACACCGTCCAGCTAATTTGGCGCGATCGACGTGGCCGCGGTGGCGCTGAACGCTGGGCACTTCCCACCGGGCGGGCGTTGGTAGAACTGGGTTTCGTGAACCTGGCTTAATGATCTGTACCAGGGGCACCCCCCCGTCCCATTTCCACTATCCGGAACTGCCGTCACCCGAAAAAACACAAACTATGGCAAACCTGGTTTAGTGATTCTGGCCAATTCGAAGGCTCCGGGGCCCTCCCACTAACCGGGTCCCCTTACCCGGGGTCCTGGCCATACCCGAACTTCTGTGCGAGTCATTGACTGGGGCAGGCCCAGTACCATGGCGACGCCGACAACTGTAGACACGATTACGACAGTAGCGATTCTGGTGACGATGGTGGCGATGACGAAGGCAAGGCCAAGGACGGCGCTGATGTTGATCACAGCCGCCGATAACGATGACGAATGCCTCTCGTCGGCGACGCAAGTTTTTGAAGGAATTCGGCTTGCGCGCGCGGCCGACTCGCGAGTGGCCCGCGTGGTATTTTTCGAAGCGGATCGCGTCCCCCCCCAGCGCGCGCGCAAGGGCGTTCGAGTGAGCTCGACATGCGGCGTGAGAGGCCCATTTTGCAGAATGTGATGAAAATGTTGGAAAATCATGGGTACTTTAAGAACCCGCAAAGCCACGAGAGGGTTTTTTTTTTGAAGACTGATATTGCAAAACCGTGCGTTTATATGTTTTCGGGACACTCGTTATTGACCCCCTTACGGAACCGAGAGTTTTTTCAAGGGTAACGGCATGCGGGCGCGACGACGCGCGCGTGCATTTCGTCGTCCTTTTGTGCAAGGGATTCTTGCGACAGAACGCGCGCAAAGGCGTCCGAACGACTCGATGCGCGCGCGAGGGGCCTATTTGAACGCAATTGATGGACATGTTGAACAACCGATGATTTCATAAGAATTCGCCGGAGCGCGGGCGCAAACTTTTGTTCTTTGTTTGACATTCCGTACTGCCGGACAATGTGTACTTATATGGTGTCCTGACACACTGCTTTGAAACCCTTACGCAACCGACGGTTTGCCTAGGATTCCGGCATGCGCGCGCGATGACGCGCGCGTGTGCACTTCGTCTTTTTGCTTGTGTGAAAGAATTCTCGGAACCTGGTAATGTTGAGCAAAACGACAGTGTGCGCAAAGTATGTTTGCACAGGGTGGCGGGGGAGCGATGCTGGTTGGGCTGGAGTGATCTGAGTTCATGTTGAGGACGGACGGTGGAGCGAATATCATTTGTTCGTTGCAATACGAAAGGGGAACGGTTGAACCTCGGGCGGGAGGTAGATCGAAGTTCTTTGGAAAATAACACTTGTCTTGCAAATGGGTGATCAAATGGGTGATCAAATTCGAGCCCATCCACCCACCCACTCGCAACTTAGCTTGCGAAACCCATGCGGCGGTGATTGCGATGAGTGCTTGGCGTTGGCTACTGCGTGCCTGCGGCCGCGCTATCCCGCGCGCGTTCGCGCGCATAGCGGTCAGCTATTTTGGCGCGGTCAACGCGGCCGCGTTGGCGCTGAACGCTGGGCACTTCTCAGCGGTCATTTCAGTGCGAGTCGGTGACTGGGGCAGGCTCGGTATGCGCGCGCGGCCGACTCGCGCGATTGGCCCGCTCTGTATGTTTGTGGCACGGATCGTGCCCCCAAACACGCGCGCAAGGGAGTTCGAATGAGTTCGACATGCGGCGCGAAAAAACCGTTCGGCCGAAACTGATGAAAACGTTGGGAAACCTACGGTTTCCTTGAGACCCCGCACGACCGCGAACGCAGGATGTTTTAAACCGATGTTGCAAAACCATGTGGTTGTTTGATGTGTTCGGGGCACTCAATTTTGGAATCCCTGTGGAAGAACCTATGGTCGTTGATTCTTTTGGGGGAAACGCATTTCGGCATGCGCGCGCAATGACGCGCTCGCCCCGTGTTTTGCCAAGGGTTCTCGCGCCAGTACGCGCGCAAGGGCGCCCGAGCGATTTCGACATGCGCGCGCGAGAGGCCCGTTTGGCAGCATGCTAAGGGAATGTTGAAAGCCACAGATTTTCTAAGAATTCGCATGAGCGCGGGCGCAGGTTCTTCTTTGAAAACTACCTTGCGAAACCATGTTAACGTTTTCGAGACTCTGGAATTTTTAAGGCGACATCCTTAGGACATATTCGGTGTTGGAAGGATTCCGGCTCGCGCGCGCAACGACGCGCGCGTGCACTGCGCCCCTTCGTTCTTTTCTTTCTTTCTTTCTTTCTTATATACATATATAAAATAAATAATAAAACTATGTTGCGCAAGGGCTTCTTGACAACATGCAATGTTGTGGAAACGAATGCGCGCGCGTAAAGTGCGCAGAGGATGGCGGGGGTGGCGGGGGGGGGGGGGGGGGGGGGGGGCGGTAACCAGCCTGGCTGGGGCGGTGCGAACCCATATCTAAGATGGAACATGGGGCACAGTCATAGGCGAACCTGACCAGACAAGAACGGGGAGCTTCAGATATCATACGTTCTTCGCAAGCGCTGCTCCATTATGTCTTGGCGCGCGTGCGTTCGCGCGTGCGCATGTGCGTCCGTGCGCGGTGGTGTGCCGAACTGCTGCGTTGTGCCCTGCTGCTCTGCCGTGCTCCTCTTTGTTTGTGGGTGTGTGCGTGTGTTCTGCCTTGTTCCTGCGTGTTATGCCGTGCTACATTGCTATGTTCTGCCAAAGTATGCAGTGTTCCTGTGTGTTATGCCATGGTCCCGTGTGTTCTGCCGCGCTCCTCTCTTCAGGCGTGTTCCTGTGATCTTGCGTGTTCTGCCGTGCTCCTGCGCGTTCTGTCGTGCCCCTGCATGGTCTGCCGTGCTTCTGCTAAATCCTGTGTGGTCTGCCATGGTCCTGCGTGTTCTGCCGTGCTCCTGCGTGCTCTGCACGGCCCCTGTGTGTTCTGCCGTGCTCCTGCGTGGTTTTGCCGTGCTCTTGCTTGTTCTGCCATGCTCCTGTGTGTTCTGCGTGTTAAAGTTAAAGTTAAAGACGGGGCCTTCAAGGCGCAGGGGGAAAACAAACAAGACGCGGACAGGGCCAGACGGGACCACAGTTCCCGAAAGAAGCCGAGTCCCAAAGCAAAGCGAGCCACGCGCGCCTACTCGCCACAGGGAGCAACACACGTTAGCAGAACGATGCTTATTCTTCACTCACTCTCAGACGGCGGGCCGCGGCGCGCCAGACGGCGGCGGACCCTGCGGCTCCCCTGGCCGTCGATCGCCGCGCTGTCCGCCGCGGCGAACCCCTCCTCGGTGGCCCCGTGCACGCCGAAGAGCCCAGCTCTCGCCGAGGCTGGCTGCTGCAGGGGCAGGCTGGCAGCCGCAACCTCCGCCGCCTGCACCGCCGCTGGAGCAGCTGGGCCGCTGCCTGAACTGCTGGCTGCGGCCGAGGCACCACCTGCAGACTCCGCTTCGGTGCCGTGCCACTCCAGGTAGCGCTCCTGGGCGTGTCCTGGCACTGGCCCATGCGAACGCAGAGCGGGGATGCCCTCTTCCTTCACTCTCTGCTTGTCCGCTCGTGGCTTGCCTCCAGGATGGAGCCCTCGCCCCCACGGGCTGCGCTGGTTCCTGCCTGACTTACACGTCTTATCGCCTGGGCACCGTTCCTTCGGGCGAGGGTTGGCTCCTGCGTGGCTGCCCAGCACCTTGTAGGCCCCGCGCCCGGAGCAAACCGCAATCTCCTGGGCGCCCTCGCCTTCGCCCGCGCAGGCGTAGCAGAGCGCGTGCCCCGGGATGCTGAAGGCGACAGCAGTGGCCGAGAGGGCGGTCGTGCTGCTCCCCGTCGAGCGGCTGCTCTGCAGGCGCGGCCGCTTGGCGGGAGCGCCGACGCCGAGGGCCGCTCCAGCCAACGGAGGCTCCTCGGCCGTGGCGGCCTGCACCTGGCGTTGCTCGCCTGCAGGAGGGGGCCCCTTCGCTATCCTTGGCCGAGCCATCGAGGTACAGCTTGCCGTTGAGCCTGCCGTCAACTGGCTTGCGAATCCTCCAGATACGCATCGTCCAGTGCGTGTTGGAGATGTGGGCACCACGCACGTGCTGCTCCCTCACGCACAGCTCGATACCTGGCCCGAGCAGCTGCCCGATGGCGCCCCCGAACAACGGCCGAAGCAAGAGGGGGTCGCTGCTGAGCTTCCGCCTCTCATGGGGGTTGGAGGCCTGCATCAGAACCGTCCTCCATGCTCAGCGCCCGAAGCCCGAGGAACATGGGATCGAACTCGTCACCGAGGTCCGCGACCTTGCACCGCTCCGACTCGAGGTACCAACCGAACCGCACCAGGGCCCGCACCACCGCGTCGGTGGGCGAGGCACAGCACTCCCCAGTGGCGGCTCTAGCGCGCCTGGCTGCTGCAGCCTCCAGCCCCCGTGCACACATCCTGAGCGGCAGCTCGGCTGACTGCAGCAGG
This sequence comes from Prorocentrum cordatum, assembly GCA_963575745.1. Taxonomy (NCBI): domain Eukaryota; class Dinophyceae; order Prorocentrales; family Prorocentraceae; genus Prorocentrum; species Prorocentrum cordatum. The sequence continues at coordinate 192,596 of CAUYUJ010015319.1, forward strand.
TCCGCCATCGCTGCCGTCGCCTCGGGATGCCCAAGTACGCCTGCTTGGCCAATGAGGTCGCTCCACTCGGTAGTGCCGGACTCGAGGGCTCCGACCTCGTCCTCATCACAGGCCGCTGCGGCGGCTGCCTCCACATCGGCCAGGACACGCGCCACCTGCCGAACATACCAAGCCTCGTGCGAGGGCTGCCAGCGCCGCGTCCTGTCAGCTGTGAGCCTCTGCAGCGCTACATCGAGGGCCTGGCGCATGGCGTGGGCGAGGGCCAAATGTCGGTGGAGGTTCAGGCCGCAGGCCTGCCGGGCAGCCAGGCCCACCCCCAGGTCCTGCGCCCGAGGCTCGAGGGTCATGGGATCGAACTCGTCGCCGTGCTCCGCGACCCAGTACTGCTCCGACTTGAAGTGCCAGTCGATCCGCACCAGGGATCGCCCCGCCACCCCTGTGGGCGAGGCCCCGAGTGCCCCCAGCCCTCCTCTGGCGCCCCGCGCCGCCGCCGATGTCCGCCCTGGTGCTTGTTGGGCGGGCGCCTCCCCGAGGGCGTTGGGCCGCTTGCTGCCTAGGCGGGCCACCTCGGCGCTGCTGCCGCCGAGCTGGCGTGGCCCCGCAGCGCTGGCCTCGCTAGGCACTCGCCTGCTCTGGCCGGGCCCCTCCGCCCCTGCTCCCAGCTGCGTGGCCAGCAGGACGAGCAGCCAAAGGGGCCAGGTCCGCAGCCGCGGCTGCCAGCTCGCGCTTGCAGACCTGCGCCATCTGCGGCCACTCGCCAAGCTCGTTGCCGTACCGCTCAGCTTGGCCGCGCTCCGCTGCGGCCTGGGGCTGCCAGGGGCTGCTGCTGCCTGCGAGGTTGCCGTCGTCGCTGTTGATCTCGTCCATGGGGCAGGACTCTGCCCGCGGTGCTTGCGCGGGGGCCAGGGGGGGCCCAGCGAGCTGCGCTCGAACCGCCTCCATCTAGGCGCGGATGGCTGCCCATGCGACCTCGAAGTTGCTGGAGGCCCAGGCTTCTGGCAGCTTGTCCAGCTGCGCGGGGGGCCCTGGCGCCTGGCTGGCTCCTGCCCACTCAGCGGCCCGCTGGCGCTGCCTCGCCTCCGCCTCCTCACGGGCGGCTTCCTCGAGGACCTGGAGCGCCCTGCTGGCCTCCTCCAGCGCGCCGTCCAGCTCCGCGAGCTCCTCCTGGGCCTTCTGGAGCTGGGCTTCCGCGAGGTCGCGCGCCACTTGCTTCTGCTCCAGGTCCTGGCGGGCTGCGCGGAGCCGCTTCTCCGCCTTGCTGATGGCGTTGGCCTCATTGTGCAGCAGCGTCGACCGCGGCATGGTGACGGCCTTCTGCTCCGCTGCTGCTTGCTGGGCCCTGGCCAGCTCTGCCCGCTTCGCCTCCAGCTGGCTGGCCACGACGCTGGTGAAGCTGCCGTCCACGCCCTCGGGCGGCCCAGCCTGCAGCGCCTCCAGCTGCTCGACCGTCGCCTGCAGCCTCTCCATAGCCGTAACTCCGCCGCCGCTCGGCGCCCCACTTGCCGCATAAGCCGAGGTCTGCGACTTGGCGGATGCCGCTCGTGAGGCAGCGCTGCGGGCCTGCCGCTGGGCTTTGCGCCCCCTCGGCCGGTCCACCCATCCGTCCTTGTCAGCCTTGGGCTTCGCCACGGCGGGGGCCGACCCCAGAGCCCAGGGCGGCGCTGCATACCCACAGCTGAGGCGCCAGTCCCAGTTCCAACCTCCGCAGCTGCACATCCAGTACGGCCTGCTGCGCTTGCCACTACTGCCGCCACGCGAGGAGCGCGCCATGGCCCCAGGCGCACGGGCCGACAGGTCGCGCCTCCGCGCTGCGAAAGCAAGGAGCAGAACAACAGAGTGCACTGGCCCAAAGCGAGGAGCCCCTCGCGCTCGGAACGCCGCGGACGACTCGCGGTCGTCGGGTGCTCCAAAGCCTTGAGCCAAGATGGCAGTACGGGGTGTTCTGCGTGTTCTGTCGTGCTCCTGTGTGTTCTGTCGTGCGTTCTGCCGTGCTCCTGTGTTCTGCCGTGTTCCTGTGTGTTCTGCCGCGGCGAAAAGGGCGCGCGCCGCTGTCGCCTGGGTAGAGGTCGGAACCGGAGCAGCGACGGCGATGGCGCGCGGTAGTGGCCCGCCCGCCATCCTTCATCCCTCCCTTTCCTTCCCTGACAGAAGCTGTGGTAGACCGCAGTGTCGAATTGCCCTCCGCTTTGTCGACCGCTTTGTCCACCGGGCCTTCGGGGGCTCTCTTGGCCCGCTTTGAAGCCCTCCGGGAGAGACTCAAAGGTAATGCTGGTTCGGGGTCCCCTCCGGAACCGATTTTTTGCGGATGTCTCGAACGAAACGGCCATGTCCCGGGAATCACCCAACGAGGTCCCCGTTGGACTCGGTACCCTGTCTCGGCGCCCGTCTTGGGGCTTTCTTGGGCCGTTTGGAAGCCTCCTGGGGCGCTCCCGGGAGTCGTCATCGTCGTCGTTGTCATCGACGTCGTCGTCGTCGTCTTCGTCGTCGTCGTCGCCGTCGTCGTCGTCGTCGTCGTCGTCGTCGTCGTCGTCGTCGTCGTCGTCGTCGTCGTTCGTCGTTCGTCGTTCGTCGTCGTCGTCACACGCGGGCCGCCGCTGCACGAGAGAGCCCCAAGACGGTCCCAAAGCGCTCGAAGACGGCCCAAGAGGCCCCTCAAAGCACCCCAAAAACGGCGATATTATTGCGATGCCCCCCTGAAATAACACAGGCTTCGTGGGGACCGTGTTCGAAGCTCTTGGGGCCTCTTTTAGGCCATCGAGTGGGGCCTCTTGGGGGCCTCCGGGGGGCCTCTTGGGGCGGAAAGCTTGAATTGTCGGTTCGTGTTCCCCCTCTTGGGCCCTTTTCAGGGCCGTCTTGGGGTCCCCTGGCCCCCTCGCCCCCGTCCTCCTGCCCTGGCCCTGAACCCAGCCTCCCTCCTTGGCTCTGGCGCCCCCCCCTCGGCCCAGACCCTTTATTTTCTTGGTTCGTCATCGTCCCCCTGGCTCTGGCCTGCTTCCCCGGGCCCCCTCGCCCCCGTCCTCCTGCCCTGGCCCTGAACCCAGCCTCCCTCCTTGGCTCTGGCGCCCCCCCCCTCGCCCCAGACCCTATATTTTCTCGGTTCGTCGTCGTCCCCCTGGCTCTGGCCTGCTTCCCCTGGCCCCCTCGCCCCAGTCCTCCTGCCCTGGCCCTGAACCTGAACCCAGCCTCCCTCCTTGCCTTGGCTCTGGCGCCCCCCCCTTCGCCCCGGACCCTTTATTTTCTCGGTTCGTCGTCGTCCCCCTGGCTCTGGCCTGCTTCCCCGGCCCCCTCGCCCCCGTCCTCCTGCCCTGGCCCTGAACCCAGCCTCCCTCCTTGGCTCTGGCGCCCCCCCCCTCGCCCCGGACCCTTTATTTTCTCGGTTCGTCGTCGTCCCCCTGGCTCTGGCCTGCTTCCCCGGGCCCCCTCGCCCCCGTCCTCCTGCCCTGGTCCTGAACCCAGCCTCCCTCCTTGGCTCTGGCGCCCCCCCCTCGCCCCGGACCCTTTATTTTCTCGGTTCGTCGTCGTCCCCCTGGCTCTGGCCTGCTTCCCCGGGCCCCCTCGCCCCCGTCCTCCTGCCCTGGTCCTGAACCCAGCCTCCCTCCTTGGCTCTGGCGCCCCCCCCTCGCCCCGGACCCTTTATTTTCTTGGTTCGTCGTCGTCCCCTGGCTCTGGCCTGCTTTCGCCCCCGTCCTCCTGCCCTGGCCCTGAACCCAGCCTCCCTCCTCTGGACCCTTTATTTTCGGTTCGTCGTCGTCCCCCTGGCTCTGGCCTGCTTCCCCTGGCCCCCTCGCCCCCGTCCTCCTGCCCTGGCCCTGAACCCAGCCTCCCTCCTTGGCTCTGGCGCCCCCCCCTCGCCCCGACCCTTTATTTTCTGGTTCGTCGTCGTCCCCCTGGCTCTGGCCTGCTTCCCCTGGCCCCCTCGCCCCCGTCCTCCTGCCCTGGCCCTGAACCCAGCCTCCCTCCTTGGCTCTGGCGCCCCCCCCTCGCCCCGGACCCTTTATTTTCTTGGTTCGTCGTCGTCCCCCTGGCTCTGGCCTGCTTCCCCGGGCCCCCTCGCCCCCGTCCTCCTGCCCTGGCCCGGACCCTTTATTTTCTTGGTTCGTCGTCGTCCCCCTGGCTCTGGCCTGCTTCCCCGGGCCCCCTCGCCCCCTGTCCTCCTGCCCTGGCCCTGAACCCAGCCTCCCTCCTTGGCTCTGGCGCCCCCTGGCCCTGGCCCCAGCCCCATTCGGCCCGGCCCATTTATTTTCGTGGTTCGTGGTTTGTCGTCGTCCCCCTGGCCGTGGCACGCTTCCCCTCGCCCCCGTCCCCCTGGCTGTGGCCCGTCCCCCCCTCGCCCCCTCGCCCCAGCCCTGACCTCTGGTCCGAGCCCCAGCCCTCTGGCCCTGGCTGAACTCGGCTTGTTTCCTGGCCTTGGCCCCACTCGCCCCGACCCTGGCCTTCGCCCCAGCCCTCCTCGCCCTGGGCCGTGTACTTTCGTCGTTCGAACCCGGACCTCTGGCCCCTGGTCCGAGCTTCCGTCCCCCTGCCCTGGCCCTGGACCCCCACTCGCCCCGACCCTGGCCTTGGCCCCAGCCCTCCTCGCCCCGGACCCTTTATTTTCGTGGTTCCGTCCCCCTGGCTCTGGCCCCCATCCCGTGGCCCTCTCGCCCCCCACATGCCCCTCCTCCTCTAGCTCTCCTCAGATGTGCAAGAGCCAGGGCACGCGTACCACTTGTTAAGAAGCCCCAGAACCAACGGTGCACGCCGGAGGCGCTTCCCGTCATTAATAAGCCCCAGAACCAGCGGTGCACGCCAGAGGCGCTTCCCGTCATCCACCAACCCTGTCGGCGCTGGGAAGAAATTCTTTCACTCGTCGCCGTTTCATTCGTCGTCTCCTCCTCATCCTCGTCATCGTCGCCATTCCCAAGCTTTCTCCTGGGTCTCCTTCTCCAACGCGCCAGCCGTTGCCTCTCTTACCCTGGGCTTCTTCCTTCAAACGTGCTAGGCAAAACGACAATGACGAACGTCGCAATTCATTCAAAAGTAACCCCCTTGCCTTTTCCCTGCGAGGGGGGGAGGTCCCGTGGGGGAGGTCCCGTGGGGGGGGTGTCCCAGGGGACCGACCCAGGGGAGACCCTAGGGGGGTCCCGGGTCAGAATACCATTTCCGTCGCCCTTCGCCCCTTGTCCTCGGCCCTCCTTGTTCGAGCCCACGAGCGCCCGAGAGCGCTCTAACACCGCTCCAAGAGCGGCCCAAGAGGCGATCTTTGGGGACCCCTAGGGGGACCTTCATTAAGAACCCCCCCTTCTTTGATCGATTACCCACAAAATGGCCCCAAGAGCGCCCTTGAGGCTCCCAGGAGCACCCCAAGAGGGCCCCAAGAGGCAGCCAGACGGATCCAAGAGGTGCTCAACATCCTCGTCGTCCTCGTCGTCGCCGTCTTCAGGGTCGGCGGCACCCGGCCTTCGCAATTGCGATACGAAAAGATGTACTGTTCAGTGCAAGGGGGGGGGGGGGGGGGGGCAGATCCCATTTCTGCTGGAAAGGGGAACTTACATGGTGCAAGCGAAGTGGTGTCACCCTACGAGGTGCAATCCTCGGGTCGGGCGAAAGGGGGGGATAGCAAAGGGGGGTTTGAGAATCAGCTCACGTAGCTGATTTTCCCGGCGCCTCCCGACGCTGGAGGCGGCTATGTATCGAGGAATGGGCCCCTCGGTGAGGCCGAAACCAGCTGCATGCCGCACACTTCGTAACCCCCTCTTTCCCAAGCCCCCCCTTTCGTCCGGCCCGAAATCCACGCAGTGTCACCCTACGTGGTGCAGACCACGTGGCGCAGGCGGCGCCCCGGAGTGGGACACCGAGGGGGCCTGCAGGCGGGCCTCTCGCCGAGGAAAGTTGGGCGCCCGAATTATCCGGGGTAACTCGGGTCCGGGGTAACTCGGGTTTGGATTCCCGGAAAAGGAACCCGAGTTAGCCCTGACCCGAGTTATCCCTGATGATTCGGGGCTCTGGACGCCCGAGTTATCCGGGGTAACTCGGGTCCGGGGTAACTCGGGTTTGGATTCCCGGAAAAAGAACCCGAGTTATCCCTGACCCGAGTTACCCCTGATGATTCGGGGCTCTGACCTGCAGGCGGGCCTCTCGCCGAGGAAAGTGGGGCGGACACGGCCGGGAACGCGGGCCGCCGGCCCGCACGCGGCCGAGCTGCTCGGAGGGGTCGTGAGAGGGCCCGAGCGCAGGCACTGCTCTGGGAGCAGCTCCTGCTCCTCCTCCTGATCCTCCTCCTCCTCCTCCTCCTCCTCTTCCCCCTCCCCCTCCCCCTCCTCCCTCCTCCTCCCCCTCCTCCTCCCCCTCCTCCTCCTCCTCCTCCTCCTCCTCCTCCTCCTCCTCCTCCTCCTTGGCTTTGGTCTCTGGCCTCGGGGTACGCTGCAGCAGTCTTCAGGGCGCCAGAGCCGGGGGCACAGCAGGCAGTCTTCAACTCGCGACACGAATCATGAAATCTCAGTGCTTGCAATGTTTCAACGGTGAGTCCGCAACTCCGGAGTTGGGCACATCAACTTCCCATTATAGATCTTCGGTTCTGCACCCGAACATGGAACACTCAAAAGCAACAGTGTTCCCCAAATAGTGCTTGCACTGCGGAGTTCTTCCATGTGTTCTACAGAACTGGGCCTGGGTGTCCGTCTGGCGGCTATGTCGCCGCCGTCACCGCCCCGTCGACACCTCGTCGCCGCCTCGTCGCCGCCCGTCGTCTGGCCCTGCGTGCGGTCTGGCGGCGATGTTGCCGCCATCGCCGCCCCGTAGCTGCCTCGTCGCTGCCTGTCGTCTGGGCATGGGTGCCGGTCTGGCATGCGTTCCGCCGTCGCCGCGCCGTCGCCGCCCCATCGCCGCCTCGTCGCCAGGCGTCGTCTGGGCCCGGGTGCAGTTCTGGCGGCTCCGTTGCCGCCGTCGTCGCCCTGTCAACGCCTCGTCGCCTGCGCTCGTGTTGGTGCGCCAGGCGCCTCTCTGGATGGCAGAGGCGACGCGTGACTGCGGCGAGTCTGGACCGCGTTGCATTCCTTCGCATTGCTTCGAAATGCTTCGCATTACACGTCGTTGCTGTGCGTTGCTGTGAACCACATAGATTGCAGAGCATGGGTTGCATAACCTAGATTTCACCACATTGACTACACTACCTAGAGCGCCGCATAAGTTGCAAGTAATCACTGTTTTGGTTCGACGCTGGCACGCGCTTGTTAATACTTCAATGTTCACTCCCGCACCACAGACGCAACTCAATTCACGAGCGAAATAATAATTTTCCGTTGGTGTTCCAATGCTTTTCGTTTTCCACCCTCTCTGGTCGAGGATCGGTCCACTTGCAATCTTCAAGATCCCAAAGGGGCCCACCGAGAGACCCAGGAAGCCTCCAGTCGGCTCATGATGCCCCGACAGAACCCCAAGCTGGCCCAAGAGGGCCTCCATAGGAGGCCAAGACGGCCTAAGCGTGCCAATAGACGGCCAAACAAGGCCTCGAGACAGAAACACGACTGCCCCAAGCACGTGAGAAGCGCTCAGCGGGCCCCTACAGGCCTCCAAGCCAAGAAGCTCCAAGACCCCACAGACGCTCGCAAGGAGGGCTCGAGCAGCAACGCGAACAATTGCTTGTCCTTGGTTGTTGAATACTTTTGCCTTCCAGCGCTCTTCGGCCGACGGTCGGTCCACCTGCAGTCCTCGAGGGCCCAGAAAGGGGCCCAGCGAGAGCCCCATGAGGGCCCCTAGTCGCATCAGGAGGGCCTCGAAAAGACCCAACCAGACCGAAGAGGGTCTCTCGAGGGAACCAAGACGGCCTCAGAGGGTCACCTAGCCTCTGAGAAGCGCCCGATGGGCCCCAAGAGGCCTCCAAGAGGCTCCAACATACCTCCGAGAAGCCAACATATCTCACTCCCCTTCGGTGTTCCAAAGCTTTTCGCTTCCCTCCCCCTGCTGGGCCGTAGTCGGCTCAAGACGGCCCCAGAAAGCCCCGAACGGGCCCACGAGGACGTCCGGAGAGACGCACGACGGACCAAGAGGGCATCCTAGACGGCCCAATTAGGCCCGAAGACGGCCGCACGACGGCCCCACTATAGACCCCCCCCAGACGGCCAAGAGAGACTCCAGAAGACTCAGCAGGGCTCACGAGCAGCCCAAGAGAGCTCGAAGACGGCCTAGAGACGGTCAAAATATTCCCAACGAGAGCATCTGAAGAAGCGGGGGCGAGACGTATCACATGGGACGGCCTCCTGGGCGGTGCTCGCAGGATCCCCACACAGAGCGCTTCGCTGGCACGGTGGCGGGCTGTGCCGCAGGCACCCCGGATACTCCGCATCGTAGCTCGCGTTCACCAGCTTGAGCTCCGTCTCTGGGTCCTTCATGACGATGCGGGCCACCTGGCGCCCGATGCGCCCGAAGCCGTTGATGCCGACGCCGACCGCCTCCCTGGTCACCTTCGCGGAGGAGCGGCGGCGGCTCGCGGCCACACCCACGACGCCGGCCGCAACGAGGGAGCACGCGGCGCTGGTGTTGAGGCCCGAGCTCGCGCCGCTCTCGACGCGCGGCTGAGAGATGGAAGCACGGAGAGCCGGCGAAGTGCCCTGGACTGCCGCGGCGGGGACGCCCACGAAGCAGGACACGGAGTCGCACAGAGCCATGGCGCCACGGAGGGTGACTGGCTGGGATAGCCTTAGATCGGGCATGTCACCCCACAGGCGGATTTTGGGCGAACAGTCAAAAACATGCAAACCATACATAAAACATTCAAATAATACTCAAAGAGTTCCTGGACTATTTTTTTACTATTTTTGAAGATTCCTCCTGTAGTGGGACAGGCCCGACTCAAGGATAGCCCAGGCGCGCGCGCTGTAAGGCAAACCAAGGGACTTGACCAAAATAGCCTGGGCCGAGACGGGTGCGGTTGCGTTGGCTGGGAAGCGGACGACACTGGTGAGGAGGGAGGACGGAGGAGACAAGAGGGAGGGTGAGGGAGGAGGGGTGAGGGAGGAGGGAGGAGGAAGGGGGAGGGAGGAGGGACGAGGAGGGAGGGGGGATGGAAGGAGGAGGGAGGAGGGCTCCTCGCCAGTGCTTTTGAGGGGCACGTGGGGTCCCTTAGCGAATCGGCCGTCCTCTTCCGCTCCTCCACCTCGGCCTCTTCGTCCTCTTCCTCCTCCACCTCCTCCTCCTCATCGCTTTCCTCCTCCTCCTCCTCCACTTCCTCCTCATCCTGCTCCTGCTCCTGCTCCTGCTCTTGCTCCCGCTCCTCCTCCTCCTCCTCCTCCTCCTCCTCCTCCTCCTCCTCCTCCTCCTCCTCCTCCTCCTCCTATTCCTCCTCCTCCTATTCCTCCTCGCTCGCATCCTCTTCCTCCTCCTCGGTCCCATCTCATCCTCCTCTTCCAACTTCTACCTCCTTCTCTTCACCCCTCGGAAAAGGAAGTGGGGAGGAACATGACGGGGAGTGAAACCGGGAAAACAAAAGGCGGGCGAGGCGACAATCCTGAAGGGAAGGGAAGAAAAGAAGAGGAATAATTAGCATGAGGCGGCGGCAAAGACGACGACGAAAAACCCAATATGGGTGTGGTTCCGGTTTCGGTTGCGGTTTCGGTTCTGGTTTTGGTTCCGGTTTTGGTTTTGGTTCCGGTTCCAATTCCGATTTCGGTTTTGGTTCCGGTCTCCTTCTTTTTGGGAATCTTGAAACAGAACCCCCGGGTCACGGTTCTGGTCCTGGTTCCGGTTCTGGTTTTGGTTCCGGTTCTGGTTTTGGTTCCGGTTCCGGATCCCTTCCAAAAAGACCCCCCTGGTCACGGTTCTGGTTCCGGTTTGGGTTCTGGTTCAGGGTCCGGTCCCCTTCTTTCTACAACTTCGGAAAAAAAGGCCTGGTCACGGTTCTGGTTCCAATTTTGGTTCCGTTTTTTTTGTTCCTCCCGGCCTCGAAAAAAACCCTCTGGTCACGGTTCCTGGTCCTGGCTTTGGTTCCGGTTCAGGTCAGCTTCATTTTGCTGCCAAGTCACGGTTATGTTTCTGGTTTCTGTTCTATAGTCCCGGTTTCCTTCTACTTCCATCCTCGAAGAAGACCAACTTGGTGACGGTTTTGCTTCAAGTTCTGGTTCTGGTTCCGATTACCATTGTTCTTCCGCCCCGAAGAAGACCCCCTGCTCATGGTTTGAGTTCTAAGTCCAAGTCTGGATTCCTTCTTTTTCTTCCGGCCCAGGCAAAGTCTCCCCAGGGGTCCTCTAGTCCCAAGTCACGGTCCCAAGGCTGCTGGAGGAATTGAAAGTTAGTAACTGTTAGGCAGTGTTATAACTCAGTTATAACTCAGTTAGCAAAGTTCGCAACTTGATTTTTCTCGGATAACATGCTGGGGTCTGTTGGGCAGTATGCTGGATGTTTGGGACGTCCAATGTATTGTCCAATTCGATGTTTGTTTGCATTGTCTTTCTTTCTTTTTTTGCGGGATGGTTTGAACATGTATTCATTGATGTGAAGATGTATTTCTGCATCGCGAACGTGTCGCTCGCGTTCTAATTTGCAATACTCCACTGGCCAAATGAAAGTGATTGGATCACCGAGCCGCCTGTTAATCACAACGTGCCTTAGCGTGTGCAAAGGAACGAACACGGGATTAGTACCTTCGTCTATGGAGTACCTAGAATAGTGCTGTGCGCTGTGCACGTGCCGAGGTTGCAATTCCAAGACTAAGCATGGAGGCCCCGAGGGCGAAGTCTCTGCGTCACACTCTATATGGAAACAGACCTGCACGGCTGCATGTCCTGCAGCATGTCCCAGCAAGCAGATGTCTCCTCTATGGATCAGCCCGTGCCTGGTTCACGCCGTGAGGCTCGATGATGCCGATTGCGTCTGCGGACGCAACTCCTGCAAGACGATCATGGGTTTCTTGTTGGCGTCTACGGGGTCGACCAGCGCCGTTGCGATGCTGAAGTGCTGCGCGTCGTAACTGCGCCGCGCCGCGAGCTGCATCATCAATGACTTCTCGGGGGCCCTCATGCGCAGCTGGTCCGTTGCAAACTTTGTGTTTCTGCTCGTGGGCGAAGCAGTTCGCGGGTCCGAATTTGACGTGCATGTCGGCAAGGTGAGTTGCCATACGGTGCTTGTAAACCCAATGTTTCGTCCCGTAGGTGCGCTCGCGCAGGTCCATATGCTTCCTCGCGGCGCCATCGAGCCCGCGTGCAGTCGCGAGGCCCCTGGCCGAGAGAATAACCATATCAATGGCATCGCACAGCGCAAGTCAACTTGCAATCTGCTCCTAGATGGCGCCTGCATAAGGCAGAATGGCAATGACTTGCCCGATGAAGCGCGCCAGCGCGGGAATCATAGACAGCTCTTGCGACGCGCTTGCCTGTAGTTCGCCCCGTGCGAACACGGCGCTGGCGGCATGAAACTTGCGCAGCCATGTCCATGTCGATAAGTAGTCGTGGAGATCATCGGCGGTGCCGAGTTTCCCAACCGCCGCGATCTCAGTGAAAGCTCTCACTTCTCGAGCTGCGACGCCGCCGACGCAGTAGATGTGCACCCAGTCGAAGCAGAGGAGGGACATGACCCCGTTGGCAAGGTGGGCGTCCAAGGCAATGCGCGCCGGATGAAAATTCCGACCCTTCAGCTGCGTGATCTCCTTCCATTCGCCGCCACTAATCTCACCGCGGTCGCGCCTCCCCCAGTCGGGGCGTAGCCTTTCCAGGATCGCAGCGATCTGCGCGTCTGCGTTGACGACGCGTTTGCTTTTGTCGAGGCAGGCGTCCGATATAAATGTACTGGACGTGTCGTGCGACACATAGTCGAACTTCTGGTTGAGGACGTTTCTGCAGATGGCACACGGTTTGGTGCCTGCCTGCCCTCTGTTCATGGGGAATTCCCGCAAGGCTTCGTCGCCCACAGTGCAGCCCAACCTCGCGACTACGGTCGCGTGCCGTGTGGCATCCCTTGCATCTGACGCGTCCAAGATAACACCAGTCGTGCGAAAGTTCACCCCGCCAGACGTATTGAACATGAGCTCGTTGCACATCGTTGCAACCGGCTGCCCGATCCCTCCGGGCACGTCCCTCACTTTGGCAGCCCGAGCGGTGCTGAGCACGAACCATGCACCTTCGTCATGTGTGAACTCATCGAACTCCAAAAAGCTCCAATAGACCGCATCGACCCCTCGGTGGTCTTTGCCCTTGGCCAGCGGGTCCCGCGGTGAGATCCCGTCAAAATACAAAAAAACAAAAAAAAAAAAAAAAACGCCGTGGGGGTGCTAGGGAGCACGGGTGCTTGGCGAGCTGGTGGCGCAACTCTCTGAGCCCCTTACTTCGTTTCGCCGTCGGGTACAAGTACGGGCCAGGGGCGCACGCCCAGTGCTTGAAGCTCTTACCGTCGCTCAATGGCATACCAATGCCGACAAACACGTTACGGTACTGGTTCGTTTCGCCACAGATTAGTTTCTGCCTTGCGCTGTACTTCGCATCGCGTACAGTACTATCTGGCATGCCATGGCCGAACGTATGAAAGACCCCGCTCCGATACAAATGGGCCTCTGCGTAACTCAATCAGTCCTGCGGCGTTTCGGCGCCCCGCCGACGTGGCTTGAGCCAAAACTGATACTGAGTGCTGGTAGCATGAATGCGATATCTGCAATCGCCATAGATGAATGGCCATGTGACGGGTGCCCCTCGCATCTGACGCAACATGCAATTGCATTTTACATTGTGCCACCATATATGATCAATGCGCACAAGCGCTAACGACCATGTCGGAAAAAAACAACTGAGTTATCGCTACATGTGTTTTGTACCACCCTGCCCCTATGCCTCCATGCCAAGCTTCAAGGACCAAGGGGAATGGGGCAAAGCGCCAAGGCAGTCCTGTATGTTCATGAATAGCTAGATGTGCTGTTCTACACATATATGTATAATGTATATGTATGTATATATGTGTACATAAATATACACCGGAGAAAACCCAATCAGTGGATGGTTTGAACATTAGTAATGTGGATATTCAGATCGATTGTTATATCGAAGTGGGATCGGTAAAGAGGACGACTGCAAGGTCCATCGTGAGACCGATAGTGAAGTCGAATCAATGAGAACGATAGTGAGATCGCTTGTGAGATCGATCGTGAGATCGATTGTGAGATCGATAGTGAGATCGATTGTGATATCGATTCTGAGATCGATCATGAGAAATGAGTCATAGGATCCATGGCGAGACCGAACGATAAGAAGATCGACCAAAACCCCAAAAACCTGGGAACCCCACCGCCCACCGAAATCGGCCTGGAATCCGGAACCAAAAACCTGGGATCCCGGGAACCAACAACCGGGAACCCGGGAACCGGGAACCCGGGAACCTGGGAACCAAGCCAGCTGCCAAACTTTCGCCTAATCTTTCACATTCCGCTAGGACCTCTTCAGTGCAAGCACTGGATAGTGAGATCGATTGTGAGATCGATAGTGAGATCGATAGACAAACGGCTGATGAAATCGATGGCGAGACCGATCGATAAGAAGATCGACCAAGATCCCAAAAACCTGCAGAACCCCGCCGCCAACCGAAATCGGAACCAGGAACCTGGGACCAGGGAGCCCCGAACCGGAACCCGGGAACCAAACGTGCGACCAACATCGGCGGGAAACTTGCGCTAAATCTTTCAACTTCCGCTCGGACCCCTACAGTGCAAGCACTGATTGAGGAAATATGTCTGTGTGAATGTGTGCACGTACGTATATATGTATGTCTGTTTACGCCACCGTGCCGCTGGGCACGGAGTTGGCGTGTCCTCAGGTCTTCTGCCCAATCCCCTGGGCCTCAGTCCTCACTCCTGAAGAGCCCTCAGGAGACCCGCTCCCAAATTGTCAGATCTCTCGGGCCTTCCCGCGTCTCCCCTGAGCTCCGGGTAATCTGCTTGCATGACTTGTTCGGCCCAAGAAGGCCTCAAGACGGGCCCGAACGGCTCCGAAAGGCCCCGAAGACGGCCCACCTGGTCGCCGAGCCGCCGAGAGATCACTCCCGGACGCCTATGATGCCGCCCAGTGGGCCCAAGAGGCCTCCAAGACGCCCAAAGAGGCATCCAAGACGCTCCCAAGAGGTCCCGAAGAGGCAGAAGTCCTGATTTCCCGACAGTTACTGAAGGATATCTGCGTTCTCGACTTTTCGGCTCTCCGACCCTCCAAAATGGCCCACGAGGCCCCGCAAACCACCCAAAGACGTCCCAAGAGGCCTCCAAGACTGCCTAAGAGCGCCCAGAGACCGAAGAGGGCCCCAAGACGGCCCAAGAGGGCCCCAAGAGGTCCACAAAAAGCATCCAAGGGAGGAAACACGAACCGAAAATCCGAGCCTTCCGCCGAAAGAAAACCCTGGGAGGCCCCAAGAAGCGCCCAAGAGGCCCATGGAGGCCCCAAACAGGCCCCAAGAGGCCCGAAAGAGGCCCGAAAGAGGCTCCAAGAGACCCCACAACGGCCCCCAAGGGGCCTCAAAACTGCCTCCACGAAGCCCCCAAGAGGCCTCCCACGAGATCCCAACGAACATCCAATGGGCTTCATACCCACAACACGAACACAGCGGGGGGATAGGCTGAATGCCATCATAAATGTAGATGTATGTACATACCTACATATGCATCATACATCAAACGGTGTGCATGTGTATTCATACAGACCTACATACACACATACAGGCATGCATACATACATGCATACACTCATGCAAACGTATATGCATGTTCACGCACATACATCGGCACCTATACATACATATACATATGCAGACATATATATATATATATATATATATATATATATATATATATATATATATATATGAAGATGCACACGTACATGCATGTGTACACACATACATATACGACGTGCCCACACATCTACATACACAATCATGCATACATGAAAACATACCCACCACAACACATACATACATACATACACACATACATACATACTACCAGCCTGTCGACCTACATATATACCTACACAAAAACATGCGTACATACATACATACATATATACATGTACATACCTATATACATGTACATGCATATATACATACATACATACATACATACATACATACATACATACATACATACATACATACACACATACAGACATACATACATACGAGAGAACGCGTTTCGCGGGCGCTCGCCTTGGGAACATTCGGCGGCGCGTTTCGAACCAGGGGGTTGGCCCCCCCAACACTCAGCGCCGTCGATCAAAACCCTAGGGGGACTCCCCTCCCCCAAACCCCCCCTCCCAAATCCCCCCCCCCTCCCAAGAGGGGGGGGGGTTTGAAGCCCCCGTCCCCCCGGCGCCGGCGCCGGCGGCCGCCAGCAGCGCCGACGGCGGGGACGCAGCGACGAGGACCAGAGGCAGCCCAACGGTGGGGGGGGGTTCAAGCCCCCCCCCTTCCTCTGGCGCCGAAGGGGGGGGGGGGTTCAAACCCTCCCTCCCCCCCCGAACGCCCCGGCGCCGGCGCTGGCGGCGCCCAGCAGCGCCGGCGCTGGCGCCGGCGCTGGCGGGGACGCAGCGACGAGAACCACCACAACCACCACCACCACAACCACTACCACCACCACCACCGCCTCAACCCACCACCACCACAACCAACCCACCACACAACCACCACCACCACCACAGCCACCACCACCACCACAGCCACCACCACCACAACTCACCATCACCACAGCCACCACAAAGACCACTACCACCACTACCACCACCACCAACACAATCTACCACGCCACCACCACCACCTCAACAACCACCACCACTACCAGCAGCACCACAAACCACCACCCAAACCACCACTACCACGCAGCACCACCACCACCTCAACCCACCACCACCACAACCAACCCACCACACAACCACCACCACCACCACAGCCACCACCACCACCACCCACCACCACCACAACTCACCATCACCACAGCCACCACAAAGACCACTACCACCACTACCACCACCACAATCTACCACGCCACCACCACCACCTCCACAACCACCACCACTACCAGCAGCACCACAAACCTCCACCCAAACCACCACTACCACGCAGCACCACCACCGCCTCAACCCACCACCACCACCACAACCAACCCACCACACAACCACCACCACCACCACAGCCACCACCACCACCACAACCACCACCATCACAACTCACCATCACCACCACCACCACAAACCACCACACCACCACCACCACCGCCACCACCACCAGCACCAGCACCACCTCCACAAACCACCGCCACCACCACAATCCACCACCACCACCACCACAAACCACCACCACACCACCACCGAATCACCACCACAACCACAACCCACCGCCACCACCACCACGACAAACCACCACCACACCACCACCACCACACCACCACCACCACCACCAACCACCACAACCACCACCACAAACCACCACCACCACCACAACAAACCACCTCACCACCACCACCACAACCATCACAACCGCCAACACCACCACCGCCACCACCACCATCACAACCCACCACCACCACCACCACCGCCGTCCTCGTCGACGCTCCCCGCCGCCGGCGCCTGCCGCCGCAGGCGCCGGCGCCAGCCCAGAAAAGGAAATCGTCGTCCCTGCCGCCGCCGCCGCCAGCTGAGGAGAGGGAGAGAGGAGAAATAGAGGGGGGGGGGGGAGGGGTTCGAACCCCCCCCACTCCGTAACGGGAGGGGGGAGGGAGGGGGGAGGGTCGAAACTCCCTCCCCCCCTCCATCCAGGGGGGGGGTCCGGTTCCGGCCCCCCCCCCCCTCCACGCGATCACCGAACGCACTCTTTCATACTTAAATACATACAGACATAGATACATACATAGATACATAGATACATACATACATAAATACATACATGCATACATACATCCATCCATCCATCCATCCATCCATCTATCCATCCATCCATATATACATACATACATACATACATACATACATACATACATACATATGCATGCATGCATGCATGCATGCATGTATACATGCATACATACATACACATGTACATACACACATATATACATACATACATACATACATACATACATACATACAGACATACATACATACATACATACATACATACATACATACACACATACATACATACATACAACAACACATGCATACATGCATACATGCATACATGCATACATGCATACATGCATACATGCATACATGCATACATGCATACATGCATACATATATACATACATACATACATACATACATACATACATACATACATACATACACACAGACATGCATGCATGAATGCATACATACATACATGCACACATGCATACACACACCTACATGTCTACATATATACGTACCTACCTACACACCTACCTACATATATACATACATGCATGCATACGTACATACATACATAAATACATACATGCATACACACATACATCCATACATCAATACATACATACATACATACATACGCATACATACGCATACATACATACAAACATACACACACATCCATACATGCATGCATGCATGCATACATACATACATACATACACACATACATACATTATTGCATGCATGCACGCATATGTACATACATCTATACACACATACGTTCATACATCCATACACACATACATCCATGCATCCGTACACACATACTTACATGCATGCAACCATTCACATACACGTACATGCATACATACATGCATGCAGACATACATGCATACATACATACACACATACATACATGCACACATACATACATGCATGCATGCATACATGCATACATACACGCATACATACATGCATCTACACAT
The DNA here is from genome assembly GCA_963575745.1 of Prorocentrum cordatum. Lineage (NCBI taxonomy): Eukaryota > Dinophyceae > Prorocentrales > Prorocentraceae > Prorocentrum > Prorocentrum cordatum. Next base: position 210,423 of record CAUYUJ010015319.1, read on the forward strand.
CAAGGCATACATACATGATTGCATGCATCCGTACATACTCATACATAGATACATTACATGACTGCGCGCTTCGCATTGCATTTCGTTGTTTTGCATTGCAGGGGCTCTCTTTAGAAAGGCTCTAGGGCTTGGGGCTCTTGGGGATCAAGTTCGCTCGGGAAGATCTCCAAAAGGCTTCTTGCAAGGGGAGGGCGTCTCGGGAGGGCATCTGGGCCTCTCGCCTCCGAAAGGGATCTCAAAAGGAATTCTTGCAAGGGGGCCAATCTCGGGAGGGCGTCTCGGGAGGGCGTCTCGCGAGGGCTTCTCGGGATGGGCCTCGTGACTCCGAAGCTACATGGCCACCCTTGCATCCTTCCCGTTAGGCCCATCTGTGACCGCTTTCGCTGGCCGCGCTCCGCTCGCACAGCGTCGACGTGGAATTCCAGGGCCCTTGCATCATCATCGTGCGTCCTTGTTGTGCGGCTTGACTGAAGGGGGCCTAGTAGCGGGGGTCTCGGGGGGGTGTCTTGGGAGCCCAGCCTTGCCACTGGGAGGCGCCTTGATAAAAAGGTGCGCGTGTCAGCGGGCAGGGCACCCAGGGAGGCGCCCTGAGAAAGGGTGCGTGTACCTGGGGAGCGAGGGGGAAGAAGTGGCAAGCCCTACTTGCACGTGCCGCCATGGGGTTGTGACAGCGCGGCCCCTCCGATGACCTCCTGGTTGCACCAAGAGTTCGGTGCAGCCAGGGGCGTGCAGGAGGGTGCGCTAGCTCGTCACCGTCCATAAGGCCCTTCCGAGGACTCGTTGGTTGCGCCAAGAGTTCGGCGCAACCAGGGGTGTGCAGGAAGGGATCTATGCAAGCGGTGGGATGATCTCCCTAGTTGGGAGACGTTCGTCTTCTGAGCCGGTGCCACCCCTCGCCCAGGGCCAGGGGTCTAGGGCATCGGGGTCTCTAGGGGGACTCTTGGGATTGGGGTTCTATGGGTGGGTCTTTTTTTGCATCCGAGAGCAAAGGAACAGTCCTACATCGCACTGCGTAATTGACTCTGGAAAATATGTTCTGCAGCCTCTCTGGTCCGCAAGCATGTTTGTGTATCTGCCTGTTCCTCGATCGCGCGGGAAACAGCTCAGCTCGGCGAGCGCTGCATCAGCGAGGGGAGCTCAACAAAGAGTCGGAGGCACTCACTCTATCGGAGGCAGATCCTCTTGACAGAGTCGGGCCTGACCAGCCCCTGCACCGCAGCCTGTGGTCGACGGACTACCGCTTGACCGCTGTTGAGGGCTCCTGGACTGCTGTCCCTCCCTCCCACCCCACCCCCGCTTGTCTTTTGCGACTGACGAGCGAAAGGCAAATGGGCCTCGCTGTGGCAGCGAGCGCGACGAGCGACGCCCGACGTGGCCGCCGCGATGACGGGCGCGTCGGAAACGTAGCCGACGCCTCCTCCACCCCCACCACCCCCACCTCCTCCTCCGACACACGGATACTTGCACGGGCGAGGAAGGAGAGGACTGGCGCCTGACACTGGCTCGAACAAACGTGTGTCAGGAGAAAGGGGGAGGGTCGCCGACGCGATTCCATACAGCGCCGCAGGCAGACCTGCCAGTTGGCGGAGGCATCGCAGGTCGGCTATGATCAGGAGGGGACGCAGAGGGAGGAAAAAGGAGCAGCGCGGGGCGCAGCACACTGGCAACAGGCGCGGGGGCACCGAGAGGGCCGCCCCAGCTCTAGCACGCTGCTCTGCCGGCAGCGCGACCAACAGGACCCTACTCCGCAGGGTCTCCACTAACCTTCCCTGGCCTCACCCGTCCTCAATGATCCCTTTTCCCTCCAATACCTCGGCGGGCGCGGCGCGACCCGTGTATCGATGGCCGCGCATGCGACAGGAGGAGCACGAGCCCCGCTTCAACTGTAGATGCAGCTGTGCGTGCCGCGTGTCGTTCTCTCGAAGCAGTGATCTCCGAGGTCGCTTGCTCCCTGCCTGACGGCCTGGGAGCCTCGACGACAGCAAGACCGCGCACAACGAGCTGCGCGGGCGCACCGGCCAGGACGCCGCCCCCCGCGGGCGGCGGGCGGCGGCGCCCGCGCGGTTGGCTTATAGTGAAACGACGAAGTGAAGACTTTGAGCAACGAGCTCAAGGTGGGACAGGTTAGCAGATGTCATCAGCATGTCATCACGCTTTGGGTGCCTCCGAATGCTCCAAGGGATTCCCAGCCCAAGTGAGCAGCACAACCGGGCACGACTGCCATTCGAGATATTGTCACCGCCACCACGAGGTAACCGCACATGTCGTAGGACCTTCTTTCTGCAAAATCCATGTGAAGAACCAAATGCGCGCCGTCAAAGAACGCCTAACTAACGACATGCTCAAAAGAAGCGTAGAGTAGCCACCCGGTGCACTCGGGAAACAATCCTATTGCAAAGGCAATTGAATTTATATGGCAAGCTGGCCAGACAAAGGCCGAGCAGCCTGCCTAGAAAGATGGTTTTCGAGGGCGGGGTAGATGATACTATAATGCCTCGGAGCTGGGGCGCCCCCAGGCGCCGAGGAAGGCCGCGCATCCAATGGAATACATATTTGTACGCCGAAGCCTTGGCTGTCGTGGCACAGATGGCATCCAATATATTGCACCACATAGGAGTTCACTGTACCACATAGGTTGCCACGCACAGTTGGAAACATACACAAGTTGCGAAACCAATATTGCACGACGAGAAGGCGGGAACCTACTGTTTGGTGCCCATGCTGGCAATCATATTATCCCCTAGAGGCCCCGGACTGTGATCATCTATATGATTCCGATTTGATCGTCCTCGCACGTGTAAGTCTAACTATCCAATACACATCGCTCACTACGGTGTAGTCATTGTCCCATAACCTATGACGCCGAGCTCTTCGCTTTTCAACGCGTTGCGATTACTTTTCATTTCCCCTTGTTGGGATTTCTTTGCAGTCTAGGCTCATCATCTGCTGCGGGCCGCCAAATTGTCCTGACGAATGAATTCATGATTTCACATGTGACTATTTAGCCAGACCCAACAAAAATACGCGAAGATACAACAAAGCCGGACCACGAACGGTTTCGCTAAGAGATACCATCATGGGATCGCGGGACCTATCCCCACTTGAGGGGTGGGTTGGGTGGGCTGAGATACCCTGGCACAGTGGAGATGGGGATAGGCGATCGGATAGACGATGCTGAGTAGTTGGCACCACCTCCTCCCTCCAACTGACGCCTTTCGAGCCCGCATCTTGCGAAGCCGCGCGTTGGATCATCACCTGAACGACGAAGAAAAAATTGGTCTCACGCACGATGCCATAGCGACCTTACGCCGCGGCTTACGCGAGTCGCCAGCGTGGCACACCGCGTGGAGAATCGGGCGCTTGCGCGCGACCTCACGCGGAAAACTTACGCGCGAAGATCGGCAATCGACCCTGCATCTTCCGCCGCTCACCTGGGACGCCCCTCCCCGGGAGTCCCCCTGGAGAGGAGGACTGGGGGGGCCTCAAAATCGTGTGGCCTCAGAAGACCTCACCGCACAATCCGTCACCGCACCGCCTTGGGACCCCGGAGGCCCCGGTCTCCCAAGACGTCCGTGGAAGACGACCCGACTCCGAAAACAGGTCGTGCGGGCGCTCATATGCCCGAAGATTAAATCGATTCTGGCCGCCCAGCACGCATCCACGAGCAGTGGAGGGCCTCGGTTTACAACGACGTCCGCTTGGAGCCATTGCCTTTCGACCTGACAGCGAGCACCTTCGGAATGCGAGGGCGGGATCGCGGCCTGCAGTGCGGCGGCGTCCGCGAACCAGTGGGCGAGTTTTTTGTTTACGACAAAGAGGCAGAGGAGATGGAGGAATCCGCTGCCCTTCAAGAAGGCTGCTCCAGATTCCGTAATAAAGGGAGGGGGGTCTCATTTCGGGGGGGGTCTCTTCCAGGCTATCTTGGAGGGCCTGGGGGGTCTGGGCACGATGTTTTGGAGGGTTCTCCCACGGGGGAGGTCTGAAATGGCTTGTCTTGGAGGGTCCAGACCCCCTCCCTTTTATTACGAAATCTGGAGTATCGTGACAACCGCGCACCCGGTCGAAGACAAGCACAAAGCCCGGACGGCGGAAAAACTAGCAATGGCCCCGGACTCGGGTGAAGCACGTGAAACACTGTCCTGCGAACGTGGCCGAAATGCTGGCCGCCAGCTCGTGATGCAGAAAAGGGAAGGAGGAAGAGGAGACAAGAGAGCGAGGAGAGAGGGAGGAGGAGAGGAGGAGGAGGAGGAGGAGGAGGAGGAGGAGGAGGAGGAGGAGGAGGAGGAGGAGGAGGAGGAGGAGGAGGAGGAGGAGGAGGAGAGGGGGAAGCAAGAAAACAACGACGACGACGAGGGAGAGAGGAGGAAGAGAAGGAGCGGGAGGCGCCGAACGCGCGTGGATCAGGAACAGTGGGCAAGTGGATCAGGATGTTGAAAGGGCCCTTAGAGAAGGTCAACTGGAGCGTGGTGACTGAGGCCGACAGAGGCCGACAGCTCGGTCGCCACATCGCCGGCTGCCGTCTTCAGAGGCGCGAGGTGCCTCCAAGCGCTGCTGGTGCACCCATGGCGAACCCGATCTGGTGCCAGGGGATGGTCTCCTATGGTAGTCCCCAAACGTGGTGGTGACAACACCTGGCGGTGAGTCTCGGGCGATTTGGTGTCACCACCCGGTTAGGGGACTCGTGCGGTTTTCCGAGGATGTCCCGAGCACTGGTGGGTCCAGGAGTCACAAAACCCGGTGGTGACCCCGTGTCCCCAAACAAAGCGGTGACCTTTTTGGGGATTCCAAGTCGCCACCTGGTATCTCACCACCCGGTTTGGGGGTTCCCAACTCCTTCACACCTCCTTCACGGCCGTTGCCGGAAGCGTGCGCATCCAGGCGCAGAGCTGCAGCACCAGGGTGCCACAGAGCTGCACAGCCAGGGCCTCGGAGTGGGCGGCGGCCTCCAGCTCGTAAGAGGCCACCCTGTGCGCGCCTGCGAACAATCACGCCAACAGCACGCTCGAGAGAGCCGGCACCGTCTTGTCAGGTGGTGAGGTACGAGAGCGGTGAAGAAGTCCCGAGTCGTGCGTGCTGAAACTCAAGACGATGGTTCGGCGAAAATGGCTTGAGCCAAAATGGCAACGGACATCCTTTCCACGTGCACGCCTCGGCCTCGTGCGCGTCTTTTCCGCTCGATGAGCCAAGATGCTCCTCGATGCTCCTCGCCGAGAAAAACAAACGCGCGCGTCCGAGCGATGCCAAGCCAAACGGTGTGGGCACCGCACCGATCGGGAGCCCCCTGAGGGCGCAGGAGGAGCAGGAGCAGTGGAGGCGCCGCTCCAGGAGCGCCCGCCAAACCCCGCCCTCGACCAGGCCGCTCTGGACGGTTTCCCGTGGGGCCGTAGGCGATCCGAGGAGGGGAGGGCGATGATGATGAGGAGGAGGAGGAGGAGGAGGAGGAGGAGGAGGAGGAATAGGAGGAGGAGGAGGTGGTGGAGGTGGAGGTGGAGAAGGGGGAGGAGGAGGGGGAGGGGGAGGGGGAGGGGGACAAGCTAGGTGCGCGCGCGTCATATCTGACGTCCTACCCCTCCCTCCCATCCCTTACCATGGCGCTGATTTTCTCCATCCGCGGACTAGTGGGTGGTGGTGCGCGTGCGTGCGTGCGTGCGTGTGTGCGTGGTGGTGTGGTGGTGGTGGTGGTGGTGGTGGTGGTGGTGGTGGTGGTGGTGGTGGTGGTGGTGGTGGTGGTGGTGGTGGTGGTGTGGTGGTGGTGTGGTGGTGGTGGTGGTGGTGGTGGTGGTGGTGGTGGTGTGTGTGTGTGTGTGCGTGTGTGCGCGTGTGCTGTGGCATGGCATGGGAAATGACGCCAGCGCTGCAGCGGGAGCACGAGTCGAAACGGGCGGAAGCGCGGAAATGAGGCCAACGCTGCAGCGGGAGCACGATTCGGAACGAGCGGAAGCACGGAAATGAGGCCAGCGCTGCAGCGGGAGCACGATTCGGAACGAGGGGTGCCCGAAAATGAAGCCGGCGCCTCGGCGGGAGCAGCATTTTGAAAAAAGATGCAGGCGAAAACCTAACTCCCGAGAATCCGGTGTGTAAAAAAGCAGGACGCGGGGGGGGTCGGCTACTTTCAGGCCGCCATCGGGGGAAGAGGGAGAGTAGTATTCATATTGAGTAATTGTGGAGGAGGAGGAAAAGGAGGAGGAGGAAAAAGAGGAGGAGGAGGAGGAGGAGAGCGGAGGAGGACGGGTCGCCTAAGCCCTTCGGAGGAACCCTCCAGGGGAGGGAAGAGCACCAGATCCTTTTGTTGGGGGGGGGGGGGGGCATTTTTTCTCCACTGCGATGTCACGTGCTCCGACAGTCGGGTCGCCGATATACGGAACGCTGAAGTACGGAACGAAGCGATGGTTCCAAGAGCGCCAGATCTTGAAGGATCCTGCAAGGCCAGGGGTGCACTGACCCGGGCGGGCGGCGCGGGCCCAGAGGGCGCGCCTTGGCCGCGGCGGCGTCCTTGCCGCTCCCAGCCAGCGCGGCGTCGATCTCCGCCATCGTGGCGGCGTCGGCCTCTCGCGGCAGCCGGCGGCTGGTGAAGAGAGACAGAGAGAGAGAGAGAAGGATGCAGAGGGAGGCGAGAGAGAGAGAGAGGGAGAGAGGGATGAGGAAGGGGAGGGAGGAGGAGGGGGAGGGAGAGGGGGATGAGGGAGAGAGAGAGAGAGGGGGGACAAAGAGAGCCAGAGAGAGAACAACAAAAAAAAAGATGAGGGGAGGGGGGGGCGACAAGCTAGGAGCGCTCGCGTCATATCTGACGCCCTACCCCTCCCTCCCATCCCTTACCATGGCGTGGATCTCCTCTCTACTTGCACAATCGGACGTCGTAGCATGGCATAGCATGGTGTCGAAGATCAACGCGTAGCGTGACATAGCATGGGACTTCTGCGGCCCCCAAAATCAGCGAATCGACACCGAATGTGTAATCACTTCCGATGGTTTCTTCGGGAGGCCATTTTCTGGATTTTAGGGCCTATTGGCAATTTTGGAAGGATCGAGAACCATGCCAGGGCATGGCACTCGAAATAATGACGCCAGCGCTGAAGCGGGACCACGATTCGGAACGAGCGGAAGCGCGGAACTGATGCCAACGCTGCAGCGGGAGCACGATTCTGAACGAGCGGTAGCGCGAAAATCAGGCCAGCGCTACAGCGAGAGCAGCATTTTGGAGCAGCATTTTGAACAACAACCCAAGCGAAAACCCCAACTCCCGGGAATCCTGTGTAAGAAACCAGTGCACGGAGGGGGGCCAGACATTCCCTGGACGCCACCAGGGAAGAGAGGAGAGTAGTACTCCATGTGGTGTCAGTGTTGAAGTAGAGAGGGGGTTCGATCTTGATGGGCTCGGGGTGCGGAGGCGGCGTCAAAGCAAGGAGGGAGGGGGGGATGGTGAGGATGAGGAGGGTAATGATGCGCAGCGAGGACGCGAAGGAAGAGGGAGAGTGGGAAGATGAGGCGAGGGTGATGAGCGCGAGGGGTCCTTCTGGCCCCTCCCTCCTTTCGGTGGCGCTCTGGCCCAGCACTCAATCGCTGGCGCGCCGAGGGGACGGCGCCCGTATATGGCGGCCGCTATCGTGCGTGCGAGCTCACGCAGCTGTGGTCTGGCAAGCAGTGTTAGGGGGGGGGAGGCAATCTCGGCCTCCTCTTCCATACTCCCCCCCCCTCCCTCCCACCTCTCCTCCTCCTCCTCCGCTCATACTGCTGCTCCTCCGCCTGCCCAGCATCCCACCCTCCCCCCCTCCTCCTCCACCTCGTCCCCCTCCACACTTGCCCCTGATCCTCCACTCCCTCTCCCGCCGCCCCCTTCCCCTCCCCCTCCCGCCAGAGACGTCCGACGCCGTGCTGAATGCTCACTGCGCGGCCCCCCGGAGGTCTAAACCCCCCCCCTTCCGGGGACTGGCCGCTCTTCCCGAGCAGTTCTGGCGGACGGCCCAGGGACATACGGCGAGGGCCTCCAGAGACCCGCGCATTGCATCGGGACCTCCCGCCGCCGTACCTCCACGGCGCGCGGAAGTCCGGGTCCCGAACCCCCCCTGGCCTTCTCGGCAGCGGCGGCGGGCTTCACCTCCGCCTTCGCCTCCGCCTTCGCCTCGGCCAGCGCGCGGCCGCGGGGCGGCAGTGGGCAGGGGCGGCGGCGAGGGGGCTGCGACAAGGAGCGAGGAGGGGGCGATGAGGACGACGCGAGGTGGGGATGGCGACGAGGAGGACGAGGAACGCGGACGAGGGAGGAGAGGGGAGCGGACGAGGAGGCAAATGCGGAGGCGAAGGAGGCGGAAGCGGGGGAGGAGGGGGGGGAAGGAGGGGAGGACCAGGAGAAAAAGGCAGGGCGGCAGTAGCATGAGGATGGGAGGAGGAAAAGGAGGAGGAGGAGGAGGAGGAGGAGGAGGAGGAGGAGGAGGAGGAGGGGGAGGAGGAGGAGGAGGAGGAGGAGGAGGAGGAGGGGCGAGAAGGAGGAGGAGGAGGAGGAGAGAGGAGGAGGAGGAGGAGGAGGAGGAGGAGGAGGAGGAGGAGGAGGAGGAGGAGGAGGAGGAGGAGGAGGAGGAGGAGGAGGGAGGAGGAGGAGGAGGGAGGAGGAGGAGGGAAGGAGGAGGAGGAGCAAGAGGAGGAGGAGGAGGAGGAAGGAGAAGGAGGGGAAGGAGGAGGAGGAGGAGGAAAGGAGAAGGAGAAGGAGGAGGAGGAGGACGAGGAAGCCGAGGAGGAACAGGAGCTATGTGGCGGGAAAGGAAGGTGGTGGTGGAGCAGGGGAAGAATCCACCGACCCTGACAGCGTGTGTGTAGGGCTTGTCTGTTCGAGTCGTTGTCTCCGTCAATCGTCGTCTCAATCATCCCCTGTCCCCTGCACCCTCCTCCTCGAATTTGTCAGCGTGAGAAACCCTTTCTCTTTGATCCCTCCCCCATCGGGGGGGGAAAGTGGGGGGCAAGGCGGGGTCCGGGAGTGGGGGTGCCCCAGCGGCCCCCGAGACGGTCCAAGAAGGCCCTCAATCGCCAAACGATCAATCCAGAACGCCTCCACGCTCTCCAGACTGCCCAAGAGGCCTCCAAAACGCCCCAAGAGGCCTCCGAGAGCACTCCCGAGAGGGCCACAAGAGACAACATTAAGTGATTTGCCTTTGGTGTTTGAAAGATTTGGGCGCTCTCCCCTTTTCGGCTGCCCGCCGCTCCAGGACGGCCCAAGATCGCCCATAGACTGCCCAGGAGGCCTCCCAAAGCGCTCCCAAACACCCCAATAGGACTATAAAACAACCCGCAACGCTTCAAAGACGGCCCAAAAAGCCCCCGAGACGGCTCGACGAGTGTATGGGGGACACGAACGGACAGTTCGCCCAAGAGGCCAACAAGAGGCCCCCTGGAAGTCCAAAGAGGCACCAAAGAGGTTCCCAAGAGGCCCCCAAGAGGCTCCCAAGAGGCCCTCAAATTCTTCCATAGAGGCCCCCGAGAGCCTTGCGAAGAGGCCCCACGAAGCAATCCTGGGACTCTGGCCCACGTCGTCGTCGTCGTCGCCGCAGCCGCCACCGTCGCCGTCGTCGTCGTCCCCCTTCAAGGTCGGCGGCACCGGCCGTAAGGCCTTCGCAGTAGCAGCAGGGGAAATCTGCCAAGAAAAGCGCGCACGCATCTCACCCTCCTAGCCAGGTTTGCGGGGGATGGCGTGCTCAAGCGCGCGCTTGCGCCAACCAGGCTCCGGGCGCGACCCCCACCCGAAGACCTGCCTCGCATGCGCCCAGGGGGGGAACTCCCTTCGTATCCCAGCGGGGCTCCCTTCACAGCGGGGAGGCACCATGTTGCGCATCCGCAGGGGGTCTAGCTCCGAGACCGGCTGGTGGGATTCTCGCTCCGCGACGGGGAGCGATGGTGCATCGCTGCCCGACCACACGCGCGCGAGTGTGAGGAGATCGATTTTGTTTGTCGGTGTAAACCCAAATTATCCGATGGGGAGGTGCGTGGGGGGCGCCGGCCGATCACATAAATTGTTAGCTTTGGGCAGCAGCCCCACGTGTGCCCGCGCGCAACAATGACAAGGTCAGGGTACCTGGGGGGGACAAAGCGGGTGGGGGGGGGGCAGGCGGCCCGACCACCCGGGCCATCGCCGGATCCTGGACAATCTCGAGCGGGGGCCTAGCGCGAAGGAGACGCACGTGCGCCGCACCGGTCGTGTCGGGGGTCACTCGGGTCTGAACCGCCCGAGTGGCTGTCTGACCCCTCTCGGAAGCGATCGTGGCCCCTGTTGGGGGGCGTCTTGATGCTCCGTGGGGCATCCGTGGAGCTCTTCGCAGGCGATTTGGGGCCTCGTGGAGGCGAGCTTGAGGCCTCAGTGGGAGGGCTATCACTCCATGAGCTGGCGCGCGCGCGCGCGGGCGGGGGCCTCGCGCGGGGAAGCTTCGCCGCAACGGCGGAGGATCTCGCTCCGCGACGCACGGCTGGTGACTGGAGGCAAAGGTGGGCGCAGGTCGCCGCAGAATGCGCACGAGGAAATCCTGTCGGGTCCCATGGGGGACCATCAATAGAACGCGCGGCCGACAAAAACATCGATTACACCAGAATCGCGCGCGCTTAGGTTCTAGCGAGTTCTGGTTGTAGCCGAGAGTGTTCGGCGTCGCAGGACATATAGTGTCACATGGACCGTGCCCCTCAGGGAGCTCCACCGACGGCCCCAAGTGTAGGCTTGGCTTAGCGTCCCCCCGCCCATGCCAGCTCACCCCCGAAGGCATCGCGCCCCACGGGGATCTACACCTACGTCTCCAGAGACAAGGTTCGCATAGTGGCACGCCCCTCGCGCGGATCGTGCCCAGCAAATACATTTGCGGCACCAGAGGGAAGCATGATAACATCCACACCTCTCACACGGCTCGCGGCCGGCAGCGAGTTCCACGGATTGTCCCAGCGGCGTGGTTTGCATGCCGCCCCCCGACCTACCTCGGCACACCTCTCGCGCGGATCGTGGCCCACAGGGATCTGCACTTATGGCTCCAGTGGCGAAGTTCACATTGCGCCCCCACGTCCATTGCGGCACGCCCATTCACGCGAAGCGTACACACAAGGAACACCACCTAGAGGCCCAGAGACAAAGTTCGCACAACATCCCCCCCGCTCATGTCGGCACACCCGTCACGCGAATCATGCCCCAGACTGTACACACCATGTGGCACACAAGGGCAAGGTCGCATGGCGTCCTCCCGCCAATTTCCAATTAGTAGTAGTAGTAGTAGTAGTAGTAGTAGTAATAGTAGTAGTAGTAGTAGTAGTAGTAGTAGTAGTAGTAGTAGTAGTAGTAGTAGTAGTAGTAGTAGTAGTAGTAGTAGTAGTAGTAGTAGTAGTAGTGTAGTAGTAGTAGTAGTAGTAGTAGTAGTAGTAGTAGTAGTAGTAGTAGGTGGTGGTGGTGGGTGGTAGGTGTAGTAGTAGTAGTAGTAGTAGTAGTAGTAGTAGTAGTTGTAGTAGTAGTAGTAGTAGTAGTAGTAGTAGTAGTAGTAGTAGTAGTAGTAGTAGTAGTAGTAGTAGTAGTAGTAGTAGTAGTAGTAGTAGTAGTAGTAGTAGTAGTAGTAGTAGTAGTAGTAGTAGTAGTAGTAGTAGTAGTAGTAGTAGTAGTAATGGTAGTAGTAGAAGTGGTAGTGGTAGTGGTAGTAAGAGTAATCGTAGTAGTAGTAGTAGTAGTAGTAGTAGTGGTAGTAGTAGTAGTAGTTGTAGTGATAAAAAAGGTAGTGGTAGTAGTAGTAGTAGTAGTAGTAGTAGTAGTAGTGGTAGTAGTAGTAGTAGTAATCGTCGTAGTAGTAGTGATCGTAGTAAAAGTAATAGTCGTAGCAGTAGCAGTAGTAGTAGTAGTAGTAGTAGTAGTAGTAGTAGTAGTGGAAATGGTAGTAGTAGTAGTAGTAGTAGTAGTAATAGTAGTAGTAGTAGTAGTAGTAGTAGTTGTAGTAGTAGTCGCAATAATAGTAGTAGTCGTAGTCTTGGTTGTAGTAGTAGCAGTAGTACTACTAAAAGTGGTACTGTTAGCAATGATATAACAGTACAATAAGAACAATGATAGTGGTAGTAGTACCTCGTACTAGCTCGGCGTAGTAACGATAAAAAGTGACGGGGCTAGTGACCGTAGTAAAAGTAACACTTGTAGTTTAAATTTGTACTTGGACTAAGCATCGTAGTCGCCGTCGCAGTAGTAGTAGTAGCCGTCGTAGTGGTAGTAGTAGTCGGAAGAACAACAATAGAAATAGTAGTAGGAGTTGTAGCAATGGTAGTAATAGTAATAAACATAATTATACTAATGGTCGCACTGTTCGTAATAACCGTGATGGTAGTAGTCGTAATACTTGCAACCGTGATAAAAGTAGTAGCGGTAGTAGGCGCAATAGTAAAAATAGTGGTAGTGGTAAAAACAGTGGTGGTAAACGTATTAGTAGTCGTAGTCGTAGTCGAACTCGTAATCGTAGTAGTGGTTATCGTGGAGAGTAGTAATAATAGTGGTGGTAGTAGTGATGATAGACGTAGAATAAAGTCATAGTAGCAGAGATAGCAGTAGTACTAGTAGTAGTAGTAGTAGTAGTAGTAGTAGTAGTAGCAGTCGTAGCAGTAGTAGCAGCAGTAGCCGTAGTAGAAGTAGTAGTGGAAGTACTGGTCGCAGAAGTAATCGCAAAGGTGGAAGTAGTCGTATTAGTAACAGAAGTAAGAGGAACAATGGTCGTAGTGATAGTGTTGGTCGTAATAGTAATAGCACTCATGCTAGTATTAGTAATAGTAGTAGTAGCCGTAGTTGAATAAGCAGTATTAGTCGTAGTAGTAGTAGTAGTAGCAGTAGTAGTAGCAATAGTAGTAGTATAGTAGCAGTAGTAGTAGACGTAGTAGTAGCAGTAGTAGTCGAAGTAGTAATCGTAGTAGTAGTAAGAGTAAACGTAAAAGAAATAGTAGTAGTAAACGTAGTCGTGGTAATATTAAAAGTACAACCGTAGTAACATACATCGTGGTAGGAGTCACATTTGGAAACGTAATGATACTATCAGTGGTAGTAGTAGCGTTCGTTGTCGTACTCGTAGTAGAAGTGGTAACAGTGGCAATAGTGGCGGGAGTAGAAGTAATACGAATAACTGTAGTAGTCATAAAAGTGGTGGAGATTGTAATAGTAATAGTAGCCATAGAAGTCGTAATGGTAGAAATCGTCGCCGCAGTAGTAGTAGTAACATGCGTAGTAGTAGCCGTGGTAGTAGTAGTCGTCTTCGAAGTAGTAGCAGTATCAGCAGACGTAGTAGTACGAATACTACTACTACTAGTAGTAACACTACTACTACTGCGACTCGCCGGTGTAGTAGGTAGTAGTCGCAGTAGAAGTAGAAGTAGTAGTAGTAGTAGCAGTGGTAGTGGTAGTAGTAGTAACGGTAGTAGTAGTAGTAGTAATCGTAGTAGTAGTCGTAGTCGTAATAGTGATAGTAGTATTAGTAGTAGCAGTAGCAGTAGCAGTAGTAGTAGTAGTAGTAGTAGTAGTAGCCGTAGTAGTAGTAGTAGTGGTAGTAGTAGTAGTAGTAGTAGTAGCCGTAGTATTATTATTATTATTAGTAGTAGTAGTAGTAGTAGTAGTAGTAGTCGTAGTCGTAGTCGTAGTCGTAGTCGTAGTAGTAGTAGTAGTAGTAGTAGTAGTAGTAGTAGTTGTAGTAGTAGTAGTAGTAGTAGTAGTGGTGGTCGTAGTAATAGAAGTAGTAGCAGTAACAACAACAGTAGTAGTAGCAGCAAAAATATCAATAATAGTGGTAGTCATACTTGCAACAATCATAGTATTAAAGATCGTAGACGTAGATATAGTCGTGGAAACTGAAATTGTGAGAATCCCATCGCCCTGCCTCAGGTTCGTGAAGATTTTGATGCTCAACATAAGCAGCCCACCATTTCGATTCACAATTTTCCCCCGCGATGATGAAACTCGGCCTCGCCAGCCCTCTCCCCCGACCATCTCCATCCTGGCCGGAAAGAATCAACTCTCAGTGGTGAGGGGGGGGGTCTGATTTGCTATCGGGGGCTCACGGCGACAAGGCTTCGTGGCCTCATCATCAGGCGCTCCACCGGATGCCCTGGTTGAGGCGATCACACGCGCCTCGCGCCACGCAGCACACCGCCTCGTGGGCCCCTAGGAGCTCTCCACCGAAGGCCCCAGCGAATGTGATCAAATGCAAGGGCGCTGCCGACTTCGTCACACCCCTCACCCAATGGCTGTGATCAGTGATCACACGCGTCCGGGCCACCCATGTCGGCACACCCCTCACACGCTCCGCGGCCCCATAGGGAGCGCCACTGAAAGCCCCACTGGCAGCGTTTGGTGGCCCCACAGGGAGCGCTACCGAAAAAGATACGCACCACTGCGGTACTCACAGATTCATCTAGTCATATGGTTGGGTCCTTCACCAGGATATTTTTCCTTTGGGCTCTTTTGTCTGCCAGCAACTGCAAGAGACGGAGCACAGGCAAGAATCCTGCCGTCGAAGCCGCCACAGGCACAGGCACGCTCAACTCCGAGGGCCATCGAAGCCCTCGAACAAAATCACAGGTGTTAATCAAAAAAAGTGGAGGAGTGGAGGGGGCGGAAGACATGAGCGACATCAAACGGCGGCGGCCCTCAAGAAATCATCGGAAACCGGTGAAAGCACAACAAGCATTTGGGCTCTTTTGTCTGCCAGCAACTGCAAGACACGGAGCACAGGCAAAGATCCTGCCGTCGAAGCCACCACAGGCGCAGGCACGTTCAAGTCCGAGGGCCATCGAAGCCCTCGAAAAAAATCACCAAATCTGTTCCCAAATTTGCTGAGCAAGCTGGCAACGCCGAAATTCAAGAGAGACTCGCTTCCACAAATACTTCTGTATGACCTGAACGGAAGCCCGAACCTCGGCATTATGAAATAAGCGCGCGAGGGCCATGCAAAGCTTGCGCGGGTACTCGGCCCCCTGTCTTGTCTTGAAACCGCCCTGAGGCAGGAAACCTTGGAGCTGCTGATGAGGCCGATGGGCGCGCGAACAAATGCCCCGCCTGGAGCCTATACACCGAGAATTCCCAAACGGCCTAGGGTCGAGGTCCCCAAACATTAGGCCCGTGTTTTTTTTCCACGGCGCACCCAACTGACACATAGAAGTGCCATGAAAGCACGCCGCGCGACGGCGTAGCAGAGCCTTAAAGCGAGGGAGCAACCACAACCTGGAAGTCTCAGGGTGCTCGATACTCCGGGGGATTCGCACACTCAGACTGACTCACGCTAGAGTGGCAACAAAACTGTCCAGAACATTGGACACATCAGCGATCGCTTGCAAATGAGGTTTGAGAGCGGGGAGGCCGAAGAGGTGGATATCAGAGCGAACAGGGGGAGCCCCGACACCGTGGTCGCGACACCTCGTCAACGCGTTGCAAGGAACGCCAGCGCGCCAACCTCTGACGCGGCCAGCCCGCGCCCAACCCAAAATCAAAAATCGATTAGAAGGACGCGAGAGGTATTTTTCTCCCAGCGCGGTGTCCCACATCAGGACCAGCAGGCCAAGCTGGGCAACAGCTCTAGCAAAGCCTCCTGTCCCCGAACGGAGATCCAGGATGACTGGCGGATCGGGCAGACTGGTTCATCCCCCATGCCCAGCTCGGGGAGGCACCGTGGACCTCCTCGAGGGAGGTGGCCCCCCCCCGGGTAGCGGTGGCCTCTTCCCCACCCCCCGAGCAAACCCCGAGGACCCCGAGGGGAACTCCTCGGGGAGAGCCGCCAAGGGCAGGCATCCGAAGTGGGAGCCGGCTCTGCCCGCCGGGCGGCAAAGGCGGGTGGCGCTGGGGAGATCTGCCGGGGAGGCGGTGGAGCCTTCTGTCACGTGCCTCCTGCGCGCGGCGGCCTCCTCTAAAGCATTTGACAGACAACTTGTTCGAAGCCGCGGAGGCCGAGCCCGAGGTAGCTGCGGCAGTGAAGGGAACGGACGGCCCTGACGTTCCCCCTTCTTCGCCCGTTTCGCCTCCCCCCCTCCGCTTGTTGTTCTCCCTGGTCGCCCTTTCGGAAAGGGGAGAGGAGGGATGGGGCGGGCGGGGGGGGAGGGGGAGGGGAGAGGAGGGGAGAGGAGGGGAGGAGAGGGGAGAGGGGCAGCGAGGCAAGCGAGGGTGAAGCGGGGGCCCCTCCTCTTCCGTCTCCTCCGACGACCGCATCCCCGTCTCTCCTAGCATCCTCATCCCCATCGCCGTTCCCCGCATTCCATTCCTCTTGCGCTTCCTGACCCCCTCTCTGAATTACCCCCGCCCCACCCTGCGCCCTCCTCCTTCTCTCGTCCCGCCCGCTTCCTCCTGCTGCCGCCCCCCCTCCTCTCCTGCTCCTGCTCCTGTTCCTGCTCCTGCTCCTGCTCCTCCTCCTCCTCCTCCTCCTGCTCCTCCTCCTCCTCCTCCTGCTCCTGCTCCTCCTCCTCCTCCTCCTCCTCCTCCCTAACACTCGCCCCCGCCCGCTCCCAGTGGTCTCCGCCGCCGCCAACGTCGTGGCCGCTGCCGCCGCTGTGGCCGCCACCGTCGCCGTGCCTGCTGCCGCCGCCGCCGCTGCCGCCGTCGCCATCGCCGCCGCCGCCGTGCTCGTCGGGGCCGCCGCCGCCGCGCTCGTGTCGCCGACGACGCCCGCGCGACCGCCTTCATGGCCGGGGGGCGCCATGCTCCGCACCCTGCGGGGGGCCCGCTCCCCGAATGGCTGCCGGAACCCTCGCTCCGCGACAAGATCCGTTTTGCAGATTGCGCCAGGCTCGCGCGCCGGAGGCCAAGACCCTTCGCAAATTCAGCCGCTGCCAATGTCTTGCTCGCCGCAAAAAAAAAATTTGGCGATGGCGCCGCGCCAATAGACTTAGAGAGCGGAATCTCTAGATCGGGCTATTTCGATTGGCGAGGGGGCCGCGCGTTCAACGCCCGAGAGCGAGAGAACATCTCTTGGACATGTCTGCTTTGGCGGGGGACTGGTCCAAGATCCGGCCGCAGCGGAACGTTTGGATGTCGCCCTCTTCAGTTCGGCGGAAGCGTCGGCAAAAATGTGCCCTGCGACAAGAATGGCGCAGACTTGCGCTCCCGAGCGCCCACCGCCTCCGTCGCCGTCGCCGCCGCCGCCGTCGCCGCCGCGGTGCTCATGCCCCAGACGCTGCGCACGGCCGTCGCGCCCGGCGGGCCTTCGCGCCCGCCTTGGCTGGCGCCTTGGCGTTGAGGGCGGCACGCTCGGCATCCTGGCGCGCGCGAACCGACGCGCCGCCGCCGCCGCCGAAGCCGAGCTCGTCGTCGCCGACGAGCTTTTACGAAGAGGAGAAGAACGAGGACGACAATGACGTCGACGTGGACGTCGACGAGGAGGCTCGCGGCAACCTCGCCGCCGTCCACGCCGTCGCTGGTCCTCGTCGTCCCCGTCCCCGCCCTGCTGACCCCGCCGCTGCCGCTGCTGCTGCTGCTGCTCGTCCTGGGCCTGCCGCTGCTGGGGTGCTGCCGCTAATCTCTCGTCCCGTCTCCCTCTTCCCCGTATTGCTCGTCCTTCTGCTCTTGCGCCCCGTCTCATTGAGCGAGCAACGACATATGTACATGTACGCCCTCCGCGGTCTTGAGTGCAAGAACGTCCTCGTTCAAACGCCCTCCAGGGGAAGCTAACCGCGTACGTGTACATATGTTGCTGGCCTCTGACTCATCTCATTTCAGCTTAGCTTCCTGCTTCATCACGGTCGCACTCTGAGGCAACAAGGTGAATTGTTTGCAGAGTTCGTGCTGGTATCGGCTTTCGTTCAGCTTCTTAGTCACGCTGGTCGTGGTGTTCAGGCTAAAATGTTGTCTTGTCACTTCTACACTGTGCATTGGTCAAGACAAGATGTACATATGTTTCCTGCTGGTGTCGGGGTTATGGAGCGAGGCTGCCTGTGGGGTAGGCGATCCGCTTCACTGTCGGGATGCACGAGCTAAACGCGGCAAATGGCTGTTCGGTGTGCCTCATGAAGTCTTCTTCACTTCAGCTTAGTATTCATTCACATCCTGGCATTGGTCTGGCGCATTTTTGGAATTGCTTGCAGAGTATGTGCTGGAGTCGGCGGTCTTCTGCTTCTTGATCATGCTGCTCGTAGTACTCCGAGGGTGGCTTATGTTTCGGATCGCTTCGCGATTGGTCTCATCTCATCTCATCTCATCGTCTCCCTCTGCTCTGCCCTCCTCCTCCTCCTCCTCCTCCTCCTTCTCATACCCCCATCCCCTCCTTCCCAACGTCCTCGGACCAAGATGCAGCCTGTTATTCCTCCACCTCCTCCTTCTCCCGTTGCCGTTCCTCCTTCCTTGTCCTCATCATGACGTGCTGTCGTCTCGGGTCGGAACCGATTTGATCGGTCGTCAAATTGAATGAGCATCAAGACCAATCCGAACAGGACATCCCTTCTCCTGAGCGCTGGGGACGCCCAAGGAACCAGGCAGCGGACAGCGCCGCCCGTGCAGATGCCGCTCCTCGACACCACTCTTCTTCGGAGGCTGAGCTGGCGCAGCTACGCCTCCAGAAGATGGTGGTGAAGGCATGCGACGCATAAGGACATACTAGAACACTGCGCCCCCCTTGGATGCACACGCCCGAACCGAGCAGATTGCAAGCACATCTTCTAGTACATCATTACCCAGGTGGTATCGTCAGAAAGCGCCTACAATCTTCATGAAAGGCCCTGCCTCGCAATACCTTCGGACGGTTGCTGGCACGCTAATGGCCGCCTGATATGGCAAGAATGGTTATTGCAATCGCGTTACCGCGAAAGAGAAACAGGGAGCGACACGTTCGACGATCAAACGTCATTAGCAGGTCATTGGTGGGCCATCGGTGGGTCAATTTCATGAGTGGGCCCTGAGTGGGCCAATATCGTTGGTGGGCCACTAGCGGGGCCTTTAGTGGAGTCATCAGTGGGCCATCAGCGGGCCATTAGTGGAGAGTTTGCGGACCATTAGCGAGGCGGCAAAACCAGCGGGACATTCCATCAGCAGCCGTGAGGGAACACCCTCCCCGACAACCGAGCATGCAAAATCAGATCGCTGAGCGCGCGTCGCCCCCGGGGGGGGGGGGCGACGGATACATAGCAGAACGCATGGCTGGGCGATGTCGGAAAGCAACTGGTTCATTTACTGGCAACAGTCTGCCCCGGAAATCCAGTCACGATCTCTCTGGATGCCCGTGGCAAAACCCCCAGAAGAGTCTCCAAAGGCTGCGGAGACGCTCACCCTCGTAAGATTGGGGATTGTCCGACCTCGCCTTCCGGGCGACTGCCCCCGCCCCAGAGCTACTTCATGCACTGGCGTTGGACTGCGTGATTGCGAATGAGGAAGAACGGCTAGCACAATAGTGAACGTACTCTTATTCGGCGTTTGGACACTGGGCGGAGGAGAAGGGGGGGGGTCTGGCTACGGACCTCTGCTTAATGCGACTGTTTGCAACAGTGCGTCCTATGGGGGAGACCCCACCCGCTTGAAACAGGCACCAAAAACAGCCAAGATCTACGAAATGGGGGGGATGCGATGGCCTGCGCCGATCGGGAAAACAATGAATCAGAAAATGATTATGCATCAGGCCCTTCTTCCCCCCCGAAGCGTGCACAAAAGTTCCTGGGCGGGAATTGAAGTGCAGGGGGCCGCCCTTCGTTCGCTCAGGCACTGTCCCATTGCTTTCTCTGCTTCGGATGGTGGCTTCATTGTAGCTTGCCTTAAGTACCATGCCTATACATCCCAGTATGAGGTGCGAGGAGTTACCAAATAATGCAAACTGCCGAATTACAAACAGCAATCGTGCACCTTCCCTCGGACAGTTAAACGGTAACGGTAACCATCCGAAGAGAGAAAGGACCTTACCATCGAGAAGGGGTCTCTGGCGCTGCTGGGATGAATTCATTGTTGGACCCAGGCCGCAAGAAAACAGCTCTTGCTCCCATCCTCCATGGTTCTCCTCCTGCCTAGGCTCACGTCTCGGAGGAGAGGTACACTCAGACCAAGACGCTTTCTATACATGTGGTAATGGCTCAGCTGGCAAGGTGGCGAAGCTGGGCCTCAGGCTTCACCCGCAGCCGTCAGCGAGCGAGCGAGGTCTGCTGAGTTGGCAAATCCTGGTGGCACATTGGGTCGCTCGGATCTAAGCACGGCTCCTGCATCTCCGGCCGAGGCTCGACCTGACAGGGGCTGAGCTCACCCGACGTCCCAGGTCAACTCTGGAGACGGGTGCTTCTTTTGAACACGACTGGTCCTGACTGCGTCCGGTCTGGAGGTGTGGTGTATGATGGCGCTTCAATTGTCAGGAGATCCGCCCCTCGGCCTCTGGTTCTTCGGGGCCGGTTCCTGCGATGATTTTGGGAGTGGGGGAGCAAGGTCATAGGCTCCTGTCTTTCGATTGTTCCGATGAGAGCCCGCTGTTCGTTTGTGTCTAGTGCTAAGCCTATTACATCCTGGGGCCCTTGAAGCTCCTGAGCGAAGAGTGCTTGGGAGTCAAAGGGGCCACGGGGAATACAGGGATGGCTGGTTTCTCATGTCAAAAGGCCGTCACCAAATGCTTGGCGTCTGGGTGGCGGCAGATAACCTTGTCTGCGAATGATGTTGTTGGCAAGGGATGGTCCAAATTAACACACATCCTGGTTCACGTGCATACTTTGCTTCCTCATGAAGGCCGGAAGGAGCAGACAGCAAGGACGATGGCTGGGGAGAGCAGGGGGCGGGTGGTGTTGCAGAGGAGTGCGCGGACGAGGCACGTGAGACGGAGGTCACCATAACTCTCTGCAGGTCAGCCAACTTTCAGCTTCTCCGCCTCCCCCTGAGATCCGGCACCTTAAACCCCACCTTTTGCGGCATTTCTTGATCCAGGTCGATCTGTGAGGGCCCTGGCGCTCGAAATTGGGGGAAAGCGACCAGTGAGAAAAAAAGTGCAGCGCCCGGATCTCAGGCACGTGGCCCAGGCCCCGCTGGCCGATTCACCCCCCTAGATGGGGATATAGGAGGCCGTTCCCTTCGGGCTTCGAGGGGTGTGTCCCCAACTTGGGAGGGGGCAACTCGTCTCGAAGGGGATGGGCATTGGGGACGGGGGTCGGTCAAACGACGCTGATTCGACCCGGGGTCTCAGCAAAACAGGGCTAGGATCGGGATAAATCGCTCCAGAGCGTTCCGGAGCGCTCTCAGAGCGTTCCGGAACACTCCGGAGCGGCCGCGGCGCCCAATACATCCTCCAATCCCGCCGATTCTCAGAGATTTCGAGTTACCCCGATCCGATTTTGTCCCGATCTTCGCGTCGTCTTGCCTGCCTCCCCATGGGGTCCATGCCTCGCCCCAGCTCCGGCCGTGAGGGCCCGGGGGGGCCCGGAGGACGGGCCCCCGACGGCGGAGCTCGAGGAGGGGCCGTCGGGTGGCAGGGCGCGGTCGGCGGAGGCCTGGGCGCTGCCTCCGGCGGCGCCTTTGCCGCGGGCGTCGCTGCCCTCCTCCTCCCCGGAGCCTCCGCCGCTCTCCAGGGGGGGGGGGGGCACGCGCCGGTCCTTGGCGGCCTGCAACTCGGCCTCCTTGATGTCCAGGAGGGCCTCACCCGCGCACCCAGTCGCCCCGCTCGCCAGTCCTCCTCCTCCTCCTCCTCCTCCTCCTCCTCCTCCTCGGCCTGATCCTCCTCCTCCTCCTCCTCCTCCTCCTCTCCTCCCCCTCCGTCCTCCTGATCCTGCTCCCGATCCTGATGTTGATCCTCCCTCCTGATCCTCCTGCTATGCTCCCTCATCCTCCCTCTTCCGTCCTCCTCTTCCTCCTTCCTCCTCCTTCCTCCCCCGTCCCCTTCCTGCTCCTCATCCTCCTCATCCACCTCTTGCTTCTCGTTTCGCATCTCTGGTCGGGCACCTGGGCGGGGACTGGTTCCGGGGCAGCTCCACATGCTGCTGCTCCTCCCTCGTCCTGATCCGCTGCCTCGTCGTCCCGCCCTGTCCTCCCTCGCTTGCGCACAGTCTTGCTGCTGCACACAGGCACGTCGGACGCCAGGCTCCTTCGTCGCCATCCTGCTCGTCCTCATCATATTCATCCTGCTGCTCCTCTCCCCTCACCTCGTTATCGTCGTCATCATCCCGCATCCTTCATCCCTCGTCCACGTTCTCGTCCTGATGCTGCTCCTCCTCCGCTTCCTCCTCTCGTCCCCGTCCTCCACACCTACCCTATCCTGTTACTGCTACTGCGTTACTGCTGCTGCTCCTGCTCCTGTCCGAATTGCCTTGTCTCGCACCGTTCCTGCCCCCATTCCTCCCTCCACCCTCTATCAAATAATTCCCACCTCCTGTCTGCCTCATCCTTGCTCTATCCTCAAAGCCTGGTCCTTCGTTCTCCTCCTGTCGTATCCTTCGGCGCTCCTCCACACTCCATCACCATCTAAACTCTTTTGTACCCGACGGGGCAGGATGAATAGAGGGAGGAGGAGGAGGAGGAGGAGGAGGAGGGGAATGAGGAGAAGGAGAAGGAGAAAGAGGATAAGGAGAAACATGAGGATGAAGAGAGGGGGAATGAGAATGAGGAGGAGAAACACAAAGTACGAAGAAAAACCTGAATGGTTCCAGAGCCTCCCGGAGATCCGCAAGGGCCCTGGAGACGTTGCTCAAAAGATTCGCAACACGGCCCGTTACTGGGCTGGCACCCAGCAGCGCCACGATGCGCACCGGCAACTTCGGGAAGGATGAGGACTGGCTAAGAACCGCAAAACATGCAGGCAGGGAGGTGCCAGGAATAGCGACGCATGACAGCAGGGCTTGCTGAGAGGAGCTACGGATAGCCAGCAATATCCAACTGCGCTTTGCTCCAAAGGCTTAGAACATATGCGCAGTTGATCTCACACGTTCCCTGAGTTATTCATAACTCTCTTTCTCTCTCGCAGCACCCTGCCAACCTGATCATATAGCTGTTCTTGGCAATCCGTACGCATTTCCAACCACTGTGAGTGTAAATCGTGACGTCAACAAACGCCTTTCACGTACGTCTGTCGGAAACCCAGTCGCCAGGCAACGGCGCATCGGCAGGGACTCGAAAGGAGCACGGTTGGCTCACATATTCCAGATAAACAAATTAGCAAGACTATGCGACAATGCTGCCAACAAATACAACATGTAAAGGCGGGACCACGACACGCACATTCGCACGAGATGGCGCACGCTTGCCAAACATACGCGCCAGGAGAGAGTGAGGGGAGGGGGCGAAGAGGAGGCGGAGGAACGGGAGCGAGAGGGAGAGGCTGACTGCGTGAATTGCCACGCCTTCTGTGGACGCACTCAGTCCCGTAAACGCGAGCGCAAATCGTGACATTAACTTACCCATTACCCCTGCCTCCCCCGCCGCAGGTAACGCCCGCTATCGGAGGCAATGGGGAAAGGCAACGCGTTCCTAGAGAAATGAGATGGACCAACCAACTCCAAAAATTTACACCCTCGATCCTCGAGATGTCGGGCCGACGAACTCTGAGCCAACGAATACTCCCAAACCAAAACAACGAAGAGACAGTGTGGGCCGTTGTGGCATAGCACATCAGTTTGTACAAGACGTGCTGCCGACAAGGTACGCACTGGCCTGAGCGTGCCCAAACACAAAAGCAATAGCCCTCAAAGAGGGCCTGTGGCACCGCACCGCGTCCTCCTGTTCCTCCTCCTCTGGAGCAGCGTGCCTCCGACACTGAAGCAATTCCGACGATTCAGAACTGGCGGGGGAGGATGACGAGGATGATAATGGGGAGAAGAGAAGACACCGCCCCGCCCTCCGAGGGGGGAGCATGATGCGGGGGTAGGATGGGGGAGAAGGAAAGGAGTGGGAGGGCATGAGCAACACTGGAAACACTGACAACGTAGGCCAAATCAAAGCTCAGAAGCAAGTGGGGAAATTGGGCCATGGAGCTCCGAGCCCCTCGGCCTGTCCGAGGGGGGCCGCCAGGGTGCGGGCCCAAACCCCGCTGCATGCGGACAAGATTATGCCTGCCCCTGGGGGGTGACCTCGCATAGCTGCCATTAGCGTCTGCCGTCGGAGGCGCAGGACTTCCCGCCACAAGAGCATAAGGTAAGCATATGTTTCGTCCAATGCTGGAGGTGGTGGAAATGGTGCAAGGCTCGGCTTTCGATCCGGCGGGCGGCGCTACAGGGAGCAGTATCCCTGCCCCCCCCCCCGCTCTGCTCCCCTCTGCTCGAGCAGCTGGAAAATCGAATACCGATGCGAAATCGCTACATTTCTCGCATACGAATTTGATGCCAGCCTGGGCACGAACATGACGGGACTCCTTGAGCGCCCGCGCAAACTTGGGGACAGCGGGCTCGCCGGGTCAGGGTGGCTGCAACTCCGCGTCCCAAGGATCGGTTTGGACATTTCTGGCCAGGACTCTCCTCTCTCTCCGTCGGACCAGTGCCAAAGCGGCGTCCCCCTCGTCGGTGATTTGGACGCCCGAAATGGGCACGGAAAGAAGGGGTACAATGCCCAACAACAATTGTAGTCCTAAACCAACAGCGGCCGCTGTTGGGCAGGTGGCCTTCTGCCCCGAATGGACACAGGCCCCGGCGGCGTGGACAGCGAGTCCTGTGCAACATGAACAGGCACTGCAGTTAGGCATTGTACCCACTCTTTCCGTACCCATCTCGTTCGTGCAGAGGTGAGAATGGCTGGGGCGGACTGGTGCCACAACAGAATTACATACACCACGCAGTCCCGGCCGCGCTGGGGAGGCGAGGGCGCCAGCGCAGTCATTGCCGAAAGCAGTGTGAATCTGGGAGGCGGGCAGACTGGACAGCCAGCAAGCCAACGTCGACGCGAGACGGGGCCCAGGCCGGCTCAACCAGCCCGGGGCCGCGGAGGGCGTGAGACTTCTGGATGCGGGTCCAACGGTCAGCATTGCTACCAGGCGTCTGGGGGGGGGGCCACTTCTGGGCTGACATCTGTCCCACGTCTCGGGATCCCACTGGTGATCGGTGACGTACTGATTGCCAGAGGTGGCCCCCAGGTTGAAGAATCGTGCGATTTCCTCAGCTTGCGACACACGCAGTCTTCGCTTCTGCAGCGTGGTTTTCACCCGACCCTGCGACGCCAGACGCCGTCTGAAAACTTGCCGCCCGACCCATCCCGAAAATCGTGACGACCAGATCGACGCTGCGACAGAAATCAAATAACAAGAATACCGAAATCGACCACCGCAAGGGGGTCCCGGGAAGACGTGGGAGTGGTCTCACTAACTGCAGGTAGGCCCCGAATCCCACAGCTAGGGGGGGACCCATTCTGGGCAATTGTGGTAGCCATGAGATGCTTGAATGCCACACAAGACACATCATTCGTCATTCGAATTGCCAAGACACTCCCAGACGCGATGGAACAGAGATTCGCTTTGTGAATTTGCACTGTGGGCAAGAGCAATCAACATCGTAGCCTGCAGCCCTCATTTTCTCGCGAGGCCACCTGGCCCCTGCAACGACGACCACGATGAGCGCTCGTCGGCCTTGTGACATGACGCCGCTGCCCTCAACCGTCCTTCAAAAAAGGACATACTCGAGCCCACGATGTCTGTGAAATCTTGAAGAAGGTCACGGGAACTACCGTTCACGATTGAATGGGTCTTCCAGGTGAAGCCGTTGTCCATGTCCCACTCCACCGGGAGCGTTCAATGAGTGTCAAGCAGGGTAGCTACGGTAGCGATGGTGGGGTTCATCGGGCCTTTCACAGACCTCCAGCGCCGTAGGCCCACAAGCCGAAGGCGAGCACGGACCTCATCCCAGCACTGGGCGGTGCGAGGCTGCATGCCTGGATTGTCGCACCACATCCGATGTCAGGCCGCCAAGTGCTCTCTCCTCACTTGGCAGGGTCACGCCAGCCCAGAACAGCTGCACCCGACGGCGCCAAGCATGGCCACGGCCGTGTTCCAGCAGCAGTCTGAGCTGCTTGGCGCCGCAGTTACGCAATTTACGGGTGATGGGCTGCGAAAGAGTTATGTGCGTTCTGAGGCTTGGCGCCCGTCGTCCACAGAGCACGGGTAACCTTTGAACCCCAGGACACACAAATAAATACATACAAATAAGAAGATTCCCCATATTTTCCAATATGTTTGGGGTTTCTGTATTCCCTCCCACTTCCCATGTTTTCCAATATTTTCCGGGGAATCGACGATTAATTGTGTCTGTGTGTTTCTTTCCCTTCTAAAAAAGCGTTATGTGCGTTCTGAGGCTTGGCGCCCGTCGTCCACAAGGCACGGGCAACCTTGCGGAACCCGGCGTTCAGCTTTCTCGATGCGTTCACGCGCAGTGTGCCGAGATCGGGAACGGCCAGCACCCGCGCCAGCTCCAAGGCCCGCGGCTGCAAGGACCGCGGGTGCCGCCTGACCACCGCGAGCGATGGAGTACTGGCGGCGGCGCTGCCCTATATCTCAAGCCTGCCACTCTTGCCGACTTGTCTCTTGAGCTGTGGCCTGGAGCTCCGTGGCGTCTTCAATCTCAACCAAATGATGTTTCAATCTGCTTCAGCTGATTCTGCGCCTCGCCATTCAAGTCGGAGGTCCCTGGACAACGAGTCGTCCTCCGTAAAAAATAATCATTGTGCCATCGGGGACGTAGCCTGGCTGAGCGGTCTGCACGTTGGACTGCTCAATCGGCCTTTCGACAGGTTGACACGGAGCTTGGCCTCCAAATGTTCGATGGAAGCCTGCTGCGCCATCGCGTCAGCTTCCGTAACTGCGCGTGGCCTGGGCCGCAACGTACGCGGTCTTCTTTTTTCCAATGAAACGCCTGAGAGCAAGGGATGGGATCAGCCCGCAGGCCGTGAGGGGAAAAACATGACGTCCAACAAACTACACGCCTAACACCACGGATAAGTATGCCGGCCGGTACATCCAAAATGCGGATGCCAATCTTGTGCTGTCCGGGCTTGCCCGCCTCTTGCATGCATGAGATGGGGCAAACAAATGCATAGAGCGGCCGGCCGGGCACGCAGTCTTCTGCATGGCCCGGTGTTTCAGGTCCGGGGCGCGGGCGAAGTATTTCCCGAATCGGTGCTTGCACTGTAGGGGTCCTAGCGGAAATTGAAAGCCTTGGCGAAAAAAAAAACGCCGATGTTGGTGGCCGGCCGGGTTCCCGGGTTCCCCAGTTCCGGGTTCCGGGGTTCCTGGTTATTGGTTCTGGGCCGATTTCGGTGGGCTCTGGGTTCCCAGGTTAGTCGATCTCCTTATCGTCTCTTCATCGATCCCACGGTTCATCAAACCATCCACCGGCTGGGGTTTTCTCTCTATTAATATAAACATCATCGCGGGGCGAGCGGAGCTGGACAAGTCTCTGCTCCGCCCTGGCGGCGCTGGAGCGTGCGGGTGTCGTCGTGGACGGCTGCGCACGTTCAACCAGTGGGGCGAGGAGCGCGGCCGGGTCGGCGTCGGGCCTCGAGCGGCGTCGGCGCGCGCAAAGGTTTTTGACACCGCATCGATCGTTCAAGCTCGAATCGATCGCGGCCCCGATCGTTCAAGGTTGAATCCAGTCGGGTCCAATGGCGTTGCCGTCCATCGGCGCTTCCGGGTCGCAGGATACCACATAGCTTGCCTTCGCCGACATCACCCGCGCGCCAACGCCGCATAAACTGACCGTACCAAAGGGGGCCCATCTTTCACTTCGACTGCTACGACGGGTGCTGCGTGGTCCGCTTGTAGTCGTGAGAAGTACGAATGCGAGCAGGGATCTCGGGGTGACGAGCACCTCGCGCACTCATCACCATCTCGGCATTCTTGAAGTCGACGGCACAGTCGCCGCAGTCTTGGCGCGCCGAGAAGGCGCTGTGGCCCCCAAGGCATTTGGGAAGCAGCATGGCCTGAAAAGAGAACGCGTTCGGCCCCCGTGGTGGCCAGAT
This sequence comes from Prorocentrum cordatum, assembly GCA_963575745.1. NCBI lineage: Eukaryota > Dinophyceae > Prorocentrales > Prorocentraceae > Prorocentrum > Prorocentrum cordatum. Next base: position 238,255 of record CAUYUJ010015319.1, read on the forward strand.
CCAACCCAAGGCGAACTGGCCGAAGTGTGGTGGAAATTGGCCTCGGGACACACGTATCCACATGTTCAGCTGGGGAGCGCTGCCTCTTGCGCCAATCTTGTTACGAAAGGAGGCGGACGAAAAGACACGAGAAGGAGGAGCAAAAGGGGGAGGAGGAAGGAGGAACATACATGAGAAAGGGGGGTATGGGGGCGAGAACCTGGGGGGGATGACTGTGGAGGGGGAGTGATCATAGGAGCACGAGTAATATAAAATGTCCCAAGACGGTGTCAGAATCTCTGAAGCCTTCGAACTGGGAGCCCCTCGTGCGCTCCTTTAGCCGTCCAGCATTGTGATAGACTGTAGGCCATGGGAATTGGCTAACTCAGGTTAAATCGCCAGCACGGGTGGGGCCACTTTCTGTGGACACTCTTTGCCCACGCCCGAAGCTTTGAATCAGCACACATGCCGCGCACAGCACAGACCAAGTCATTCACATCTAGGCGATGCCTCAATCTGTGAAACCCATGCACCCCCCCCAAGACATGTGCAACCTCGCCCCCTGGGAAGGGCTTTAAAGGAGTCGTCCAAAGTCACGAGCTTAAAAGCAACGTGAAGCCCTCCAGCAACGGCACTCCGAGATCGTCGTCGAGGAGCTTCGACACCCGCGGCACCGACGCCCCGCTTCGTCCAGCGCGCATGGCTGCTGCGCGGCACAGAAGCGGCCTCGTGGCACGGCGGATGCCAGACAGCTTGCGCAGGGGGAGAAGGGGGGGAAAGGGGGGGGGGTCAGCTGTGATGGGCCGACGTTCCCACCACCACCACTACCACCATAGGTAGGAGAGGGAGGAGGAGGAGGAGGAGGAGGAGGAGGAGGAGGAGGAGGAGGAGGAGGAGGAGGAGGAGGAGGAGGAGGGGGGGAGGAGGAGGATAGGACCAGGCAGCCTTCAGCCCGCAGGGTGTCGCCGCGCCGGCCGCGGCGGCGCGGCGCCCCGCGCGCGCGGCCAGCGGGCGAGCCCGACCAAACTACACGGGGAAAACGACGGGGGTCCGAAAGGACGGGCTGCGCGGCGCCGCCAAAAGACGGCGCCGCGCCACCCGCCCCCAGGGGCCCAAGTTTCGGACCCCAGGACACCCAGGACCGAACCAAAAAGAGGCACGACACGACACGACACGACACGACGGGGGGACGCAACGGCCACGACACCACACGCACGACACGACACGGACGACACGACACGACAGAGACGAGCCGCCGGTCCCGCCCCAGGGCGGCGAGCGCTAGGGAGGGATCCAGCACCGCCCTGGGGGAGGCCACGGGACCTGGCGACCCCCAAGGGGGAAGGAAACCGCACCTTGGCGGCGTCCCCCGGGGTGCGGGGGCTTGTCGCCCCGAGGGCCCGGCGGTCCCCGCCTCCGCCAGGGGGCCGAAGCCCGACCCCACACTTGGGGCCCCCCCCGAGCAGGAGGAGGATGACGAGGAGGAGAAGGAGGAGGAGGAGGAGGAAAAGGAGGAGGACCTCCTCTATCCTCCCTTCTCCCCGATCCTACCTATGGCAGTGGTGGTGGACACTTGGCCCATCAAGCTACCCTATCTGCGAGATGTTCCACCTCTGCTGCCCTCCCATTCCTGCTGAGCCTGCTTCTTCTCCACAGTGGCCATCGCGCCGACAGCAGCGCGAAACGCAGCCGCATAGCCGCACCACGACAAAGCGCTGCTCGCTCTCGGACCGACACGGGCGCGCTCCTGCGCAGGGGCAAGCGCGCCACTGCGGCCGCCTCGCCTGCCACGGTACATCGGCCATGTCGCTCCCAAAAACACGGAGCCAGCTCAGAGCGCCGTGACCACCGCTCCTGCAGCAAACGAGTTGGAGTTGAGCCAGGGATGGGTGGGGGGAGCTCCGCGGCGTCCCAGAAAAGCCGCGGCCTGCTTGTAAGTCTCGTCGTCCTGAGCCGCCGCGCGGCGCGGGACTCCCTGATTTACAGACGGCTCCTCTTTGTCAGGGACCCCGCCCCTGCTTCCCCACCCAGTCTCCTCATCGTTCTCCTCGACCTGTTCAGGCCAACCCTCCTCGACAATATAATAGTTCCTCCTCGGCTCTATCTCTCCGCACCCTCTCCTCGTCCCCCTCCAGGGGAGCCCAGAATCGAATCGATAAGTCGGATCGGCGATCGAAATGAGTCGGATCGGCGGAAATCGGCGGCCGAGTCGGGAAAAGTCGAATCGGCGGACATCGGCAGGCTAATATGCCTCCAGTAAGGAATCGGAGCCCAAATCGGAATCCGAAGTCCAATCGAATCGGAATCGGAAGCCATCGAAGTCGAATCGGATCGAATCGGAGGAATCGAAACGAGCCCTGGCACCCTCTCCTCGTCCCCCTCCCCCTCTCGCGTGTGCGAATTGCACACCACGGAAAACATGTTCACCTCTCAGGACACGATGGTCCGTCATCTGGCGCCGTGCCCCCCTGGCACGCGGAGGCGTGGAATCGTGTCAAGTTCTGCCAGGTTGGGCCTCTGCATTAGGAGGACGAGGACGACGAGGACGAGGAGGAGGAGGAGGAAGAGGACGAGGACGAGGACGAGGAGGAGGAGGAGGAGGAGGAGGAGGAGGAGGAGGGGGAAATGAGGAGGAGGAGGCGGAGGAGGAGGAAGAGGAGGAGGACGAGTGACCTCCCCCCCCCCAACAGACTCGTGCGTGCATGCACCCACCTCCCGAGGCCATGCTCCCTCGTACAGTCGGACCTAGGCCATAGGGACATCCCTCAAGAACATCGGCCAAAGCACACAGAACATGCGAGGGTACCCCCCCCAGGATGCACAAGAACGTCCGACAAGCACGAAACATCTGAGGGTGCCCTTCCCGAACAGACCTCGATCTCATACTTCCGTCCGACTGTACGCCAATGGGTCGGTTCCCGAGGCCACGATCCCTCGTATAGAAATGGCTCCGCGCTCCCGAGCTTGCAAAGAGGGCCTGGGCAGATACCACGGCCGCCAAGAGAGGCCGGATGTAACTCAAAGAAAGGTCCACGGCGGCTCAAGACGGCCTCAAGACGACCCTAGATACCGCCATAAAACGAATCCCAACATTGTACGAGGAGACGAAGTATACGTAGCACCCCGCAGTTGCGGATCAGAGTGAAGGGGCGGCGGGGACGTCTGCAGTCTGCGAGGCTCTGAAGAAGCCTGCCGCAGGCGCAACATTTTCAAGCTATACAACGAGCCCGCCGCAGGCGCCGAAAATTGGGCTTGTTCAGTGAACGGAGTTTGGGTTGCGGGTGGGTCGCGGGCTCTCCACCTCCATCTGGAAAGAATTCAAAAACAGCCCGCCGCAGGCGCCGAAAATCCGCCAGCCACCTTGTGGGGCCAATAGGCTGTAGGCCGAAGGTTTGCAGTTTCCTGTACCAGTTGCAGCTTCCAGTTTCCACTGTTACAGTTCTGCTTCTTGCTGCTTACTGTTCCTTGTTGATGGACCGCGCGAGGGGGGGAGGCCCAAACGGGCAGGTTTACCACGCCCTGAGCGTGTTGTCTAAATCGCTGGGGCGGGTAAAAATTAACACCCCTCACGCAGATCGGCGGGGTCAGGGTTCAAAAACACAGGGGATTTGCCACATCTTTAATATTCGGCGGCATCTCATGCAGATCGGCGGGGTCAGGGTCCAAAAACACAACAGATTTGCTACATTTCTGAAATTCGGCGGCACCCCTCACGCAGATCGGCGGATCAGGGTCCAAAAACACAGGGGATTTGCCACAGTTCTGAAATTCGGCGGCACCCCTCACTCAGATCCGTAGGGTCAGAATCGAAAAACACACGGGATTTGCCACATGTCTGAACTTCGGCGGCACCCCTCACGCAGATCGGCAGGGTCAGGGTCCAAAAACACATGGGATTTGCCACATTTCTAAAATTCGGTGGCACCTCTCACGCAGATCGGCAGGGTCAGGGTCGAAACACACATGGGATTTGTCGCATTTCTGAAATTCGGCGGCACCCCTCACGCAGATCGGCAGGGTCAGGGTTAAAAACACATGGGACGTGTCACATTTCTGAAATTCGGCGGCACCCCTCACGCAGATCGGCAGGGTCAGGGTCCAAAAACACAGGGGATTTGCCACAGTTCTGAAATTCGGCGGCACCCCTCACGCAGATCCGTAGGGTCAGAATCAGACAACACACGGGATTTGCCACATTTCTGAACTTCGGCGGCACCCCTCACGCAGATCGGCAGGATCAGGGTCCAAAAACAAACAGGTCCCGACACTGCTTCACGGAGGCGCCCAGACGTCTTATTTCAGCTTTTGCATTTCCCATTATCCGAGACAGGGTGCCGGCGGCATGGGGCGAAGCCCTTACGGATTTTGATTTGCGCACTGAACGCGGTTTGAGTCGCAGGTTCTCCACCTGGAACGAATGCAAAAGAAACCCGCCGCAGGCGCCGAAGTCTTGGCTTGTTCAGTGAACGTAGTTTGGGTCGCGGGTAGGTCGCGGGCTCTCAACCTCCACCTGAAGGAATTTAGAAACAGCCCGCCGCAGGCGCCGAAAATTTAGACTTGCACACTGAACGCGGTTTGGGTCGTGGGTGGGTCGCAAGCTCTCCACCTTGAACGATTGGAAGAGAAGCCCGCCGCAGGCGCCGAAAATTTTGGGTGGGTCGCGGGGTGGGTCGCGGGTGGGTCGCGGGTGGGTCGCGGGTGGGTCGCGGGTGGGTCGCGGGGTGGGTCGCGGGTGGGTCGCGGGTGGGTCGCGGGTGGGTGGGTCGCGGGTGGGTGGGTCTCGGGGTGGGTCGCTGGCAGGTCGCAGGTCGCGGGGGGCCAGTGGGTCGCGGGGTGGGTCGCGGGTGGGTCGCGGGGTGGGTCTCGGGGTGGGTCGCGGTTTGGGTCGCGGGTGGGACGACGACAACCAAACAACAAACAACAAACAACAAACAACAAACAACAAACAACAAGCAAACAAGCAAACAAGCAAACAAGCAAACAAGCAAACAAGCACAACAACAACAACAACAACAACAACAACAACAACAACAACAACCAACAACCACAACAACAACAACAACAACAACAACAACAATCACTTTACCCGAACGCTCAGTGTTCTCACCAGTGCCAGGGTTTTCATGCGACGCCAGCCAATACCCCCACTTTGTGGGGGGGCAGTGCAAGCTCTACCAAATATCCACACGACTCTTCGCCACCACCCACACCCAGCTTCCCGCCCTATGACGTTCGGACACTTCACTTCGTGGCCTGCGGACGACCGTGGCTACTACACTGGCGTGGAGTACACACCCACAGAAGTTGTTAGGACAGCGCGCGCGGGTAGAAATTTTGAAAAGTCGTGCAGGTGTTTTTCGAGGACCTACGGTGCGATTCGTGTGATTTTATGATGCGCGGTGCTAAAATTCTTAAGAAGCCCAATGGTTTTTGGAGATTTCGGCGTGCGCGCGCGAAGAAAAAACGAATGTGTCCCGCATGGTATTATTTGACAGGGATGATGGCCCTGGCAGGTGCGCAACCGTTGTCGCAGAAGTTCGAAAAAGTTGCTCGCAAAAGCCCGTTTGACAGAAATGTTTAAAAAGTGTTGGGTTTCCTACGAATCCGCAAGAGCGCGCGGGATGAGATTTTGACATTTTTTTGTTGAAAAACCATTGGTTTTTTGATGTTTTTATGTTAAAATCGCTCCGAACACTAAGCTTTTGGAAGGATTTCGTCTTGCGCGCGCGAATGTCCACTTTACCTTATTTTTTGCAAGGGATTCTTGAAATTTGATTATATTAGAACAAGAAATGTCATTTTATAGTGTTTTTTGCAAGGGAAAGCGGGGGGGAACAAAACAACCGGATCTTGATCACATCGAATTACCTGAGGCTTCCTCACGAAAATGATGAAAATGTAGCTGCGGCCTAGGCGGCGCAGGGGGGCCGTGCACCAGGGGTCCCAACAATAATTATTCTTTAGAATTAATAATGTTCAACAACAACAACAACAACAACAACAACAACAACAACAGCAACAGCAACAGCAACAGCAACAACAACAGCCACATTAACAACATTAGCAACAACAACTACATCATCAACAACAACAACAACACCAACACCAACACCAACAACAACAACAATAATCCGCATCGCGGAATTCCACTTCAGCCACGCACCCAGGGACAGTGAATGACCGTTCGGTTCAGCCCCCTCACTCTGACAATATACACATTGTGCTCAATTGTCGGATCGTGTTTCGCGTTCCCGCCTTCATTGGCATCCGTCAGCTCATGACGTCCCAAGTGGCCCCCAAGAAGGTCCCAAGGCGGCCCAAACTGACCTCATGATGGCCCAAACGGCCTCCGAGATGACCCCTAGACGGCCCAAGAGGGCACCCAGAGAGACCCAAGATGGCCTTCAGGCCCTTTGACGGCCCAAGACGGCCCACGACAGCCCCACGACAATCCCAATACGGCCAAGAAGGACCCAAAACAGCCCAAGACCCCCAGACGGCCGAAGAAGGCATCAAGACGTCACAAGGGAGTGCCAGTACGACCTCAAAGGACCCCCAAGACTGTCCCACAGGGCCCAAGACAGCCCCAAAGCTGCCCAAATGAACTCCATGAGAGTTCCGTCTCCTCCTCGTCGTCATCCTCCCTCACCATTATCCCTCATCATCCGGGCAAGTCCGGATCATCCTCATCATCCCCTTGCTACTCTAAATGAAAAATAACACATGATCGTAAACTGTCGACGGTCCGCGCGAATTTCTTGCATTTGAGCCGGGCCCCCCGCCCTGGCGCGCGGAGCGCGCCAGGGGCGGCGCCGGAGGCGCCGCCAGGGGGCCCAGCGCAGATCCAAGAAATCCACGTGGAGCGTCGAACGTTTGCGTATGGCGTTCTTTTCTCTTCGATACTCCCCTTGCTCCTCCTCGTCGTCACCATCCTCAACGTCCTCACCACGGCCCTGCCAAGCTCGGGGACACGACGTGCCACGCACGGCGGGCTCCCGCGCCCCCCCGAGCACTCGCCGCCCAGAGTGCATGGCGGGCACACAGTGGCGGCACCTGCCGCAGGCAGCTGAATCCGCCGCCCCCTGTCGATTCATCGCAGTGATGCCTGGCGTGCTGGACCCTCTCGGTCTTGGTTTTGGCTCTTTCTCCAGGAAAGAACTCCCCCTGGGGGGCTCTGGCGCGTCCCGGCGGGGTCCCGGGAGGATTGCCACGGACCATAGCTTCCCCAACTTTTCCTCCGAGACGGCTGAAGATGGCCTCCATGATGGCCACGTTGGCCAAAAATGGCCTCCAAGATGGCCTCCAAGTCCGCCCAAGAGAGGAGGAGATGCCTCCAAGTCCGCCCAAGAGAAGTCCAAGACTGCCAAAGACGGCCCAAGAGGTGCCCAAGAGGCCTCCAAGACGGCCCAAGAGGCCTCCAAGAGGTCCTCCAGGAGGGCTCGAAGAGGCCAAAATCCGCCGACCCCTTGGGGTCACGGCGTGTGAGATGCTTCCTCCTCCCCAAACCCCTCCCCCGGGAGCCTGGTCCGGCTGGTTTGGAAGGGGGGGGGAGGACAAATCCATCATCCGCACACTTGGAGCCTCAGGAGGCCCCTAAACAGGCCAAAAAGGTTTCAAAGGTTCCTGGAACGGTCCAAGAGAGCTACGAATCGACAAAAAGATCGCCCCAAAACGCCGAAGATTGCCTGCACACGAAACAATATTACGAGGCGCCCCAAAGAGGCCTTCCAGAAGCAAACATCCTCACATTTCCAACGGAAAACGTATTTTCACCACATTCGCCCATTCGGCTTCCACGCGGCGCAAAACGGCCCAAGAAGCCTCCAATATCGACCCTCGCCAGCCCAAGAGGCTCCCAAAAGGGCTCCAAGACGGCGTTTGGGCAATCCACGAAGGCCCCAGAAACCATAGCAACGGCTTAGGAAAGCCGCAGGACGGTCCCAAGAGGGCTCCAAAACGGGCCAAGAGGGCCCCCGAAGGCTGTCTGGTCGGCCCACGCGGGGGACGACTCGGTCCAAACCGCCCAAGATCGCCGCCAGGCGGCCCCATGGGTGTCCAAGACGTTTGAAAACGCGACCACGAGGCGCTCCTAGAAGGTCTCCAAACGCAAGAACCGTCCCATTCCCTAGGTAAAGCGTACATTTTCAGCACATTGGCTTCTTGGGCTTTCAGGAAGCCCACAACGGCCCAATAAACCTCCAAGATCGACCCTTGTCACCCGAAGAGGCTCCCAAGAAGGCTCCAAGACGGCTTCAGGGCGATCCACGAAGGCCCCAGAAACCATTAGCAACGGCCCAAGAAAGCCGTAGGGCGGTCCCAAGAGGGCTTCAAAACGGGCCAAGAGGACCCCGAAGGCTGTCCGGACGGCACACGCGGGGAACGATTCGGTCAGAACCGCCCAAGATTGCCTCCAGGCAGCCCCATGGGCGTCCAAGACGCTTGCGTACGCGACCACGACGGGCTCCAAGCAGGCCTACACAAGCAAAAATCGCTTCATTCCATAAGGAAAACATAAATGTTCTGCATCATAGATTCGCTTCTTGGGCTCCCACGAAGCCCACAACGGCCCAGTAAACCTCCAAGATCGACCTCTGGTACCCCAAGACACTCTCCAAAAGGCTCCACGACGGCCTCCGGGCGCCCCACGAAGGCCCCAGAAACCATAGCAACAACCCGGGAGAACGGCAGGACGGTCCTAAGAGGGTTCCAAAACGTGTCTAAGAAGGGCCTCGCAGGCTGTCCGGCCACGCGGGGGACGATTGCTGCCGCCCCAAGGGGTCGGCGGTGTGGCGAAAACAAATGAATCCACGTCCGGAGGTGACGTGATGAGCGGCAACGTTTTTTCGGGTGAACGCCTTCATGCAACGTATCCAATGTATCCAAAGATTCCATAACTGCAACATATTATGATCTAATACATTATCATGTCTCCCCCCTAACCCCCCTGGGAGCCGCGCCACAGCGCCGTACCAAACTGATCGCCCCCTTCTGGGCCCTAAAAACCTACAAATACCTATGACAAATCAACAAGTTCGGCTCTTGGGGCTCCAGGAGGGCCTCAAGAGGGCCTCAAGATGGCCCCAAGACGGCCCAAAATATCCCCAACGGGGGCCCCATGAGGCCCCCAAGACGGCCCCAAGAGGGCCCCCAACGCCCCAAGGACGGCCCAAGAGGGCCCCAAGAGCGCCCACAACTGCGCCTCCACAGGCCGAAATCATTGATTGTCCTTTGGTTTTTGCCATATCTTAGCGTTCTCGCTTTTTCCGACTCTCAAAAATCCATGACGGCCCAAGCAGCTTCCAGAATCGCCCCAAAACAACCCAACAAGCCCCCAAGAGGGCACCAAGACGGCCCAAGCGGGCGTCAAAACGGCCCAAAGAGGCCCTCAAGACGGTCCAAGAGGCCGCGAAGACGGCCCAAGAGGACCCCAAGAGGGCTCCAATGCGGCCGCGAGAGGCCCCCAAGACAGCCTCCGAGAGGGCGAAACAGCGCAAAAGCGCCCCAAGACGGCCCAAGACGCCCCCAACAGGCCCCAAGAGGCCCCCAAGAAGTCCCCCAGAAGCCTCCAAAAGCCCCCCCCCCAAAAAAAAACCAAAGGCCACACAGCGACTGGAGTGTAATGTTACTTTCCCCCTCTGAGCGAACTGCGGCGCCGCCAGCCGGGTGGAAGTTTGTCACTGCGGCGCCCATGATTAGAGCCGGCGCTGGAAGGGAAAATGGAGAGGGTGTATGAAAAGGAGGGAGGGGGGAAAGGCCCCCAAAAAGTCCCCAAGAGGCCCAAAGAAATTCCCAGGAGGCCTCCAGGAGGCCCCCAAGAGGCTCCCAAGAGGCCCCGCGACGACGTGACTGTACGTGCTCCGGACGTGCACCCCGCGAAGCGAGAGGAATCATTGATTTTCCTCAGATGTTTGAAGACTTTTCGTGTTCGCTCCTTTTCGGTTTTCCGACGACCCAAGATGGCCCCAGAGGCCCCCAAGATCGCCCCCAGAGCGTTCAAGAGGCCTCCAAGATTGCCTCAGGACTGCCCAGGAGGCCCCCAAGACAGCCCCAAGAGGGCACAAAGACAACCCAAGAGGCCTCCAAGACGCCCAAGATGGCCTCCAAGACGGCCCTGGAGCACCCCAAGAGGGCGTCAAGTCGGCCCAGAGAGGCCCCCCTAAATGGCTTCTGACGGCGTCAGACGGGCCAGGAGCTCACCAAGATGGCCGAAGTTGGCTCGAAGCTGGCCCAAGACGGCCCAAGAGGCCTCCAAGAGGGCCTCCAGGAAGGCCAGAAAAGGCAGAAAACATGGATTTGCCTTAGGTGTTTGAGGATTTTGGCACTTGCTTCTTTTCGGCCATCCGAAGGCCCGATACGGCCCAAGAGCCCCCAAAGATCGCCCAAGAGGCCTCCAAGATGGCCCCAGAACAGCCCAAGAGGCCCCCTCAGACGGCCCCAAGAGGCCCCCAAGACGGCCCCAAGAGGGCACAAAGACGGCCCAGGAGGCCTCCAAGACGCCCAAGATGGCCTCCAAGACGGCCCTGGGGCATTCCAAGAAGGCGCCAAGTCGGCCCAGAGGGGCCCCCCCAACGGCTTCCGACGGCGCCGGACGGGCCAGGATCCCACCAAAACAGCCGAAGATGGCCCTAAGATGGCCCAAGACGGCCCAAGATGCTTCCAAGAGGAGCCAGGAAGGGCCGAAAAGGCCAAAATCATTGATTTCCCATGAATGATTGCGGTATTTGCTTTATTTCTGCCTTCCGACTGCCCGAGACGGCCCAAGTGCCCCCAAAGATCGCCCAAGAGGCCCAAGACGGCTCCAAGAGGCCCCCAAGACGGCCCAAGAGGCCTCCAAGACGCTCAAGTGGCCTCCAAGACGGCCCAAGAGCCCTCCAAGACGTCCCTCAAGAAGGCCCGAAAGAGTCACAATGGCCTCCAGACGGCCAAGATGACCTTCAAGATGCCCACGTGTTCCCCGGAGGCTTTCCAAACCGATTTGGGGAACACATGGTCCGATAGCTTGGCAGGTCTGGTCTCAACGTTCGGCCACATAGGCGCTTCCAAAAAGGCAGGGGGCGGCGGTGATTCGCCGTAAGCGTCTTCGAGCATGGTTTAACCGATCCCTATCCCCACTGGCGTGGCCTTTAACCACGAGATGGGAACATAGGCGGTTCCCTGAGGGCTTCGAGGGGCAGATCCCCAACTGGGGTGGTGGGATGGTCGAGATCGAGATGCGGATGAGAATGGGGATGGGGATCGGTTAAACGATACTGAACTGTCTCCCCCTCGCCCTCCCGGAGGAGGGTGTGGAGGAGGCAGGACGATGAGACAGACGAAGAGACCCTCCTCCTCGTCCTGTGCAGCATCGTCATGTCCCCATCCCCGAACTCCCAGCTCCTCCCGCCAACCCCTCACAGCCTCACCATGCTCCTCGGTTCCCCCGCTCACCCTGATTCCTCGGGGTATGTCCTGCGCCCCCCTCCTCCCCTGGGCAGCTCTCCACATCTCCCCCGCCGTTCCTCCAGCTTGCCCATCCTGCCATTTGTCCGGTGCACGAGGCCCACGCCATCGACAGGCCACCTCCTGCCACTTCCTGAGATGCGACGTTGCAAAAATACACGGCAACAAAAACACGACCAGAGCCCTTAACCGGATCTTTATGCGGCATTTCTCAAGCTGGGTCGATCTGTGAGGGCCTCGGAGCCCGAAACGAGCTGGGCCTCTGTGGGTCAAGCTGGGCCGCTGTCAGCACCGCCGCCGCCGCCACGGCCGACACCATCGTCGTCGTCGTCGTCGTCGTCGTCGTCGACCGCGGCCGCCGCCACCGTCATCGTTGTCGTCGTTGTCGTCGTCGTCGTCGTCGTCGTCGTCGTCATCGTCGCCGTCGTCGGCGGCGTCGTCGTCTGCGTCGCCGTCGTGGCAGTCGTCCCCGAGGGGGCGTCCTTGAGCTTCTTCAGGGCAGCCTCAAGCTCTTTCTTCTTGGGCCTGCTCGGCTCGTCCTCTGGAAGTTGCTGGACGTGAGGAGAGGAAGAGAGCGAGATTGAGAAGGAGCAGCAGCGGCAGCACTACGAGGCAGCACGAAAAGAGGGAGAGAGAGAGAGAGAGGGAAAAAGGGGAGGGGGGCGGAGGAGGAGACGCCTCCACCTCTTTCTCTGCCTCCTCCTCCTCCTCCTCCTGCTCCTGCTCCTCCTCCTCTACTGATGCATCTCAGTGCAATGACAATTCGTCTACCCCCTCCCCAGTCTCGTGGTCCTCCTACTCACATTATCACTGTTACATGCATGTTTTCATGTGTATTCTCCTGTTGGTATTCGTATACTCTCCCCCACGGCCGAGCCCCAGCAGCTCCCTGGCTGGCTCCGCACTGCGCAGTGGTCGCCACCTTCGTGGGATCCTGGGAGGCTCGGTGGAGAAGGGGAGTGCGCGCATCCAGCCGAGACCGCGCAGCTCCCTGTGTGGCTGCGAACCGCGCCACTGTCGCCACGCTCGTGGGCTCCCGGGAGGCACGGCGGAAAACGGGAGCACGTGCACCCGGCCGAGACCTCACGGCTCCCTGGACGGCTGCGAAGTGCGCCACTGTTGCCACTCTCGTGGGCTCCTGGGAGGCACGGCGGAAACCGGGAATACGCAGCTCCCTGTGTGGCTGCGAACTGCGCAACCGTCGCCACTCTCGCGGGATCCTGCCTCGGCGGAACAGCGGAGGGAGTATGGGCATCCAAGCGAGACCTCGCAACTCCCTGGGTGGCTGCGAACTGCGCAACCGTCGCGAATGTCGCGGGATCCTGGGAGGCACGGCGGAAAACAGGAATACGCACGCCCAATGGAGACGTCACGGCTTCCCGTGTGGCTGTGACCTGCGCAAGTGTCGCCACTTTCGTGGGCTTCTGTGAAGCACGGCGGAGTGGGGGTGTGCGCACATCAAGCCGAGACCGCGCAGCTCCCTGTGTGGCTGCGAACTGTGCAGCCGTCGCCACTTTCGTGGGCTCCTGGGAGGCACGGCGGAAAACGGGAGTACGCACATCCAATCGAGATCTCACGGCTACCCGTGTGGCTGCGAACTGTGCAATGGTCGCCATTTTCGTTGGCTTCTGGGAAGCACGGCGGAGTGGGGGTGTAAATTCATTCAGCCCAGACTCCGCAGCTCCCTGTGTGGCTGCGAACTGCGCAGTAGTCGCCACTCTCGTGGGCTCCTGGGAGGCACGGCGGAATAGCGGAGGGAGTACGTGCATCCAACCGAGACCTCGCAACTCCCTGGGTGGCTGCGAACTGCGCAACCGTCGCCACTTTCGCGATATCCTCGGAGGCACTGCGAAAAACTGGAGTACGCGCCTCCAATCGAGACCTCACGGCTACCCGTGTGGCTGTAAACTGCGCAATGGTCGCCGCTTTCGTGGGCTTCTGGGAGGCACGGCGGAGTGGGGGTGTACACGCATCCAGTCGAGACTCCGCAGCTCCCTGTGTGGCTGCGAACTGCGCAACAGTCGCCACTTTCGCGTGATCCTGGGAGGCACGGCGGAATAGCGGAGGGAGTGCATGCATCCAACCGAGACCTCGCAACTCCCTGGGTGGCTGCGAACTGCGCAACCGTCGCCACTTTCGCGGGATCCTCGGAAACACTGCGAAAAACGGGAGTACGCACATCCAATCGAGACCTCACGGCTACCCGTGTGGCTGTAAACTGCGCAATGGTCGCCATTTTCGCTGGCTTCTGGGAACCACGGCGGAGTGGGGGTGTAATTCATCCAGCCGAGACTCCGCAGCTCCCTGTGTGGCTGCGCACTGCACAACTGTCGCCACTCTCGTGGGCTCCTGTGAGGCACGGCGGAGTCGGGGAGTACGCGCATCCAATCGAGACCTCGCAGCTCCCTGGGTGGACGCGAACTCCCAACTGTCGCCACTTTCGTGGGCTCCTGGGAGAGGCCCAGCGGAGTGGGGAAAGTCCAGACCGAGTCGAGACCTCGCGGCTCACTGGGGGACTGCCAACTGCCCAACTGTCGCCACTTTCGTGGGCGCTCCTGGGAGGCCCAGCGGAGTGAGGCCTCAGGGCTCCAAGGGCGGCTGTGCAACGCGCCATTGTTGCCACTGTCGTGGCCTCCCGGGAGGTCCAGCGGAGCAACATGTCCTTGCAACATGATCCCTTGTGTGGAGCGTTCCTTTGAATAGTCGGGTACGTCTCGGGTCGTCAATGTTATCCCCCCAACACCTTCGTCGTCGCCCTCCTCCTCCTCCTCTTCTTCCTCCTCCTCAGACCCACCTCCGTCTTGATCCGCATTCTCCTCCTCCTCCTCCTCCTCCTCAGGTCCTCCTCCCCAGCCCTACCCCCGTCTCCATCCGCCTCCTCGCTCAAGCTGGGAGGGAGACGAGCAAGGAACATGACGGGATGCCACGGAACCTGGATCGAGACAGAGGGGACCGGGGGGGAGGGACGCGACGGGGCCTGTCAAGGCCTTGCCTGGCGGCGCGCAGGACTCCGTGGAGGGCTCTCTGGGCTCTCGCGGGCGGAGGGCGTCTCCGAGGCCGCAACACATCACCGTGCCACTCTCGATACAATGCAGAAACACACGGGGGCCGACGTGACGAAGGAGTGTACACCCTGCGAAATGCTTACGAAATCATGGGTTAAGAAATTCATAGTCTCAGAACTTGAATAAAAACCCACAAGTTCCATTCAAATCTTAAGATTTACACTGACACGTTAAGAATAATCGAGACTCTGGCCGAAAACTTACGTTTTCTTGAGCATCGCCTAAGGTGTAGGGGGCAGGGCGGAGACGTTGAGGCCGAGGGGACCACCCCCCCTGCCCGTCACCGCTATCCGCTCCCCCCCCCGTCCCTGCAGAGGCGGATGTGGTGGACGAGGAGGCGAATGAGGAGGAACGCGAGACGGAAAAGGATAGCTGTAGCGTGAGGGGGTGGGGGAAGGAAGAGGGAAGGAGTCCTCCTACCCATCATCCCACTGTTCACCACCCCCACCTCCCCCATCGGAGCCTCTCTTCTCATCCTCCTCCTCACCCACCATCTCCACGCCTTCCCTTCCCCTGTGCCTTCCCAGAAACACCAAAAGATACCGAAAATACGATCCTCGAGGGCCTTACGGAACCGTCCATAACTTCCTCCTCTCCCACCACCTCCACGTGTCCCCTTCATCTGTGCCCTCCCGGGACCCCGAAAGTGTGATCCCCGAGAGCTTTACGAGACCATCCAGAACTTGCTGCTCCCCCTCCCTCTCCTCGCCCTCTCCCTCCCTCTCCCTCCCCTGCCTCTCTCTGTCTCTCTATTTATCTCTCTTTCTCTCTCTCTCTCTCTCTCTTTCTCTCTCTCTCTCTCTCTTTCTCTCTCCCCTTTTCTCTCATATCCCCTCCTTTCCTCGCCCTACCTCTGCTCACCCCTTTCCCCTCCTCTCCTCCGCCTCTGGGACTCCCCCATCGTCATCTGCTTCGTCGCCGCCATCATCCCCCACCTCGTCGCCACCGCCGCCCTCAGACCTGCCCCCTGCGCATCGTGCTCGCCGCCGTCATCCTGCACAACGCCCTCATCCTCATCGTCGCCGCCGCCGCCGTTGTCACGGATGCCGCCTTTGGGGAACAAGAAGGCGCCGATACCGCCACTCCCAAGCGTCTCCTGGGATGCGTTCTCACCAGAGCTCCGAGAAGGATCTTGCCGTGGCAACGAGTGCTCTGCAGGACGAGCAACGGTGCAATCGGCATCTGCTCCCCTTCTGATTGCCGTCGTCCTCCTCCTCCTCCTCCTCCTCCTCCTCTGCCTCCTCCTCGTCCTCCTCCTCCTTCCATTTCCTCTCTCCCTCGAAGCAAGGAGGATCATTTTCGATGCGTGGGCCAACGGAGGTCTGGACCACTTCCCTGGGGCCGGAGTTTCGTCCTGGTTTGTGTTGTTGGTCCTGGGGCCTGTTGAAGGCCCCTGAGGGCCGAAAACAGGCCTCCTTCTACACCTCGCCGTCGCCCAAAACAGAGTCGCCCTGGTCGTCCTCGTCCCCGAATGGGACCCTACGCGTTCGACCGGCGGGCGCGGCCGTCCTGCGCCTTCTGGCTGGCGTCCTCGATCTTGATCTCGTGGGCAACGACGAACTTTTTCTTGTCCTGGAGATGTTGTTTAGTATCTCGGGTAACGGTCGTCATTCGGGGGGCGATCCATGCGCTTGGCGCGAGCTTGCACCTCAGGCTGCGTATTCCCCTTCTTGCCCTCCTGCTCCCCTTCCCCATTCCTCTCCAACTTCCCTCAGATAGCCGATTATACATTCAACCCTGTCTTAGCTTGCTTGCATCGCCGCCGCATTTCCGCACTCCAAAGCAAACGCAAAGCGGGGGCTCCAGCGAGTGCGCGTTCTGCCAGTTTGCTTCGCCCACGCGCTACGGCGCATGGCATGACTCCACGCGCTACGACGTATGGCATGGCAGACTGACTGAATATCTATATTCGGTGGGGGGGTAAGGGGGAGGCCCCGGGTAATGGTAACGCCTGCGCGGGGAAGGGCACGTCGGGGCGGGGTTGCGCTGGATGTATTCGCCATCGCATGCGCGCGTGCACCACCATGTGTGGGTGGAAGATCCAGCCGCATGTAGCATCAATCCCAACCGACTGGTACCAATTCCAACCAACTGGGCCACTTTTGAACCAGCCCAAAGTACCAATTACAACCAGCATTGAGCCGACAATAGGATTCTGCGTGCAGAGTATAAAAACGATCCAACGCACGACTTAAGAGTACACATTCTAGGAGACAATCTATATCCCACGGTGCAATTGGTAATAGTCAACTTTCTGTGATCTGGGTGTTATGTTGTCTTGGAACTAAGCAACGGTCGCCACTCTCACTGGAGTTCTACCGTTGGCGTATCAGAACTGGACAGTCTCCGCACGACAGCCGCGTAAAGCTTCGCGTTGATTAATTGTCATGTGGGAGCTGTGATTAGTTGTCATGTGGGAGCTGTGACAGTTCAAAGTGTGGATGCGCATCATAATATCAGACATCTTTCGATGACTATATCAGAGTGTTGAAAATGTCGGATGGCAAGTGGAACGGGAAAGCAGGCTTCATGTGCGCAAGCTGAACAAGCGAGCTCTTACGTTGCATATGGCACCTCAGCGAACTGCAACACATGGCGTGGGACCAGTGTAAACTGTACATGGCATGCCAAGAGTGTCCCATGCGGGAATTCTATTGCTTGTGGGTAATATCCGCCACCGTGCCTCTGGGCACGGAGTGCGCAAGATCCTTTGCCTACAGTTGGGGCAGATCCACAAGAAACCTGCTACAAGAAACCCAATCCTGAGACCCCAGGACGTCCATTGATTTTCGGTGCGGGGACGTCACGCTTTCCATCGCAAAACCATCGAAACCCAAGAAACCCAGGGCACCCTGGAGGCAACCAGGGTGTTTCTTGGCATGGGTCTCCACAGTACTCCTCTGAGCCTCAGTCCTCACTCCTGACGCGTCTTTGCGGGGTCCGGGCCCAACATTCCGAAACCTACCGGCGCCTGTCGCGTGCTCCCTGGAGCTGCCTGCGAGCCCCACGGGCTCCGAGAACTGGTTCCGCAAGACTCGTCGAGGGCCAAGAGGGCGCCAAAACGGGCCAGGAGGGCCCCGAGAAGCCCCCAAGACGGTCCAAGAGAGCCCCGAGTCGCCGAACGATCGCTCCAAGACGCTCAAGATGGCCCCCCCACTCAGCCCAAAAGGCTTCCAAGACGCCCCAAGAGGCCCCCAAGAGGCCTCCCAAGAGGGCTCCCAAAGGCCAAAATCATTGTTCGTCCTACGGTTTTGAAGGTTTTTGGCTTTCTCGCCGTTGCCGCTTCCCGACGCTTCCAGACGGCCCTCGAGACCCCCAAGACGGCCCCAAGACGCCTCCAAGAGGCCCCAAAACGACCCAAGAGGGCCTCAAGACCCAAGACCGCGAGAGCCCAAGAAACCCCCAGGAAGCTCAAAATCCCAACGAACATTCAATAGGCTTCATATCCACAAGCCAGGCACAGTGGCGGGATGGGCTGAAGGTCGTGAGAAACCAGCTTCATTGCTTCATTGTTGGTTGACGTGTAAGCGATTACGAACATTATGGATTTGTTCGCTGCATCCGCCGATCCTGTCGCCGTATTGAAGATGCCGTTCTGTTTGGCTCGACGTTGTCGTCGTCGTCGTCGTCGTCGTCGTCGTCGTCGTCGTCGTCGTCGTCGTCGTCGTCGTCGTCGTCCTCGTCGTCCTCGTCGTCGTCAACGCGTCCTCGTCGTCATCGTCGTCTTCGTCGTCGTCGTCGCCGTCGCAATTGATCCCACTTTTCCTGGGTCCGTCGCATCTCCAACCGCTTTCACTGGGTCCTCCTCCTCAAGTGAGCCAGTCAAAGCGAAACCAAAACTGAGCAACGTCGTAGTTCAGTCGACCCCTTCCCTTTGATCCATTCTCTCCGGGGCGGGGGAGGGGGTTGGGGCGGTCCCGTGGGTCCTGGGGGGCGTCCAGAAGGCGTGTCCAAGGGGGGATCCTGGGTCAAAAACGTCCTCCTCCCCGGAGGGTCCTGGGACCCAAAAGGGGCCAAAGACATCTCAAGGGGCCCCCGAGACGGTCCAAAAGGGCTCCGATTCGCCGAGCAATCAGTCCAAGACGCCAGAGATGGCCTCCTGACTCCTGACAGCCCAAGCGGCTGCACAGACGCTCGGAGAGGCCTGCGAGGGCACACCAGCAGGGACGGAACAGGCAAAATTCGAAGACCCATGAAACATTATCGCGTTCTCGACTTTTCGAGGCTTCCCGACGCCCCAGGACGGCCCAAAATGCCACCAAGAGGTTTCCCAGACGGCCCCAGGGAGACCCAAGAAGGGCTCAACGCGGCCTTAGAGGCCTCCCAGACGGAACAGGAACCCCCAACCACGGTTCCGAAAGAGAGCCCACACGGGACACTGAACGACGAACATTTCGGGCCGCCGACCCCGAGAACCCCCCCGGACGATCCCTAGGATACCCCACGAGGACCCGACATTCCATGGATAGGGCGGCAAGGTCACTATTATAGACAGCTTCATATATTTCATACAATGCTTCAGCAATTTCAGGATCTGCCCAACAACCATCATCAATGTCAGAAGTCCGAAGGCTGATTGACGCTGAAAGAAATCCGCTTTCCAAGCTCATCCTGGTTCAGCGCCAAGCGGGCCCCAGGAGGAGATGGCCAACCGAAGGACCACGGGGCAAGATCGCTGGCCAGCGCCGTTCGCCACGAGGAGAGCAGGCCGACACGCCGCCCCCATTGCGCGGCCAACGCCTGGGCCGGGTCGCCGGGGCGCGCGCGCAGGCGGCCGTTCTTATCAAGTAGCCCCCATCACACCAATGCGCCGTCTCATCGGGGCTCAGCCTCTCTTCGAAGCCACAAGACGTTGTTTCCTGTTTGCTCTTAACCTCCTCAAACTCCCAGACATGCTCAAACCCCCCCTTCAACCCAAAGGCCCTTTTAACGTCGCCGTCAAAGGGTGCCGACCATCAGGGCGAGAGAAGACACCGCGGTCAATGTCGAAGAAGGAGAAGGGAGCATCGCGGCAGCGCAAGGCACGAATGACGAGAAACCACGGCGGCCACATCCATCCCCGGCATGTCACGCATGCAGAGTGAAGCCGCTCTGCGTGTTTCCACCCAGTCGACTATTGAGAGACGGTCGAAACTCACTCGCCACCGTGCCGAAAAGATGTATAAACCTCCGCGCTCGCCCCGTCGGATCATCAGGAAGCGCGGGCGCTCTCAACTGCTCATGGACTACCCGTCTATGCGCCGCATGCTGGCCAACCCTCCCCCGGGCTGCGAAAGGCCCACCCGCCTTTGGGCACGCAATCGCGACGGCGACAAGGGCGTGGTCGGGCGAAGCCCCCATGGGTCAAAGCCCCAAAAACGCGCGCAGCGACTGCCATCTTACTGACAACCCCCATCGTGGACCCGACTCAATGGGGGGAAACGATTTAAAACAAAACGTTCTGGGGCGGACGATTAAATCAACTGTTTCGCGGGCTTCCTCGCCCCCGCCATAGCGGGGGGGGCAGGGCAGGCAGACGGGGGGCTGACAATTCCAGGTCGACTGGAAGGCCAGGGGGAGGGGGGGCGCGGGGTGGCGATCCAGGGCGCGGGGGCCAGAGGGGGTGGACGGGGTGATTTTTCAGGGCGAGCTCGTCCTCCTCCTCCGCCTCCTCCTCGCCCTCCTCCTCCTCCTCCCCCCCCCTCCTCTTCCTCCTCTTCCTCCTTTTCCTGAGGGGGGGAGGAGGAGGAGGAGGAGGAGGAGGAGGAGGAGGAGGAGGAGGAGGAGGAGGAGGAGGAGGAGGAGGAGGAGGAGGAGGGGTCCAGCACAAGCCCGAGCAAAACGACCCTTGAGGCCCCGCGGCTTCGATCCTGCTGGTTCGTGCTGGCCGTTATCCTATCCTCCTCTTTCTCTTTCTCCTCCTCTTCCTCCTCCTCCTCCTCCTCCTCCTCCGCTTCGTTATCCTTCTCCTCCTCCTCGTCCTCCTCCTTCTCCTCCTCTTTCTTCTCTTCCTCCTCCTCCCCCCTCCTCCACTTCCTCCTCCTCCTCCTCCCCCTCCTCCTCCTTCTGCCCTTGCCCCCTTCCCAATCGCCGCGGCCGTCCGCAAGGACGACCAGCGGCCGTCCGCAAGGACGAGGGTGATCAAGCGCCTCTTCGAAAACCCCTTCCCTCAAATACTCCCTAATTACCCCGCCCCCCCTCCGCAATCCTCCCCCCGCGGCCGCGGGTGATCAAGCGAGCGAAGGAGGACGAATAGAATATCCGTTCCCCCAAAAAGGGCGAAAGCAAACGCCGGGGGGCGGACGATTAAAAAAACAGCTTCCGGCGGCTGAATTCTATTAGTCAGCCCCACTCAATCATTTTGAAGGGTCTGGGGGGGGCGATTTGTTCCCAACCATCCTGTAGTGTTGGGTCCTCGTTTTGAATAGACAGCGCCCCGCGTCTCCTCCTTCCTCCTCCCCCTCCTCCCTCCTCCCCCTCCTTGCCTCAGCACTCGGCACATCTCTCACACGCTTCGTAGCCCCATAGGGAGCTCCACCGAAGGCCCCAGTGGTTGCTGTCGCATGCGTTTCCCACACCCTGGGCAGCGCTTCGTGGCCCCATAGGGAGCTCCACCGAAGGCCCCAGTGGTTGCTCTCGCATGCGTTTCCCTTACCTGGGCAGCGCTTCCTGGCCCCATAGGGAGCTCCACCGAAGGCCCCAGTGGTTGCTCTCGCATGCGTTTCCCGCCCCTGGGCAGCGCTTCGTGGCCCCATAGGGAGCTCCACCGAAGGCCCCAGCGGTTGCTCTCGCATGCGTTTCCCCAACCCGCCGCAGCGCTTCGTGGCCCCATAGGGAGCTCCACCGAAGGCCCCAGTGGTTGCTCTCGCATGCGTTTCCCGCCCCTGGGCAGCGCTTCGTAGCCCCATAGGGAGCTCCACCGAAGGCCCCAGTGGTTGCTCTCGCATGCGTTTCCCCCACCCTGGACAGCGCTTCGTAGCCCCATAGGGAGCTCCACCGAAGGCCCCAGCGTTTGCTCTCGCATGCGTTTCCCGCACCCTGGGCAGCGTTTCGTGGCCCCATAGGGAGCTCCACCGAAAACCCCAGCGGTTGCTCTCGCATGCGTTTCCCCCACCCCGGGCAGCGCTTCGTGGCCACATAGGGAGCTCCACCGAAAGCGGCACCCACAGCGCGTTACGAACAATTGCTGATGGTTGGGTCCTTCGCCAGGATAATTAAACCGCATCCCCCCATTAGGAGAAAGAACGCGCGAATCCCGCTGTCGACAATGTCCCTGCGAGCGGGGCCAGGCTGAACTATCTCACGCCAAGAACAACACTCATGAAAATCGCCGCGCGACGACCAGCCCCCAGGACCGCGCCCTTTCCCCTGTCAAGAACCTCCCGCCGTCCATGCGATCGATGCGCCAATCGCCAGCTACGAGGACAATGTTGCGGGCTGCAGGGGGTGACGGATACAAGATCTTCCTCAAATGCTGCTGATTCGGGCTGGCGTGGCCACGCGCGTCGGGCACGCGAACACTCGCGATTGCAAGGCCCCCGGCAAGCCCCGAGCACCATTGCAAGATACCCCCCCACCCCCCACCCCCCACACACCACTTCTACAGGATTGGCTCGCGGGAACCAAGCGACAAGGCATCGGGGGAAAAAAAAGGCAGTCACCCCAATCGCCCTACAACCCGTGAAACTGCCACTCCATGCTCCCGCGCGCATCTCGTAAACTAATGTGGCCAAGTCGGCCCTGGAACCATGGGCCCCCTAGAAGCATGCAGCCCGATGCAGCTCAGGCAATATCCTGGCCTGCTGGCGCCGCGAACTTGCGTTGAGAGACGGGGGCGCGACAGATGCAGAAAAAAACGCGAGTGTTCCCGCTGCAGAGCGCTGGCGGAGTGGGCGGATTGCAAACTCCACCAGCAGCCAGAGCTAGAGGAGGAAGCACTGCGACGCTGCGCAATTGAACTACAACTAACGCGGCCCTCGAGAAAAGGGGGCCCAATCGAGCGTGCCAATGACTCCGAACTACCCCCGTCGAGCCCCCTCCAATCGCTGCAGCTGTCGCGCTAACCTGCAGGCCCGGCGCACTTGCTTCTCCCCCACCTCGGCCAAGCCTACGACGTCCACCACCATTTGCGCGTCGCGTTCTGGTGGGCCATTATCGAGCATAGAAATCTTCAAAACTGGAACTGGGATGGCCCCATCTGGACACATAACATACCCCCCCGAACCCAATCAAAACCGCGCGCTCGTGACCGAAGATCAGTGCCGCAGCCTGCCTTGCGTTGCCGAGATAGTTAGGCGTTTGCGAGACGTCTGTGGCAGGTTACGGCGGGGGCGAAGCTCGAGGTCCACATCGCCTCGGGATTTGGGAATGCGAGGGGCCCCTCAGTCGCGCACTTCGAGAGGAAGGTGGTGGCCATCAGCGCGCGCAGGAAATCAAGAAGACCTTCTTGCTACAGTTGAACGCTTGAATCTGGACGCAGGGGAAATCAATGGCGGGAGCAGGCGTGGCCACGCTTGGGAGGATAACGTGGCGAAGAAAAACCTCCAGGTGGGGGCGTCGGAATCCCATTGCCGCCAATCGACGCGGGCTGCCGGCGTCACCTAGGCCCACGCGACGACGAATCTGCCGTGAAAAAGAATCCCCATCTTTTTCAACATCAAGCGTAGCGGTGCCGCCAGTCTAAATATCCCCCAACGCTGCTGGCTCCTCTTGCATCATCCTAATGGCCCCATCAGCACCTCCTCCTTCATCTCGCGCTCAGCAATCTCGCGATCCTGAATGGGCCTGCAGCAGGGCCACTTCGTGGAAAGAGCGGATCTGCTCGAACTAATTCATCGTCAACTTCGCGAGACCTGCATGCCCTTATAAGCTCTGGAAGCCGCTCTCAGCTTGCAGCGTCTGGCACTGGAGTTCTGCTCTCTTGTTGCTGATTTCTGCGGCCCCCCGATCCAATTGCTGGGCGAGAGAATCAACGCTGCACGAGAGAGGTTGGATCAGTTTTTTCAAGGCGGCAAGCATGCTTTAGCCCGCCGTGCCCGTACCTGGGCACGAAAGGCTGTCGCCCGGCCCCTGTTACCCCCGCTCTTCCCAAGGGAAGTCTGCGCAGGAGCCCGCGAAGGCCACGGCAAGGCCTGGCGCATCGCCACCATGGCTAGACGGGTGGACTGGAAGCCCCCCGGAGCTCTCCTTCTCCTTGGGGGCCCTGGGGATCCTCTGGGGTTTGGGCGGTCTCTATTCGTCCCCTCGAGGGACTCTCCTCTTGTTCTCTTATTTTCCTTGTCCCCCTCGCCTCGTGGTAACACCCCTTGACCTGCGGGCCTACGGCCTACGGAAAGACTCGCCGAGTGCCGCATCGCGTACGCCACCGTTGGCAGGCACCGTAGTTTCACCCCACCCACGGGCGACCGCCTTTGGGGGGGAGACGTCGACGGGTTCGAAGCGAACTCCGATACCGACAACGACAGCGACAGGAGGAGGAGGAGGAGGAGGAAGAAAAGCATGTTTGCTGTGCAGTCGGTGTTATCTGAGCACTCCACCCAGCCCGAACTCCGGCAAGCTGGGGGCCTCCAGACGTGCAGAACCTGGTGGGCTTTAGGCTTCAGGCGACTGCGCCTTCTGTTGAAATCGGCCCGCAGTGTTGTGGCGACCTGTCCAGGCAGTATCGGCCAGTTGGATATCGATGTTCAAGGGCTCATCGAATTTATTAGTGAATTGCCTCGTCGCTGGAGGCGTGTGTGTGTGTGTGTGTGTGTGTGAGCGTGTGAGTGAGCGTGTGTGAGCGTGTGTGCGCGTCTGCGCGTGCGCGTGCAATTACCATTCCCTCGAGCTTGTTTGTGTCCACTATTCTGGCGAATTCAAAACTCTGGCAACCAAACACTACCTGTCTTGTATTTCAAAGGCATTGGTACAGACTCACTTGGAATGAAGAATTGGCTGAGTTTGATAATGAATTAGCCCCGTGCCATGTTCCTTCTTGACCGTACTACGTCAGAGTGAGGGGGGCGATCGGTCATTTATTGTCCCTGGGCGCGTGGCTTAAGTGAGGTTCTGCGGTGCGCATTATTGTAGGTGTTGTTGTTGCTGTTGCTTGCTGTTGTTGTTATTGTTTGTATTGCTACTGGTGTGGTTGTTGTTGGTGTTGCTGTTGCTGTTGTTGTTGTCGTTGTGGTTGTTGTTGATGCTGTTGTTATGTTGTTGTTGATGTTGTGTTCGTTGTTGTTGTTGCTGTTGCTGTTGTCGTCGTTGTTGTCGTTGTTGTTGTTGGTGTTGGTGTTGTTATTGTTGTTGTTGTTGTTGTTGTTGTTGTTGTTGTTGTTGTTGTTGTTGTGCGTTGTCGTCTTCGCCTCGCGGCCCGGTCCGTGACCAACCCGCGACCCAGCCCGTAACCCACCCGCGACCCGCCCGCGACCCGCCCGCGCTCCGGCCTGCGACCCACCCCCGACCCACACGCGACCCACCCCGCAACCCACCCGCGACCCACCCCACGACCCACCCACATTGCTTCCTGGAAGACATCGGCGCCTGCGGCGGGCTCGTTGTATAATTTGTACACGTTGGGTGCCTGCGGCGGGCTTCTTCAGAGCCTCGCAGACTGCCGACGTCCCCGCCGCCCCCGCACTCTTATCCGCAACTGCCGACTACTACTATATCACAGAAGGCACGGACGTGGGAACTTCGCACCCGACCTTCACCGACATGTGTGAGCACAGGTCAGATGTCTCTTTGGTAAAACCCCCTCTCCTCCCTTTCTTCCCTTTTCCTCATCCATCTTTGTGCACCCGACGTCCGTACAGCCTTGTGCGGGGAGGTGTTTTTTCTTCTGGGTGGGGGGGCGTCCTCCAGGGTATTCAGCGCCACCTTCGGCTTCGCGGGCGCGGCCGCCGCCTGGGCGCCGTGGCACGGGCCAGCGGGCGATCGGGGGCGTCCTCGTCGCCATCGTCCTCGCCGTCGTACCCGCCGTCGTCCTGGACGAAAGATACCACGCCGGACTCCCGGAAGGTCCGGGTCACGGATGCTGGACCTCCTGAGCGCGGTGATGGGGGGCTCCGGGAGCACGGCTCTGGGGGCTTTCGGATCGCCCCAGGAGCGCCCCAAGGAGGTCCGAGAGGGCGCCAAGTCGCCCAAAGATCCCTCCAAGACGTCCAGTAAGATGTCCTATAGATGGCCTCCGGACGGCCCAAATGGCTTCGAAGACGCTCCAAGAAGCCTCCCAGGAGAGCCCCCAGAGGCAAACATCCTTCCATTCCCGTCGAAAAATCAAATTTTCTGAGCAGATTTGCCTCTCCGGCTTTCGCAGCGTCCAAGACGGCCCAGGAGGCCCAAAATATCGCCCCAAGACGGCACCAGAAGCCCCCAAGACGGCCAAAGAGAGCAACATGACTGCCCCAAGAGGGGGGCCCAGATGGGGAACCCGAACGGACATTTCGAGCCTTCGGCCCCAATGTCGCCCCCAGGAGGTCCCGAAGAGGCCCTAAGGGCACAAGAGGGCCCCAATAGACCCCGAGGAGGCACCGAGGAGGTCCCCCAAAAATCCCCAAGAGACCTCCTAAGAACTTTTGAACCCTTATAGACTGTTTGAGCGCGTCTCGAACCTTTGCTGGAGCCCTCTTGGGCCATCTTGGCGCCCTTTGGAGCGATCCATCGGCGCTCTTCGGAGATGCAGAAATCTCCGCCGATCTCCTCAGGGAATGTCCTGCCTGACCTGCCGGTCCCTGATTGCACGCGCACGCCACAACACGAAGGAGATGCGGAAAGGGACGGCAAAATGAACGAAGCGATTAAATAAACCAGCAAGAACCTACGAACTGGATGGATCCAACAGTGGCCCCAAGCAACCGCACTTGGTGTACCCATCGGTCGGAAGAAGTAGGTAGAAACATGAAGTAGGAAGGCGTTGGAAATAGATCGGGCTTCCGCCCACCTCCTGCAGAGGAGGGAAGAGGGAAAACCACTCGACTCTTGGAGTAGGAAGGCGCTGAAAGTAGATTGGAATCTGGGAATCCAAAAATACTTACTTGCAACGACCGAGGGGTAGATAAACCAGCAAGAACCTACGAACTGGATGGATCCAACAGTGGCCCCAGGCAGCCGCACCTGGTGTAGACGAGCACCCCGGCAGTCCGAGGGCGTGGTCTGGGCGGCAGGCCGCGGGAAGTCCAGGGCAGAGAGGCAGAGATCGGGGACGACTGCCGATCTTCGCACGGGAGGGCTTCAGTTTAGGACTACCTACCAGACCACGCCAACCCAACCCGAAGACCCGAATTTGACCCGAATTTCGGGTTGGGGGGGGTACGGATACCATGTGCTTGTTCAACGTTCCCCGACCCCCCCCACTGGAAATGGGAGGCTAATTTGAAGGCTTCGGGTTGGGTTGGGGTGGTTTGGTGGGTGGTGAATTTAGAAGCTAGCAACACAGGGTGGCCCGGGAGCTCTTTCCGGCGCCGGTCAAACAGCGCCGCAAAAACTTGCTTGAACTTGTAGCCTGTCCCGAGACCATTGTCTTACTTGTTCCCAATGTGTTTCCTAGAAGCCTTTCCGCAGCTCCTTCCGAAGCTCTTTGGGAGCTCCTGCGCAGCTCCTTTCTCAAGCTTGCAAGCTCCCGAGACATCCTTTGAAACGTACTTGCAAGCGTCTCCCACAAGCCTTTCACTCGCTGTGGACAGCTCCGCTATCCGGGCTTTTGACGCCTCAAGCCTTCTCCGAAGACAGAGACGGCTTCTCAGAAGACGCAAGGCCTTCTGAGAAGCCCCGCAGCCTTCTCAGGAGGCCTGCCCAATCTTAGTCCCCCCCCACGCTAGCCACCGAAAAGATGTTGCGACCACTCTGTGCGTTCCAGCCTGCTCCAGGCTGTCCCCTGCACGCCGCACATCAATCTCGACTCGTGGCCAGAACGCGCTGCGTCTCTAGCCCGGCACGTTTGACAAAGGGGCCGCGTGTTGAAGGGCCTTGTGTCGCTGGGCTGGGCCTTGCTGGTCTTACGGCTGGCGGGACCGCACAAGGGCTGAAACCTCCAATCAAAATTACGCATCGCGGTTTTCGGCAAGCAGCCTTGGGATGCACAGCCCTCTGGACGATGCAACGCCAATGTGCCTGTCCACAACTCCTGGACCGCTGCACACCTACGTCTGCGAACTCATGTGCCTGCCGAGCAAGACGGAACTTGAGGCCGCCGTCTCTATCGACGAAGAGCAACAAACTTAATAACCATACATCTTTCATACATCCTTGAAGCTCCGAGGGGGCGTCTTGGATCGGCACTGTGCGCGCAAGGGGCGGCGTCCAGTACCGATCAAAGAAATCCGCGCAGAGCTTTGAAAATGTATGCTGTTGCAATGTTTTCTCCGAGGTAACTGAGGCCGCCGAGGTAACTGGGGCCGCCCTTCTGGTCGATAGGCCCGGATTTTCGGCGCGACTTACACTCTACCCTGAGCACTCTGAAGGCGGCGGGGGCAGCTGACCAGGGCGGGAAGCGATGCCGCAGCCCTGAGTTGCCTAGCGGGATCACTGGAGGATCCAGACGCACATCATCTGCGTCTACGAATACGGCAAGTTCGTGTCGTGTCGAACCAGGCGTTGGTTCCTGACACCGCGGGGATCGGTGAACCTTGAATCATCGGCCGTTTCTGAAATCTCAGACCGTTCAACATCGACCGATTCTGGGTCGCCACCAGCGTTCAACCTTACACGCCGGCGGCGGGGTCGCCGCCAATCGACACGACGCGAGCCTGCCGCACGTCTGCATCACCTGACGGGTGCTCTGCCGGCAGGGCCAGTGCTAACGAAAAAATCGTACCCAGAGGCATGGACTGCCGAACAAAAACGGAAGGCTTCCCACTGCGCCCCAGGCTCGTCGCAATCCGCAGTGGCCAGCACTACACCCCAGAAGATCCTGCGCCTCCCGGGGCGCCCCACTGCGCCCTCCTCCCGAGACGCGCACGGCTGCCTCGCACTGGGCCAGCTGGAACGCCGGTGGCACGAGGCTCAGACGTGCCATGAGAAGAATCCGGGCGAGATCTCCGCCGCCCGCGTCCGCTGGTGCGCTGAACGCGACGGCGATGGCGTCCGGCGGTCAGGCCCATGCGGCACCGCGCGCTGCCGCAGGCGAGCTCGCTGCTGGGCCATGGGCATGCGGCAGCGGAGCCGTGGCGGCCACTCGTGCGTGAGAGGAGCACGCGCTGGCCTCGAGCGGGCCCCCGCTGGAACCGAGCCAGAATGACAGGGATCCTGCGATGCTGACATTTACCTTAGCAGCCTCATCCTCCTGGGCCCAACCACCCCCCAACACAAAAAACACTGAGGTGGGAGAGTGAGAATGAGGAGAAACACTCGGGTGGGAGTAAGAGAATGGGCCTCTCCCGCCACTTCGCTCCCCTCCCTCTGCATCGTCCTTCCTCCTCCTCCTCCTCCTCCGTCTCCTCCTCCTCCGTCCTTCTCCCTCCCTCTCTCCCCCCCTCCTCCTTCTGACCCCCCTCCCTCCCTCGTCCCCCGTCCCCTCCACCACCCTCCCCTCCCCCTATCTCCTCCTCCTTCTCCTCCTCCTCCTGCTCTGCAGGGGTAAACACCCCAGAAGCTCCTTTACCACTTCTTCGAGGTACAGTTGCCCCCCGCACAGACTGACGGATGACGGGAAGCGCCCCTGGCGTGGACCGTTTGTGGTAGTAAAAATTAATTACTCCGACGGTAGGACCCCGCACGATAATCTGTTTAGCTTACCCTTTGCCCTTTCCTCCTCCCCCTGGCGGACACGCCCTCTCCTCTCGCCCGCTGCACTGCCCTCTCTTCCCCCTTCTATGTCTCTTCCTCTTCCTCCTTCTCTTTCTTCTCCTCCTCCTCCTCCTCCTCCTCCTCCTCCTCCTCCTCCTCCTCCTCCTCCTCTCGCGCCACCTCCTCCTCGTCGTCGGCCTTCCCCATGCCCCTTCCCTCCTCATCCCCCTGCCTTTTCTCCATGTGCACCTCCCCTTCCCCCTCGTCGGGGCAAGCAAATCCATTTTCCTCAGCGCCGTCACCGCCTCGGCCAGCGCGCGCGCGTCTGCCGACGGCTAGATCGCGAAGCCGCCGGGGCAAACCTTCGGGCTGGGCCGTAGGCTCCCGCTCGAAACTTCCTCCATATTCAAGTTTCAAGAACCCAAAAGTGGCGACTGTTGCACGTTGCGGATGACCCGCTCGGATTCGAACATGAAGTGCGGGCCCCATAGGGAGGGGGCTCCCGCCTGAGACTTCCTCACAATTCACTCACAAACGAGGCTCCCGCTCGAGACTTCCTCCATATTCAAGTCTCAAGAGCCCAAAAGTGACGACAATTGCACGTTGCGGATGACCTGCCCGGATTCGAACATGAAGTGCGGGCCCCATAGGGAGGGGGCTCCCGCCTGAGACTTCCTCACAATTCACTCACAGACGAGGTTCCCGCTCGAGACTTCCTCAATATTCAGGCCTCAAGAGCCCAAAAGTGACGACAATTGCACGTTGCGGATGACCCGCTCGGGATTCAAACATAAAGTGCGGGCCCCATAGGGAGGGGGTTCCCGCCTGAGACTTCCTCGCAATTCACTCACAGACGAGGCTCCCGCTCGAGACTTCCTCCATATTCAAGTCTCAAGAGCCCAAAAGTGACGACAGTTGCACGTTGCGGATGACCCGCTCGGATTCGAACATGAAGTGCGGGCCCCATAGGGAGGGGGTTCCTGCCTGAGAATTCCTCACAATTCACTCACAGACGAAGCTCCCGCCGGATACTTCCTCCATATTCAGGCCTCAAAATCCAAAAGTGACGACAGTTGCACGTTGCGGATGGCCCGCTCGGATTCGAACATGAAGTGCGGGCCCCTTGGGGAGGGGGCACACGCCTGAGCCTTCCTCGCAAATCACTCACAGACGAGGCTCCCGCTCGAGACTTCCTCCATATTCAAGCCTCAAGAGCCCAAAAGTGACGACAGTTGCACGTTGCGGATGACCCGCTCGGATTCGAACATGAAGTGCGGGCCCCATAGGGAGGGGGGTCCCGCCTGAGATTTCCTTGTAATTCACTCACAAACGAGGCTCCCGCTCGAGACTTCCTCCACGTTCAGGTCTCAAGGGCCCAAAAGTGACGACAATTGCACGTTGCGGATGACCCGCTCGGATTCGAACCTGAAGTGCGGGCCCCATAGGGAGGGGGCTCCTGCCTGAGATTTCCTCACAATTCACTCACAGACGAAGCTCCCGCCTGATACTTCCTCCATATTCAGGCCTCAAGATCCAAAAGTGACGACAGTTGCACGTTGCGGATGACCCGCTCGGATTCGAACGTGAAGCGCGGGCCTCATAGGGAGGGGGCTCCCGCTCGAGACTTCCTCCATATTCAGGTCTCAAGAGCCCAAAAGTGACGACAATTGCACGTTGCGGATGACCCGCTCGGATTCGAACATGAAGCGCGGGCCCCATAGGGAGGGGGTTCCCGCCTGAGACTTCCTCACAATTCACTCACAGACGAACTCCCGCTTGAGACTTTCTCCAGGTGAGTATGTGAATGAGTGAGCGTTTGACAGAGTGCGAGTGATGATGATGATGATGATGATGATGATGATGATGATGATGATGAGTATGTGAGTGACTGAGCGTGTGAGAGAGCGCGAGTGATGATGCTGATGTTGATGATGAGAGAGTGTGAGTGAGTGTGAGTGTGAGTGAGTGGTGATGATGATGAATGAGTGAGTGAGTGTGCGAAGGCAGAAGAGGAGAGGGGGTGGGGTGAGTGTTCCTGCGCGGGGTGTGCAGAGAAAATTACTCCGACGGTAGGACCCCACACGAGAATCTGTTTAGCTTACCCTTTGCCCTTTCCTCCTCCCCCTGGCGGACACCCTCTCCTCTCGCCCCCTGCACTGCCCTTTCTTCCCCCTTCTATTTATCTTCCTCCTCCTTTTTCTCCTCCGCCTCCTCCTCCTCCTCCTCCTCCTCCTCGTCCCCCCCTCCTCCTCCTCCTCCTCCTCCTCCTCCTCCTCCTCCTCCTCCTCCTCCTCCTCCCTCCTCCCTCCTCCTCCTCCTCCTCCTCCTCCTCCTCCTCCTCCTCCTCCTCCTCCTCCTCCTCCTCCTCCTCCTCCTCCTCCTCCTCCTCCTCCTCTCTCCTCCTCCTCCTCCTCCCTCCTCCTCTCCTCCTCCTCCTCTCCTCCTCCTCCTCCTCCTCTCGCGCCACCTCCTCCTCGTCGTCGGCCTCCCCCATGCCCCTTCCCTCCTCATCCCCATGCCTTTTCTCCATGTGCACCTCCCCTTCCCCCTCGTCGGGGCAAGCAAATCCATTTTCCTAAGCGCTTTCGCCGCCTCGGCCAGCGCGCGCGTCTGCCGACGACTAGATCGCGAAGCCGCCGGGGCAAACCTTCGGGCTGGGCCGTAGGCTCCCGCTCGAAACTTCCTCCATATTCAGGTCCCAAGAGCCCAAAAATGACGACAGTTGCACGTTGCGGATGACCCGCTCGGATTCGAACGTGAAGTGCGGGCCCCATGGGGAGGGGGCTCCCGCCTGAGACTTCCTCACAATTCACTCACAGACGAAGCTCCCGCTCGAGACTTCCTCCATATTCAGGTCTCAAGAGCCCAAAAGTGACGACAGATGTACGTTGCGGATGACCCGCTCGGATTCGAACATGAAGTGCGGACCCCATAGGGAGGGGGCTCCCGCCTGAGACTTCCTCGCAATTCACTCACAGACGAGGCTCCCGCCTGATACTTCCCCCATATTCAAGCTTCAAGAACTCAAAAGTGACGACAGTTACACGTTGCGGATGACCCGCTCGGATTCGAACATGAAGCGCGGGCCCCATAGGGAGGGGGTTCCCGCCTGAGACTTCCTCGCAATTCACTCACAGACGAGGCTCCCGCTCGAACCTTCCTCCATATTCAGGTCTCAAGAGCTCAAAAGTGACGACAGTTGCACGTTGAGGATGACCCGCTCGGATTCGAACATGAAGTGCGGGCCCCTTGGGGAGGGGGTTCCCGCTTGAGACTTCCTCACAATTCACTCACAGACGAGGTTCCCGCCTGATACTTCCTCCATATTCAGGCCTCAAGATCCCAAAAGTGACGACAGTTACACGTTGCGGATGACCCGCTCGGATTCGAACATGAAGTGCGGGCCCCATAGGGAGGGGGCTCCTGCCTGAGACTTCCTCGCAATTCACTCACAGACGATGCTGCCGCTCGAGACGTCCTCCATATTCAGGTCTCTTCCTCACAATTCACTCACAGACGAACTCCCGCCTGAGACTTTCTCCAGGTGAGTATGTGAATGAGTGAGCGTGTGACAGAGTGCGAGTGATGATGAAAATGAAGATGATGATGATGATGAGTATGTGAGTGACTGAGCGTGTGAGAGAGCGCGAGTGATGATGCTGATGTTGATGATGAGAGAGTGTGAGTGAGTGTGAGTGTGAGTGAGTGGTGATGATGATGAGTGAGTGAGTGAGTGAGTGTGCGAAGGCAGAAGAGGAGAGGGGGTGGGGTGAGTGTTCCTGCGCGGGGTGTGCAGAGAAAACAAGAAACCCACTTTAGATGTGGGGAACAAGAACCCCACTCTGGATGTGGGGAATAATCGGGTTGCGCTGCACTTGGAAACTGCGCTGGCGGATGACGGGAAGCGCCTCCGGCGTGCACCGTTGGTTCTGGGGCTTCATTTTTTCTAACTAAAGGCTACGGATTCCATGCGGCACCTCGCTGGCGGATGACGGGAAGCGCCTCCGGCGTGCACAGTTGGTTCTGGGGCTCCATCTTTTATACGGATTCCATGCGGCACCTCGCTGGCGGATTCCGGAAAAATGGCCGTTTCGCTCGAGACGTCCTCGAAAAATCGGCTGGCTCCGGAGGGGACTCCGAACCAGCATTATCTTGGAGTCGCTCCCGGAGGACCTCAAAACGGCCCAAGAGAGCCCCCAAAGGCCTCCCAGGGGACCCCAAAAACGGCCCAAGAGACCCCCAAGAGGCCCCCAAGAGACGCCCAGAGGCCCCCAAGAGGCGCCCAGAGGCCCCCCCGAGCGCGCGAAGAGGCCCCAGGACTGGCCAAGAGAGCCCCAAGACGGTCCAAGATAACGCCAAGGCAGCCCAAGAGACCCCCAAGAGCGCTCTAGGACCCTCTCAGACAGCTCACAAGAACCCCAAGACGGCCCAAAAAGGGCCAAGAAGGCCCCAAGAGACTCCCGGGAGCGTCCCAGGAGGCTCCCAGCGCCGAGACGGCCTAAGAAAGCTCCCACAGAACCCCACGACGCGCCCAGACAGCCCAAGAAGACCCCAGAAGCCCATAAGAGGACCCAAGGGGCCGACAAGAAGCCCCCAACAGGCCCCAAGAGAACCCCGCGCGGCGCCAGGAGCAACGTCTTTCTCAAATTGCCTCGTACTGTCCTCCGTCGTCGTCGTCGTCGTCGTCGTCGTCGTCGTCGTCGTCGTCGTCGTCGTCGTCATCATCGCCCTCCGCATTCCTCCTCGTACTCGCCCTCGTTCTCTTCGTCCTCGTCCTTGTGCTGCTTTTCCTCCTCGTTGTCCTCATGCTCCTCCTCGCTATCCTCACGTTCGCCACGTCGTCCTGGTCATCGACTCCTCGTTGTCCTCGCCTTCCTTTTCTTCTTCGCCCAATACGCCCATTTGACTACAGCGGCGCTTCCCGTTCTTGTCCGATCAGGTTTCTGAAAAATTGCCGATTCGCGCGAGACATTCTCCAAAAATCGGTTCAAGAAGGGACTCCGCATCGACGTCGTGTTCGAATCGCTCTTGGAGGGCTTTCCAACGGCCCAAGGGAGGCCCAAAAGACGCCCTGGAGAGCC
>CAUYUJ010015319.1:277500-341275 GCA_963575745.1 Prorocentrum cordatum
CGTGGATTTCTTTGAATGCATAAGCCCCGAAACGGCGAACGAAGAATGGCGTGAATCCCACCAGCCCTTTAGGGCGTAGGTGCTCTAGGGTGTTGTGTATTACATCTGCCCCTTTTTCCCTTCGGGGAGGGGTTTCCCGCGGCGGCGGCGGCTGAGGCGGGGGCAGCGGCTGCGGCGGCTGCGGGGGTGGCGGCGGCGGGGGCGGCGGCGGCGGCGGCGGCGGGGGCGGCGGCCACGGCGGCCGCTGCAGGGGCAGCGGCTGCGGCGGCTGCGGCGGTGGCGGCGGCGGCGGCGGCGGCGGCAGCGGCGGGGGGGCGGCGGCAGTGGCGGCGGAGGCGGCGGCAGCGGTGGCGGCAGCGACTGCGGCGGCAGCGGCTGCGGCGGCGGCGATTTGGCAGCGGCGGCGGCGGCGGCGGCGGCGGCGGCGGCAACGCGGCGGCGGCGGCAGCGGCGGGCAGCGGCGGCGGCGGCGGCGCATCCACAGACGACTGCTGCATATGCTGCGGCTCGGGCCAGGCTCGGGTGCTACGTATGTGTTGGGAGGGCGGGTGGGAGTGAGCGAGACGGCTTTGCGGGCGGGGAGGGCGTCTTGATCACTCCTCACTATTAGTATACACCCCCGCCCCCAGGCGACTGGGAGCCAACCCAGGTCCATGCGGGCCCCCCCACCATCCCCTGGAAACAAACATTACAAAACACACTCTGCCCCCACCATCAAATGTAAAAAGGAATACTGACACACACACACACAGTCTCCAAATTCGGCGGCGGCTGCGGCGGCTGCGGCGGCTGCGGCGGGGGCAGCGGCTGCGGCGGCTGCGGCGGTGGCGGCGGCGGCGTCGCGGCAGCGGCGGCGGCGGGTGGCGGTGGCGGGCGGCGGTGGCGGCGGCGGATTGGCCCCCAGTAGCTGCCCATCCAAAGACGACTGCTGAATATGCTGCGGCTCGGGCCAGGCTCGGGTGCTACGTATGTGTTGGGAGGGCGGGTGGGAGTGAGCGAGACGGCTTTGCGGGCGGGGAGGGCGTTTTGATCACTCCTCCCTATTAGTATACACCCCCGCCCCCAGGCGACTGGGAGCCAACCCAGGTCCATGCGGGCCCCCCCACCATCCCCTGGAAACAAACATTACAAAACACACTCTGCCCCCACCATCCCTTGTAACAAAGGATACTGACACACACACACACACACAATCTCCAAATTCGGCGGCGGCTGCGGCGATGGCAGCGGCTGCGGCGGCTGCGGCGGTGGCGGCGGCGGCGTCGCGGCAGCGGCGGCGGCGGGCGGCGGTGGCGGGCGGCGGTGGCGGCGGCGGATTGGCCCCCAGTAGCTGCCCATCCAAAGACGACTGCTGAATATGCTGCGGCTCGGGCCAGGTTCGGGTGCTACGTATGTGTTGGGAGGGCGGGTGGGAGTGAGCGAGACGGCTTGCGGGCGGGGAGGGAGACTCTTGACCCCTCCCCCTACCTCCTCCCCTGGACCTGGACGGGGCCTGTCGCGAGGTGTCAGGGCGTCCAAACGGCCTCGGCGAGGAAGCCCAAATCAGTGGTTATACTAAGGTGTTGGCCCCATTTTGGCCTCTTGGGGGGGGAAGCGCTAATTAACTCCCCTCTTGTTTGATCGATGTCCTCCAAAATGGCCCCAAGAGCGCTACCAAGGCTCCCAAGAGCGCTTCAAGAGGGCCCCAAGAGGCGCCCAGGAGGCCAAGAGGCTCCCAAAAGACACCCAAGAGGTCCCAAGAAGCTCGCCGAGGCACCCAAGACGCTCCAAGAGGCCTCCGGGACCGCCAAGAGGCCCCAAGACGCTCCAAAAGGCCTCCACTGGGGGGCCCTTCCTCTGCGTGCTGCCCACTTCCCTGATCGAGGCAACTCCCCCCGGCATCTTTCCTAGATGGGCCAGTGGAATTGCGCGAAGCGTCTAGAATTCCCCGTGGATTGTTTGTTCAAAAAAAACCCGCGCGGAATGCACTTCGAAATTCGGAACGGAAGTATCCAGAACAGTCTG
The DNA here is from genome assembly GCA_963575745.1 of Prorocentrum cordatum. NCBI lineage: Eukaryota > Dinophyceae > Prorocentrales > Prorocentraceae > Prorocentrum > Prorocentrum cordatum. Next base: position 279,505 of record CAUYUJ010015319.1, read on the forward strand.
CATCCATCCCATTGTTTTCCAAACGAGATCCGCTCTGCGATGTCGACGCCATGATACCTTGACGAAAAGAGTGAACGCGACCTCGCTGGAGTCAGCATCATGAGGCAAATGCTGCATGCCACAACGGCTGATGCCTGATGCTGGGGCCTCCGTTCTTCCGAGACGACACTGCGCAGCCTCTGGGGGACGACAGCGGGACAGCACAAACGTGACAGTTGATGCTGGGGCCTTCAACTCCCAGACAGTCGGTGCACATCAAGGGACGGATGCAGCAGCGGCTGGACAGCTGGAGGAGCAATCCCCAAGGCAGCTCGGAAGATCTGGCATCACTACGAAAAACCTGGATACCGAAGACGCGAGACAGCCGGCGCGGTGCGCACCTGGGAACAGGACGTGTACAACAAGATGGCCAAGGTGCTGGAGCGGCTCCTGGAGTAGATGGGCGAACTGGACGTCGTCTCCCGGGAGTGCGGGGGACCGTCTGGGAACCCAGTGGGTTTGGAAGCACAAGCACAAGAAAAGAGTGTGATTGCAAGACGTACTGGTGCACCTGGCCAGAGGCATTAATTACGTGTGGAAACCTATGAAGTTGTAGCGAGCGACGGCGAGACGGATCACCCTGGAGCTCCGAATCGTCCATACATCCTTGCGGTAAGGAAGGCGCCGGAGGGGACGGCAAGACCTGACGAATGCACAACGGGAGGGACCTGAAGAAGCTTCGGCAGACGATGGCTCGGCAACAGGGAACCCGGAGCCGGCCCGGAGACCCGCATCGTCCGCACACCCCTCGAGGGCATGAGGCCGCAGCAGAGGCACCGTCGGCAAGGTCCCCGCGACGACTACACGGGCGAGGAGCTCGCGAGCGGCAGCGCGCGCGGGCTCCGCGACGAGCGGCCCGGCTGCACGGTCCGCCGGCGGCCCGTGGCACCCAGTGCACGCGGCTCGGGGCCTCCGCCGCGAGCGGCTGCCCCGCGGGGGCGCGGCTGCCGTCCCTCTTCGGAGGCCCCGGGGGCTTGGAGACAGCAGGCGCCCGGCGCGGAGAAGCGCGCCGCGGGGGCCGGCCTCGATCCCCCGAAGGGCGCGGACCCGGCCAGGCTGAGAGGGGGCCGCGCGCTGCTCACGGCAACATGCAGTGCGGACGCGGCCGCAAGACGCCCTTGCAAAAAAAACCAGCCCTGAAAACCTGGGCGGGGTGTGCATACGGCGGGGGGAACCAAAAGCATCCTGAACACTGTAGCTTCTTCAACGGCCGCGGGCAGTCACCGACGGAGCGAAGAAACCCAAGGTACACTGACGACAAGCAGATGTTTTTTTCATGCGCGTTCCAACTGTATCCCACACGTGGTCCAAGAGCACTAAGCGTCCCACCACCTGCGAAGTCCTGTGCTACACTGGGCGCGCCCTGGGAGAATCAGATCAGCGGGATCTGCCCTCGGACTGCGCAGGCGCCTCGCCGCTGCATCGCCGTTGCGTCGCCGATGCATCGCCGATGCACCTCCGTTGCATCGCCGATGCGTCGGCGATGCGGTGCGATCCTCCATCCCCATCTACAGTCAAGCTCAGGCCAGAAGAACATCCCTCAAAACATGTCGGCCAAAAACCAAACAGAACATCCAAGGGAACCCTCCCCAGGGTGCACAAGAACATCCAACAAGCACGACGAACACTAGGGTACCCTCCTCGAACCGACCTCGATATTATACCTCGGGGTAACCGTACTCCGACCAGCTGGGAGGCTTGGAGATGGGAAACGAGGAGGCGGGGGGAGAGAAGCACGGGCACCGCGAAGCGCGAAATGCTCCGCGCCCTCGTGGCGGCCCTTTGAAAGAGAGCCAGTCGGGTGCGACTGGAACGGGCTCACCGTCCGCAAGAATGAGAGGCTCTCGCCGAGCACCGGGGCCTCCGAGTCGACTCGCCGTCAACTCAGGCTATGGCGGTCTTGGGGCCGACGGACTTACCCTTGCCGTCGAGCTCCCCGGGGTGGAGGGTGAGAGGAAGGGCTTGAGGAGGAGAGGGGGATAGGATGATGAATCTGATGGTGAAGAGGAGCAGAGGAGCAGTAGTAGAAGGATGCGGAGGAAAGAAGGATGAGGACCAGGAGCAAAGGCAGCCGCGGCAGGACCACCGATAATGAAGGGTAACGAGGTGCAGTAGCATCAAGGGCGCTCGAGGACAAAGACATCGCTGCCCGTGTTCTTGCTGTTCCTGCTCTCCCTTCCCCCCTCCCGCTCGACATCCTGTCCCCCTCCACTCCCCCCTCCCACCCACGCCCCCCTCCTCCCCTGGACATTATCCTGCTCCCCTCTCTCTTTCTCTCGCTTTTCTTCCCTCCCAATCCTCCTCCTGCTGCCCCTCTGCCCATCGTCGCCCCCTGCCCCCCGCCCCCCCCGCCTAGACATCGCCGCAACAGCCGTCGCCACCGCTGACAATTGTCGACAGTCGTCGACAATCGTCGTCGTCGTCGTCGTCGTCGTCGTCGTCGTCGTCGTCGTCGTCGTCAACAGTCGTCGTCGTCGTCAACAGTCGTCGTCGTCGTCGTCGTCGTCGTCGTCGTCGTCGTCGTCGTCGTCAACGTCGTCGTCGTCGTCGTCGTCCGTCGTCCGTCGTTCGCGGCCGCCGCCGCCATCGCCGTCGTTCGCCGCCGCCGCCGCCGTCGTCGTCCTCGTCGTAATCGTCCAGCGTCGTCGCCGCCGCAGCCGCAATCGCCGTCGTCCGTCGCCGCCACCGCCGCCGTCGCTGCCGTCGCCGCCGCCGCCGCCGTCGTCGTGTCGTCGTCGTCGCCGTCGTCGTCATCGTCGTCGTCGTCATCGGCATCGTCGTCATCGTCGTCGTCGTCGTCGTCCGGCGACGCCGTCGCCGCGGCCGTCGCCTTCGCCTCCGATGTCGTCGTCGTCGTCGTCGTCGTCGTCGTCCGGCGACGCCGTCGACGCGGCCGTCGCCTTCGCTTCCGCCGTCGTCATCGTCGTCGTCGTCGCCGTCATCGTCGTCGTCGCCGCCGCCGTCGTCGTCGTCGTCGTCGTCGTGATCATCGCGGTCGTCGCGGTCGTCGTCGTCCAGCGACGCCGTCGCCGCCGCCGCTGCCGGCGCCGCCGCCATCGTCGTCGTCGTCGTCGTCGTCGCCGCCGTCGTCGTCGTCGTGGCCGTGGCCGTCGTCGTCGTCGTCATCGTCGTCGTCGCCGTCGTCGTCGTCGTCGTCTGGCGTTCCCGTCGTCGTCGTCGTCGTCAGCATCGTCGTCGTCCAGCGACGCCGTCGCCGCAGAGCCGCCGTCGTCGTCGTCGCCGTCGCCGTCGTCGTGGCCGTCGTCGGCGTCGTCGTCGTCGTCGTCGCCGTCGCCCTCGTCGTCGTCGTGGTCATCGTGGTCGTCGTCGTCGTCGTCGTCGTCGTCGACGCCGTCGTCGCCGTCGTCGGCGTCGTCGTCGTCGTCATTTGGCGTTGCCGTCGTCGTCGGCGTCGGCGTCGCCGTCGTCGTCGTCGTCGTCGCCGCCGTCGTCGTCGTCGTCGTCGTCGTGGTCATCGCGGTCGTCGCCGTCGTCGTCGTCCAGCGACGCCGTCGCCGCCGTCGTCGTCGTCGTCGTCGTCGCCGCCGTCGTCGTCTTCATCGTCGTCGTGGCCGTCGTCGTCGTCGTCGTCGATGTCGTCGCCGTCGTCGTCGTCGTCTGGCGTTCCCGTCCTCGTCGTCGTCGTCAGCATCGTCGTCGTAATCGTCGTGGTCATCGACATCGTCGTCGTCGTCGTCGTCGTCCGTCGTCGCCGTCGCCACCGCCGCCGTCGTGGTCGTCGCCGTTGAGGCCATCGTCGTCGTCGTCGTCCAGCGACGCCGTCGCCGCAGAGCCGCCTCCGCCATCGTCATCGTTGTCGTCGTCGTCGCCGCCGCCGTCGTCGTCGTCGTCGTCGTCGTCGTGGTCATCGTGGTCGTCGCCGTCATCGTCGTCCAGCGACGCCCGGCGCCGCCGCCATCGCCGTCGTCGTCAGCCAGCGACGCCGTCGCCGCCGCCGCTGCCGGCGCCGCCGCCATCGTCGTCGTCGTCGTCGTCGTCGTCGTCGTCGTCATCGCCGCCGCCGTCGTCGTCGTCGTCTTGCGTTGCCGTCGTCGTCGCCAGCATCGTCGTCGTAATCGTCGTGGTCATCGTCATCGTCGTCGTCGTCGTCGAGGTCATCGTCGTCGTCGTCGTCCAGCGACGCCGTGGCCGCAGAGCCGCCGCCGGCGCCGCCGTCGTCGTCGTTGAGGCCGTCGTCGGCGTCGTCGTCGTCGTCGCCGTCGCCGTCGTCGTCGTCGTGGTCATCCTGGTCGTCGTCGTCGCCGTCGTCGTCGTCGTCGTCGTCGTCGTCGTCGCCGTCGCCGTCGTCGTCGTCGTCGTCGTCGTCGTCGTCGTCGTCGTTTGGCGTTGCCGTCGTCGTCGTCGTCGTCGTCGTCGTGGTCATCGTCGTCGTCATCAGGCGACGAAGTCGCCGCCGCCGCCGTTGTCGTCGTCACCGTGGTCGTCGTCGCAGTCGTCGTCGTCGTCGTCGTCGACGTCGTCGTCGTCGTCGTGGTCATCGTGGTCGTCGTCGTCGTCGTCGACCAGCGACGCCGTCGCCTGCCGCCGCCGCCGGCGGCGCCGCCGCCGCCGTCGTCGTCGTCGTCGTCGCCGTCGTCGTCGTCGTCGTCGTCGTCGTCGTGGCCGTCGTCGTCGTCGTCGTCGTCGTCGTCGTCGTCGTCGATAACATCGTGGTCGTCGTCCTTGTCGGCCAGCGACGCCGGCGCCGCGCCACCGGCGCCGGCGCCGCCGTCGTCGTTGGCGTCGTCGTCGTCGTCGTCGTCGTGGGCGTCTTCGTCGTCGTCGTCGATGTCGTCGTCTGGAGTCGTCTGGCGTTGCTGTTGTCGTCGTCGTCGTCGTGGTCATCGTGGTCGTCGTCGTCGTCGTCCAACGACGCCGTGGCCGCCGCCGCCGCCGCCGCTGTCGTCGCCGCCGTCGCCGCCGCCGCCGCCGGCGCCGCCGCCGTCGTCGTCGTCATCGTGGTCGTCGTCGTCGCCGTCGTCGTCGTCGTCGTCGTCGTGGTTATCGTGGTCGTCGTCGTCGTCGACCAGCGACGCCGTCGCCTCCGCCGATGCCGCTGGCGGCGCCGCCACCGTCGTCGTCGTCGTCGCCGTCGTCGTCGTCGTCGTGGCCGTCGTCGCCGTCGTCGTCGTCGTCGTCGTCGTCGTCGTCGTCGTCTGGCGTCGTCGTCGTGGTCATCGTGGTCGTCGTCGTCGTCATCGTCATCCGGCGACGTCGTCGCCGCCGCCGCCGCCGGCGCCGCCGCCGTCGTCGTCGTCATCGTCGTCGCTGTCGTCGTCGACGTCGCCGTCGTCGTCGTCGTCGTCGTCGTCGCCGTGGGCATCGTTGTCGTCGAGGTCGTCGACCAGCGACACCGTCGCCGCCGCCGCCGCCTCCGCCAGCGCCGCCGCCGTCGTCGTCGTCGTCGTCGCTGTCGTCGTCGTCGTCGTGGTCATCGTGGTCGTCGTCGTCGTCGTCGACCAGCGACGCCGTCGCCGCCGCCGCCAGCGCCGCCGCCGCCGTCGTCGTCCTCGCCGTCGTCGTCGTCGTCGTCGCCGTCGTGGTCGTCGTCGTCGCCGTGGGCATCGTTGTCGTCGTCGTCGTCGTCCACCAGCGACGCCGTCGCCGCCGCCGCCAGCGCCGCCGCCGCCGTCGTCGTTGGCGTCGTCGTCGTCGTCGTCGTCGTCGTCGTCGTCGTCGTCGTCGTGGTCATCGTCGTCGTCGTCGTCGTCGTCGTCGTCGTCGTCGTCGTCGCCGTCGTGGTCGTCGTCCGGCGTTGCCGTCGTCGTGCCTGCGGCGGCCGCGGGGCGAGGCGCGCGCCTTGGGCGCCGCGGCCGCCGCCTTCGCGGCGGCCTGGTCGAACTTCGAGGCCGCGGCCTGCGGCGCCGCCGCCCCCGCGGCCCGCTGGTGCTGTCGTGCCCGCCGCCGCCGCCGGCGAGGCCGACGGCCGAGGCCGATCGACGCCACGATCGCAGGCCCCGAGATCCTGGTGATCGGGGCCGAGCTCATTGGGGGGGCGACAAGCTCGGGGGAGAGAGGTGCCCCTCTCGGGCCCCAAAAGGCTCCCACTGAGACCCGGAAGGCCCCCCTTGCGGGGCCCTCAAAAGGCCCCTTCTCTGCAGCCAGTGCTGCCCACCCGTCTTGCTCCCCCCCCCCCCCAGTGCGCGCCGCGCGTCCTCTGGGCGCGCCCGCCGCCGCCTGCGAGGGCGGCAAATGAAGCCGCTCGACGCCACGATCACCGACCGAGATACCCCGACGATTGAGCATCGCTGTTCTGGCCCCCCTCCCCAGCGGTGTGGCCTGGGCCCCACCGGCCGATCTGCCCCCCTGGACGGGAATGTAGGCCGTTCCCTTCGGGTCTCGAGGTGTGTGTTTTTCGGGGATGGACAGACCCCCCTTTAGTAAAACGTGGTTTAGTGAAAACGATCTGAGGCCCAAACCTGGCGGGCGAAAGCCTGGAAAATAACGGCCACGGCGCCCTCTCGAGAACCGAAAACGGACAATTCATTAATCGACGTGTCACTGTTGGGGTTTCTGTCCTCCCCCGACCAATTGGGGTGTGATTTGGTGGGGGTCTCGAAGGGGGCGAGGATGGGGATGGTGGTCGGTGAAGCGATGCTGAGCGATGCGATGTTTCCCACCTGGGCGCCTCTCCTCGACGTCAGCCCTCTCGGGGGGGGGGCAGGTGTGCGGGCCCCCCTCCTGGCCAGCAGCAGGGGCTCCTCGGGGGGAGAGAGCGCCTGGGCGGAAGGGGGTCGGGGCCCCTGGAGCCGCGCATGGAATTGCACCGGAGACACAACCCAATCCGTGGATGGTCTGAAGTGGGATCGATCAAAAAATCGATGAGGAGATCGACCAAGAACCCGGGAGCCCGTGAACCCGGAACCAATGACCAAGAACCCAGGAACCCAGAACCAGGAACCCGGGAACCCAGCCGGCCACCAACATCGGCGGGAAACTTTCGCCTAATCTTTCGATTTCCTCTAGGACCCCTTCAGTGCAAGCACTGATTTGGGAATCAGATCGGCGCATGTCCGGGTATACAGAACCCCGCCCACGAACTGTCCCTGTGCCTCCGCCGAGGTGACTTGTACACCAGCACCCTCTGATGTTAGCAAGCGTGGACCCCAGGCAATATCTCGTTTAGCAATTTGCCTGCTTGGTTATATCTATGTTACGCACTATTTTCACCAGCTAGTTTTCACCAGCTAGTCTTCACCCGCTGGGAACAAGCGCCTGCTAGTTTTCACCAGCTAGTTTTCACCCGCCTGTGCCCTAAGCGGCCGCCACATTCGCGGGCATACAGGCTTGATCTTGACCTTGACCTTGGGGACCAATATATGCTGTGCACTTCATGTGGTGCAATATATGTTGTGTAAGCTGTGTGGGCAAGCCTAAGTGGTGAAATTCCTGCCGTGTCATATATGTGGTGTAGTGTATGTCGTACAACCTATGTGGTGCCACCTACGTGGTGCAATATATGTGGTGCAATAACTTTTGTGAACTGTACGTGGTGCAACATATGTTAGACAATTCGTGGTGAAATCGATGCGGTCCAATCGATGTAATGCAAGCTATGTGGTGCAGCTAAGTGGTGCCACCCTTGTGTTGCAATGTATGCTGTGCACTCTATGAGGTGCAATCTGTGGTGCACTATATGAGGTGCAAAATCTCTGGTACACTCCATGTGCTGCAACTCATGCAGTACCATGTGGGCTGTGCAAGCTATGTGGTACAATCCATGGTGTGGCATGTATGCGGAGCAATAAATTTGCTTGCAATCGATTGCGTTGCATTGCAAGCGATTGTATCGCAACACGTTGGATTCAAATGTGCAGTAAGGCCCTATCGTCGGGCGGCGACGACGAGGTGGCGGGGCGGCGACTGGACAGCCGCCAGACCGACCACACGGCCCAGACGACGGGCGGTGACGAAGCGGCGACGGGGCCGCGATGGCGGCGACATAGCCGCCAGACCGACCGCACGGCCCAATTCGTGCAAGCACTGTCCAGGGAACAAGTGGCACGCGGGCCCTGGCTCTTGCACAAAGGACCTGCGAAGGACTGGAGGTTCGCGCCTCCTTCTTCCAGGAGGGGGTCACGGAGGAAGGCTCCCGAAGGGGGGGTGGCCCAAGGGAGCTGGGGCTCAGGCTCAGGGGGGGGTCGAGGGGGACGAGCCACCACGAACCACGACGAAAATCAAGGGTTCCGCGGCCCAGGGGGGCTGCCCTGAGAAGCCTGGACGGAGGAAGGCTCCCAAGGGCGGGTGGCTCAGGGGAGCTGGGCTCAGGCTCAGGGGAGGGGCCGAGGGGGACGAACCACCACGAGCCACGAACCACGACGAAAATAAGGATGTCCGCGGCCCAGGGGGGCTGCCCTGGGAAGCCTGGACGGAGGGGGGTCCCAAGGGGGGGTGGCCCAGGGGAGCTGGGGCTCAGGCTCAGGGGAGGGGCTGAGGGGGACAAACCCCCACGAACCACGAACCACGACAAAAAAATAAAGATGTCCGAGCTCTAGAACACAACTGTGAAAGAGAATACATGGTTCCGTGACCCAGGGGGGCTGCCCTGGGAAGCCTGGACGGAGGGGAGCCGCCAAGGGGCCCACGGGGGGGGGGGGCAGGGGAGCTAGGTCTCAGGGGGGGGCCACGGAGGGGGGCCCCAAGGGGGCTGCCCTGGGAAGCCTGGACGGAGGGGGTCTGCCAAGGTCAGGGGGGGGTCTCAGGGAGGGGGTGCCGAGGGGGACGAACGACGACACGACACGAAAACAAGTGGCACGCGTGCCCTGGCTCTTGCACAAAGGAGCTGCTGGAGACAGGAAGCTTTCGCCTCCTTCCTCCAGGAGTTCACTTTTTGTGGCCAGGGCCAGGGGGGGGAGGCTGGGTCCAGGACACCAGGGCCAGCGGGGCCAGGGAGGCCAGGACCAGGACCAGTGGCTCCCCAAGAGCCTGGGAAGCCTGGGCGGGGATGGGGCAGGGGGGGGGGGGAGGGGGACGAACGACACGACACGACACGAAAATAAAGGTGTCCGAGGCCCAGAGGGGCTGCCCTGGGGAGCCTGGACGGGAGGCCCAGGGGGGCTGCCCTGGGGAGCCTGGACGGGGGGGGGCAGGGGGGGGCCAGGGGGACGAACGACACGACACGACACGAAAATAAAGATGTCCGAGCTCTAGAGCACAGCTGTGCAAGAGAATAAAGGCGTGGCCCAGGGGGGGCTGCCCTGGGAAGCCTGGGCGGAGGGGGCCCCAAGGGGCCCGGGGGGGGGGGGGGGGGCTCAGGAGAGCTGGGTCTCAGGGAGGGGGGCCGAAGGGGACGAACGACGACACGACACGACGAAACTAAAGGGTTCCGTGGCCCAAGGAGGGCTGCCCTGGGAAGCCTGGACGGAGGGGGGCTGCCAAGGAACCCACTGGGGGGGATGGCCCAGGGGAGCTAGGTCTCAGGGGGGGGGGTCCACGGAGGGGGGCCCCAGGAGTTGCTGCCCTGGGAAGCCTGGACGGAGGGGGGCTGCCAAGGTCAGGGGGGGAGGGGTCTCAGGGAGGGGGGGGGGGGGGCCGACGGGGACGACGGAGAGGGGCTCCCAAGGGGCCCACGGGTGGGGTGGCCCAGGGGAGCTGGGTCTCAGGGAGGGGGGGCCGAGCCGAAGGGGACGAACGACGACACGACACGACGAAAACTAAAGGGTTCCGTGACCCAAGGGGGGCTGCCCTGGGAAGCCTGGACGGAGGGGGGCTGCCAAGGGGCCCACGGGGGGAGGGGCCCAGGGGAGCTAGGTCTCAGGGGGGGGGGGACGGGGCGGGGGGGGCACGGAGGGGGGCCCCAGGGGGGGCTGCCCTGGGAAGAGCCTGGACGGAGGGGGGCTGCCAAGGTCAGGGGGAGGGGGGTCTCAGGGAGGGGGGGGGCCGAGGGGGACGAACGACGACACGACACGACGAAAACAAGTGGCACGCGTGCCCTGGCTCTTGCACAAAGGAGCTGCTGGAGACAGGAAGCTTTCGCCTCCTTCCTCCAGGAGTTCACTTTTTGTGGCCAGGGCCAGGGGGGGGAGGCTGGGTCCAGGACACCAGGGCCAGCGGGGCCAGGGAGGCCAGGACCAGGACCAGTGGCTCCCCAAGAGCCTGGGAAGCCTGGGCGGGGATGGGGCAGGGGGGGGGCAGGGGGACGAACGACGCGACACGACACGAAAATAAAGGTGTCCGAGGCCCAGAGGGGCTGCCCTGGGGAGCCTGGACGGGAGGCCCAGGGGGGCTGCCCTGGGGAGCCTGGACGGGGGGGGGCAGGGGGGGGGCCAGGGGGACGAACGACACGACACGACACGAAAATAAAGATGTCCGAGCTCTAGAGCACAGCTGTGCAAGAGAATAAAGATGTCCGAGCTCTAGAGCGCAGCTGTGCAAGAGAATAAGTCATAAAAGTACCCCTAATCATTTGGGAGGGGACGTGCACCAGGAGGGCCAACAACATCAGGGGCAGGGTAATTATCTGACTAGCAGACGCGTCCGAAAAAAAACACCTATACGCGCAGGGATATCCCGAAACGCCGGGGTGCTATTAGGGTAATTCGGATTCGGGCCCGGGGCCGAACTATACGCAGTGATCCACCGAGGCCCAGGAGCGATCCCCTGAGTGGCGTCTGCGCATTCACTTGTGTGGCTTGCGGGGAGGCTTGCCTCCTCCCAGCCTCGTTCTGAGGCTGCGCCCCCCTTCTCCTCCCCCTTCTCTGCGTAATTCAGGCTCTGCGCGGCCCGCTTAGCTTCGACCAGAAGAGGTGCGCTCTCGACCCGCGAATCAACAAAAAAACAATGGCTTGCGGTTTTCTGGATTGGGGTGGGAGGGGGGCGGGACGCAGCAGTCATGGCAAGGCAAGCCTGGCCAGCCAAGGCAGGTCGTCACGGCCAAAAATCTCGCTGACTCCACGCCTCACTGGCTTCCCGCACCTGTCCTCCACCCCCAATCTCGGCTCCACTCCCGTGTCCGCGGACCCCATCGCGCGAAGACTAGAGGTCAGGGCAGCGCGCGCTCGCACCCGGCCGTCCCACAAGCGACACATCAGCGCCCTCGAGGTCTGGATGCCGGGGCGCGATCTCGCGGATACGAAGCCGCACGGATAGATTCCGCCGGTGGCAACCGCGAAAGAGAGCGCCCCGTAGCCGCGGAGTCGCGGACCAGGGGCCCCCCGCACGCGAGAGGCCACGGATGCGGGTCTGCCTGCTGCTCGCGAGTGACAGAGGTGAAGAATGGCCCGAAGGATTGCAAAAAAACCCTACGAAGGATTGCAACAAAAACCCTACGAAGGTTTTTTTGTAATCCTTCGTGGACCCGAAGGGTTTTTTTTGCAATACTTCGTTCGAGTGACAGAGGGTTTTTTGCAATCCTATGTCCTCGACTGGGCTCACATCCCCCCGACGGACTTGTTTTGGACTTCTCGCGTAGCCTGCGACGCCTGTCGCGTGACCCTCGGAGACCGCCGGGCGACTCTTCCAGAGGTCTCGGGGGTGTCTTTTGGAGCACGCGCTTACAGCATGGGCATTCACTGTGGAATCAGCGCCCCGAGACAACTGGGCTGGGGGTGGCCAGGGTTTGCACCTGACTCGTGCCCCCGGGGCCCACACCAGAGTTGCCCAGGACTGACGTCATCCCGGCTACTCCAGATCTCGTAATAAAAGGGAGGGGGTCTGGACCCTCCAAGACAAGCCATTTCAGACCCCCCCCCCCGTGGGAGAACCCTCCAAAACGTCGTCCCCAGACCCCCCCAGGCCCTCCAAGATGGCCTGGAAGAGACCACCCCCCGAAATGAGTAATTTGGGCATCCAACCATTCCCGAATCCTCGGGGCCGTGGGCGGTCAAGGGTCAGTCCTGGCTCGTGCGCCGGGGAGCCGAAACTGGAGTTACCCTTAGCTCGGTCATGTCCCCCTACAGGGGGATTTTGAACAAGAAGGAAGCGATACCCGAATTACGCTACCGAGGAACCCCACATACTTAACTTGAATATTGAGTGTTTGCTTAAGTTTATAATATATGTGCAAGTCTGCGTTCTCAGCCCTCGTCGCGAATGTTCCCCTATGTGTCATCCAACGCCATATTGCTTGAACCTCCTCCCTCTTCCTAGCCTTCTATCCTCCGTCGAGGACAGATTCGAGCCAGCCAGCGGCCGCGGTGAGGGACCACCCTCTGCGCACCCCCAGTGGTGTCGAGAAAATGCCGCGCCTGCTATGCCCTGGACGACCGTCGTGCATAGCGGCCGCGGTGAGGGACCACCCCCTGCGCAGCATCTATGGTGTCGAGAAAGTGCCACGCCTGCTATGCCCTGGACGACCGTCGTGCATAGCGGCCGCGCTGAGACAGCGCCCTCTGCGCACCTCCTGTGGTGTCGAGAAAGTGCCACTCCTGCCACGATCTGCGAGCGTGTCACGGATGGAGGCCGCGCTGAGGGACCACCCTCTGCGCACCCCCTGTGGTGTCGAGAAAGTGCCACTCCTGCCACGATCTGCGAGCGTGTCACGGATAGAGGCCGCGCTGAGGGACCACCCTCTGCGCACCCCCTGTGGCGTCGAGAAAGTGCCACTCCTGCCACGATCTGCGAGCGTGTCACGGATAGAGGCCGCTGAGGGACCACCCTCTGCGCACCCCCTGTGGTGTGAGAAAAAGTGCCTTCCTGCGATCTGCGAGCGTGTCACGGATAGAGGCCGCGCTGAGGGACCACCCTCTGCGCACCCCTGTGGTGTCGATGCTCCTGCCACGAGCGAGCGTGTCACGGATAGAGGCCGCGCTGAGGGACCACCCTCTGCGCACCCCCTGTGGCGTCGAGAAAGTGCCACTCCTGCCACGATCTGCGAGCGTGTCACGGATAGAGGCCGCGCTGAGGGACCACCCTCTGCGCACCCCCTGTGGTGTCGAGAAAGTGCCACTCCTGCCACGATCTGCGAGCGTGTCACGGATAGAGGCCGCGCTGAGGGACCACCCTCTGCGCACCCCCTGTGGTGTCGAGAAAGTGCCACTCCTGCCACGATCTGCGAGCGTGTCACGGATAGAGGCCGCGCTGAGGGACCACCCTCTGCGCACCCCCTTGTGGTGTCGAGAAAGTGCCACTCCTGCCACGATCTGCGAGCGTGTCACGGATAGAGGCCGCGCTGAGGGACCACCCTCTGCGCATCCCCTGTGGTGTCGAGAAAGTGCCACTCCTGCCACGATCTGCGAGCGTGTCACGGATAGAGGCCGCGCTGAGGGACCACCCTCTGCGCACCCCCTGTGGCGTCGAGAAAGTGCCACTCCTGCCACGATCTGCGAGCGTGTCACGGATAGAGGCCGCGCTGAGGGACCACCCTCTGCGCACCCCCTGTGGTGTCGAGAAAGTGCCACTCCTGCCACGATCTGCGAGCGTGTCACGGATAGAGGCCGCGCTGAGGGAACCACCCTCTGCGCACCCCCTGTGGTGTCGAGAAAGCGCCACTCCTGCCACGATCTGCGAGCGTGTCACGGATAGAGGCCGCGCTGAGGGACCACCCTCTGCGCACCCCCTGTGGTGTCGAGAAGTGCCACTCCTGCCACGATCTGCGAGCGTGTCACGGATAGAGGCCGCGCTGAGGGACCACCCTCTGCGCACCCCCTGTGGCGTCGAGAAAGTGCCACTCCTGCCACGATCTGCGAGCGTGTCACGGATAGAGGCCGCGCTGAGGGACCACCCTCTGCGCACCCCCTGTGGTGTCGAGAAAATGCCACTCCTGCCACGATCTGCGAGCGTGTCACGGATAGAGGCGAGGCCGCGCTGAGGGACCACCCTCTGCACACCCCCTGTGGTGTCGAGAAAGTGCCACTCCTGCCACGATCTGCGAGCGTGTCACGGATAGAGGCCGCGCTGAGGGACCACCCTCTGCGCACCCCCTGTGGTGTCGAGAAAGTGCCACTCCTGCCACGATCTGCGAGCGTGTCACGGATAGAGGCCGCGCTGAGGGACCACCCTCTGCGCACCCCCTGTGGTGTCGAGAAAATGCCACTCCTGCCACGATCTGCGAGCGTGTCACGGATAGAGGCCGCGCTGAGGGACCACCCTCTGCGCACCCCCTGCGGCTTCGAGAAAATGCCCCTCCTGCCACGATCTGCGAGCGTGTCACGGATAGAGGCAGCGCTGAGGGACCACCTCTGCGCACCCCCTGTGGTGTCGAGAAAGTGCCACTCCTGCCACGATCTGCGAGCGTGTCACGGATAGAGGCCGCGCTGAGGGACCACCCTCTGCGCACCCCCACCCCCTGTGGCGTCGAAGGAATGCCCTGTGTGGTATGCTGTGTTGTGCTGTGCTGTGCTGTGCTGCTGTGCGGTGAGCTGTGCTGTGCCGTGCCGTGCCGTGCCGTGCTGTGCTGTGCTGTGCTGTGCGAAAAGGAGAAGGGGAGGGGGGAGGTGTGAGACGCGGGTGCGGCGCGGCAGGGAAGAAAACCAGAACCCCACGAAACATGTGGGGAACAATCATCAACAATACTCAAAAACAGATCGTCCCCAGGCTGTTCTTTGATTTTTTCGAGTGCTCCTCCTCTAGAGGGACAGGCCCGACTTGTTATTGTTATCCTGGACCGGGGCCATCCCAGATACACATCGCGTGCCACAGCGCGACCTGCCCGCACGCTCACCTCCACTGCCTTGGGGGAGTGGCCCAGACTCGACGGCGAGCGAGGGGGGGAGACGAGAGGCAGAAGGCCTTCTCAGAAGGCGGCGGGACTTCTCAGAAGCCCTCGCGCCTTCTGAGAGGTTTCCTGCTTCTTCAGCGAAGGCTCAGAGGACTTCTCGGAAGGCCGGGGGTCTTCCGAGCCCTCTGAGAAAGCCCGCCCCTTCTCACCTCCCCCCCTCGCTCGCGGCCGACAAACAGCACAAGAGACAAGAGGCTCCCAAGATCGCCCCCGAAGGGCCGCCGAAGAGCCCCCAGGAGGAGGGCGGCCTCGAGGGGGCCTTCCGCCCCCAAGACGCCGCCGAGCCCGCCCCCCCCGCAGCCCCTCGAGGCAGGACGACGTCTTGCACGAACCGCCGCCCCCGCGCGAAGACGGCAGGGCCAGCCAGGGAAACTCGCGCCCAAGATGGCCAAGACAGCTCGATGTGGCCTCCCAGACGACCCACGGCAAGGAAGAGGCCTCTCGTGGCCTCCCACGATGCCCCGAGGCAGTCGCGGGAGGCCTCGAGATTGGTTCCTGCACGGCCGGAGATGGCCCCGACACGGCCCACAGCCGCTTTGAGCCTGTTTTTCTTTAGATCCAGGCAAGCTTACTTGCATGGCGTTCGCCCCCCCCCCCCCCCCCCCCCCCCCCCCTCTCCCCCCTCTCCCCCCTCGCCCCTCTCCAGTCGAACACGAGCGTGCAAGTGCCTCTCGACTTGCGTGATTTCCGCACGTCGAACTGTTTTCGGCTTGCTTCAGACTCAGCCCCCCCCCCGTCCGTGCAAGAAAAAGTGCCCGAATCCAAAGAAAAACAGGCACTTTCAGACGGACTCCAGGGGGCCACAGAGGCGCCCCGTGAGGCATCCAAGTAGACCTCCACAGAGCCCAAGAGGCAAAACATGATCGATCCCGCGCAGTGTTGAGGATGACAGTGGCGTTTTCGAAAGGCGGAGGGCGGCCACAACTCGCCACATAAACCCTCGATAAGATCGTCCCGGCCGCCGTGGCCCTCTGGTCGTCGTCGCAGGTCGCCGTCGTCCTCCCCCTCCTCCTGGGAGGAGAGGGTGCTCCACTGCCGTTCCCAACCCGTGGCTGGCAAGTGGGGTCCCTTTTCAGCGTGGTTTACCAGACGCGGGGGGTGAAGCAGGGGCAAATCCGCTCTTGCTACCCACCCTCGCCTGGAAACGCCTGCCACCCTTTGTCATCATTGCAGCCAACGTTGTCCAAAGCAGAACCTTTGCCTTAAGGCCTCCTGGATGCGCTCGAGGCTCGTCTGAAGCAGCTTCACAAAGAGACTTCTCATCATCAGCGTCGTCGTCGGCTGCCTCGTTATTGCTCCTCCCTCATCCCTCCCCTTTCACCTCACAACCTCTGACTTTCTGATGCCTTCGCCCAAGGCCGCAGCGCTGGAACCCCCTCCTCGGGCGCCGCCGCTGCGCACCGCTGCCGGCGACGCTGGCCGGGTATCGAGCCGCCTTGGAAGCCGCGGGCGGCGGGGCACTTCTGGCAGCCCACGCCGCCAGCGGCCTGGCAGCAGCGCCATCCTACTGAGGTTCGGTGCGGCCACGCTCGGCTCCCCAGCAGTGGCGCACGTGCACGTTCCCGCAAGCGGCTCGAGGATCCCATCGCAGGCGACGCCGGGTTCCGCGGGCGACGCCTGAGCCTTGGCCTCCGCTGGGCAGCGCTGGAGGGCCGTAGCGATGGAGGCTTCCCACATGGGGTTGTGCAAAATGGGGTCCACGCGTGTGTCGACAATACATCGGCGACGCCGGCGATGCATCGGCGCCGTCGGCGTGGAAAACATCGGGCTTCACATCAAGCATCGAGCCGCGCCGCCGATGCATCGGCGATGTGGCGCAGTCCTCCGACACCATCTAGGACGAGACTTGTGCCATGACATGATTGTCTCAGGATGTGTCTGGCGGCCCTCGTTGCTGCAGCCCGTGTAGAACATTCGAGAATATTGGAAACCATGAAGATATTGGAACGCATCATCATATCATCATCATCACCACCACCATCACCATCATCATAATCATCATCATCGTCATCATCACCACCATGACCATCACCATCACCATCATCATCATCATCATCATCATCATCATCATCTTCATCATCACCATCATCATCATCATCAGCATCATCATCATCATCATCATCATCATCATCATCATCATCATCATCATCATCATCATCATCATCATCATCATCATCATCATCATCATCGTTTCATTATCATGACCTCCTGCCTCTCCGCCCATCTGCCCCGACCCCATCTGGGAGGTCCAGAGCCTTGGCCTCGGAGCTGGTGGTGGCCGAGCTTCGGCCACACGCAAGAGTGACCCCATGAAAGAGTGACGTTGGGTGCGCGGCTCAACGGGGAACGCGGGGTGGCCAAACCTGGTCTCGCAAGCCGCGGCCACCGCTTCGCGTCCAGCGATCGGGGGCCCCACCGTCAAACTGTGGGGAGACCAAAAGGCACCGATACCGCTGCGCCCCAGACCTCTCCCGGGGTGCGTCCTGGCCAGGATTTCGGGGCGAATCTAGCGGTGGCCACGAGGGCCTCCGAGGAGGCCGGGGAACAAGGGGAGTACGGGCGATGGGGCAGAAGTAGGGGCACCTGCTCCTCCTCTGACACTGGCCCGCGCCAGAGGCCACCCTGGCGAAAGGTCACTCCCACGTCTGGTCGGCAAAAACATTCGTTCAACTACCTTAGAGAGCTGGGCGGTCAGCTGGATGCCCCGGTAATTATCTGGGCAACTGACAGCAAGCTTCTTGTAGAGAGGATGGACCCAATACTCTCTCCAAGGCAACGGCCGCTGACCTGATCTTAAAATCAACCGAGCAAACTTTGGGGAAGCGGGCGGCGGCGGTGCGGCGCAGGCCGGCGCGGGCGCCGCATGGCGGCCCCCCGCGCGCTGGCGCCCACCTGCCCGGAAGCCCTCGGTGGCGCCCCGTGGCCCGCGCAGGGCGCGGGCGGCGCCTGCGGCAGGCGCCACGCCAGGCGGCGCTCGGCCCCCCACCCAGCGCGGCACGGCGCGCGAGCACGCGCACGCCACGCGGGCGGGGCCGGCACGCGCCGGCGCGGCGGCGGTCGGCAGTCGGTGCCGAGGCGGCGCTCGTCGTCCGCGTCCGCACCGGCGGCGCGCTTCGGTGCGGCTGCCCGCCGCCTCTGCCTTGACGGGCCGCGGCGCGAGCGTCTGCCCCATCGGGGCGGTCCCGGTCCAGCTTGAGCTCCCTCCCCTCCTTCCCTCCCCCATCCCCCCCCTCCTCCCTCCTCCCAATCTCACCTGCTCCCTCCTCCCTCCGTCGCTCCCCTCCATCCCTCTCCCCTCCCAGCCCTCCCGCGCCTCCCTCCACACTCCCTCTCTCCATCCTCTCCTCCCATGACTCTCTCCGTCCTCTCCTTCCCTCCTCCCTCCACCCTCCTCCACCCTCCTCCCTCCTCCTCCCTCTTCCTCCCTCCGCCTCGGCCCAAACGACACGGCACCCCAACGTGCGGACAAACACTCGCTTGGCTGGGGCGGCCCCACGCGCCGCGGCGCGCCGCGGGCCCGACCCGGAATCGCCGACCTCGACGTGCCGCCGTCGCCGCCGCCGTCGACGTGCGCCGCCGCCATTGTCGTAGTCGTCGTTGCCGCCGTTGTTGTCGTTGCCGCCGCCGTCGCCGCCGTCGCCGCTGTCGTTGCCGTCGCCATCACCGCCGCCGCCGCCATCTTCCCCGCCGCCGCGGTCTCCCTCGAACGCGGCGGCCTTCGGAGGCATGGCTGCGCGGGCGCGCGGCCAGGGAGGGGGGGGGGGGCCGGGGGGGAAGGGGGAACTGATGGGGGCGGCGCGGCGCGGCGCGGAGCGGAGGAGGGGGGGGGGCAGTGGAGGGAGGGGTGGGGAGAGGGGGGAGTGAAGGGACGGGGACTTGGCATCGCTCGGACGTTCACTCCCCGTGCGTTTTCGCGGTCTCGAGCGTGCTTTTTGCTGCTCCTCGAGGGTCCTCGCCGAGACACCATGCACACGCC
This sequence comes from Prorocentrum cordatum, assembly GCA_963575745.1. Classification (NCBI taxonomy): domain Eukaryota; class Dinophyceae; order Prorocentrales; family Prorocentraceae; genus Prorocentrum; species Prorocentrum cordatum. The sequence goes on from CAUYUJ010015319.1 coordinate 298,176, forward strand.
TGAACGCTGCCGAGCTTCCGAGCCAGAAGCGCACAGGAGACGTGTCCGACGACAGCCTAGGACCTCGGAACGACTCTGAGACGTTCTGCGTGCTCGTGGTCCTGCCTTTCGATGTTCCGCCTCGGCCGCGCGGCGCGTCGGAGATGGGGTGGGGGAGATGGGCAAGGGGTCGGGGATCCACTGACCCGGGTCAATCCAGACCCGGGTCAGTCAGGCTTTGCAAGATCCTGCGGGATCTTGCACCCAAGCCCGGGTCAGTGCGCCCGTGGCTCCGCAGGATCCTGCAACATTTTGGCCCCAGACACGATCGCGTGGTTCACAAATAAGGGCGCGAGGTTACTGTGGATCTTCGGCCTCCGGAGAAACCTGTCCCGGGGAAACGGTCATGACTTCAGCACACCCGGTATTGACAAAATCAGGGCGTCGCATGTCTGGGGCGCTCTCTGGCGGACCCCCCTTTGCATCAACCCCCGTCTCTTGAGCCCCGAGCGGGAGGGGGCCCACGGGCCCTCGCGGCAGCACGGGCACACCTCGTGCGACCTCGGTGCACGGCCTGGCGGGGCCGCGCGCGCGATCGTCGGCAGCGCACTTTTCCACGGCTGGGGGGGGGAGGGGGGCAGGGATGGGGAGAGCGACGGGGACGGCGGAGAAGAGGGCAGGAAGGGGGGCAGGGACGAACGGGGGGAGGAGGGAGAAAAGGCAAAGGGGGGGGGAGATGGGGAGGGAGGGAAGGGGTGGGGGAGCGGAGAGGGAGAGGGAGACGAGATGGATCAGGGATCCCGCGGGGGGGGGACTGACAGAGACGGAGGGGAAGTACAGTCGAGGCGTTGACTTAAGGAACCCGAAATAAGGAATGAGGCCCCATTTTCCATAAGTTAAACTTCGATTTCCCATCGAAAACTTAAGGGAAATCTTAAGCAAATTATGAAACAATTCAGGGACACCGAGTACCTCCCCAACGAAAAGGGTTCCTTCTTCACCGCCCCGACTGAAGAGAACGGACGCACCAGAGGGGGGAGGAGAGCGCATTGGGGGGGAAACAAAGATGGATGGATGGACGGCGCATTGAAAGGTCGGGAGGTGACAGCACCAAAAAAGTTGGGGGTATCGACCCGAGTTAATATGAGACTCTTGCCTCCTCTTTAGCTTTGACGCGGGCGGCAAAGGCAGCCATGCGCTGCTCGAGTGCGGGGGCCGAAGGAGAATCCGAAAACGAGCGCGGGACTGAGGTGACACGCAACTCGGGTTTATCATCCGCTTCGCGCGCAACAGTTAGCTGCGACACAAGCGACGTCTTATCGAGCACAGCTTTTCCCTTCATATTCGGGCCGAGCCCTCTGCGGAAACGACTGGGGACATCCAGTCCCTCACGTGTAAGCTTACCGCAGACCTCGGCGAGCTGAGGGCCCTCCCCTGAGACCAGCTCTCGCAGCTGGTACGCACAATCTGCTGCTCACGGCTGGGCCCCAGGGCCAGGTCTGACCGAGGAGCTTCAAGAGCCGAGCCCAACACGGCAACGAGGTGGTGCCCAAGGGGATCACGCAGCAGCTTCTGGAGAGCGGCAAGCGGGCCCCTGCAACCGAACATGGGCCTGTCGGGTCGATCACACAACGTCCAACAATAACAACACTGAATGCCTGGCTCGATTCTCCAGAGATGCCATGTCTTCTGCTGGCGGCTTCGACCAGCAGAGGTGAAAGAGGCAGGCGCCTCGTTTTGGAACAGAGACAAAATCCCAGAAGCGAGTTTGACAGAAACGTCGGCTCGTTTTGTGAGAAAGCTCAGCATGATCAAAAAAAACACTGGAAAAAAAAAGGCCTTGGATGGCCCTCGAGGGCCTTCTTGGCATGCTCATCCACAGCACGGCTCGCAGAGCCCAACCTACGGTCATCATGGGCAGACAGCTCTCGATGAGCCTTCACATGGAAGGTTGGCAAGAATTCAGTACCTGCTTGCGCATGGGCAAACCGCCGCGCACCAACATACTGATTGGATCCTGCCATCTGTTTTCAAAGCGGCCTCTGGGTCCGACAAATCACAGCTTTACAATCCAGTGCCAAGGAGGTGGGCCGATCAGGAACTTGCCCGACAAGTGCCGCAGCAGCATGTTCTGCCATCGCAGGGGTCTGGGGGAAGCCCCCCAGGCATAATGCCCATCGAGCTAGCTAAGAGAGCATCGCTGCCTGGCTCTACAAAGGCGATCACCCACGACGCACGATGGGGACAGCGGAGGGTCTGCTTCGCGCAGCTGCCGCCGGACGCCACGTCGAGTCCGACCGCTGCCCCTGCAAGGGGCGCGCGTTCCTCGGGCGATCTAGGACATCACAAGTCAAGTGAGTAGCAGGAGGGGCCGCATTATCATCCGAGAACGCAAACAAACCGCAAGCGAACACACGATCATCACTGCGCGCCCCCTCCTTTAAAATCGCCGACGGCGAGGTAACCTGCATCGCACGCGCGCGCCTCTATCCATATCGCATCTGCGGCGCACGCCGACAAAAGGAACTGCTGCTGACGGGCGCGGCGCTCGGAGCGCACGCACATACCGTTACGCACAACGTCGAACATGACTCGCATACCGCGCGCGTGCCCGAACCTGCGCGCAAATCGAAAGTCGGCCTCTCTGCAGACCCTCTCGAAGGAGATCGAGGAGGAGGCGAGGAAGGGGTCTTGCTGATATCCACCGCGCAGCCCCAATGGTCGATCAACTGCGTTCCTGACACCGCGTTTCATCCAGCGCGACGGGCCGACAAGGTCGCGCGCGCAAGAGGGCCGCGGCTGGATTTTCAATCGCCCGCGTCGCTCGCCTTCGCCTGCCCCCAAAGCTGGAGGAGCTCCTGGAAAGGGATCAGAAACCGACTGGGACTGACCTGGGATTCCAAGCATTCGACGCCACTGGGGAGCTGGGCTGGCGGCAGCTCTCGTGTCCCACTCTCCGTGCAACCCAGACTCTGCCGTCGCGCTAGTTCCCGTGGGAAGGCGGCGATCTACGAGCCTGGGCCCATCGCGCAGTGTTGAGCCAAACACAGAGAAACCCAAAACCTCATAACTGCACGAAGAGGCAGGAGCAACAGCAGTGCAAATGACATGTGGGGGACCTTTATTTGCCTCTGTTTTTGGGGGCCCTGGACTTAAAACCTACCAAGCTTTTGAACGCGCAATTTCACGCCACAAAGCCGAGACCGCTGTTTCACGAGCACGGGCAGCCGCTCTCATGCCACCAGCGCAGTCATCGACGCCGGGATGCGCGACCGAGGCCGAGCCCCAGGCCACGGACAACATCGCGTGCAAGTGAGATCTCACTCGTAACGGCTGCCATGTTATCGTTCCTTGCTGCATTAAGTCTATTGCTTGTGTCGTAAGAATCGCGGCCAGCTGCAATCGCAAGGCGCGACGCACCGTCAAGCCTGGAGCTCGAGATCTGACTGCCGAAACCGTCGATGCACGACATACACCGCAAACCAGCAACACATGCATCCATGCATCACACAAACCGGCCGCAATCACATTATGCTGACATCGTTAAAGCAATCACCTGCTGGCGACCCGAATTCTTCATGCGCGACCCCTTCTGAATGGCACTGCCCCAACCGCAACACTCGAAGAGCCCTCCATGCATTGAGACGGCATGTCAATCTGAGAAACTCACCCCGGAGCTCGAGAAAGTGGATCGTTTAATCGCATTTGGAATAGTCGGCTATCAGAAGGACACTGAAGCGGCACGCAACTACATCAGCTTAAGCTCGCGCCGCCTGCGCCCACGCAAAGTCCACGGAACTCCTCCCCCGACTAGCCCCCCAGTGCCCGCGCTTCACCTCCTCCATAAGGGAACCTAGCATCGACCGCCGCAGCCTCTGCCAGATCCGATACATGCTACAACATGGCACTATCAGCCTATGGCCAGTGGGGAGCTTAGGCAACATTGGCATCACCACCCAAAGTAACGATTTAGGTAAAAAGCTGTTCGCCTCACAGCGCTGCCGCGAGCCTGCTAGCAAATCGAGGCCTTCACCATCGAGCAACATGGAGTGCCTCGGATGAACTGGTCCAAGGACCTGGCCGCGGACCCCAAGAAACTCTGGATAACCTTGCGCACCTCGCCTGGGGCCACTCAAAAAACTCTGGCCGATCAGGGATCCAGGCAACCGGTAAGGAGGCGGTTGCTCGCCAGAGCTTCCCGCATACTTGCAGCTCATACTGCGCTACGCCGTAAGGACCAGCGCTGGGGCCTTCAGGGTCGTGCACAACCGTAAGCGAAACAAAGCTCCGAACTTCCGTGACCTTGTGAAAGCCCCGAGCTCCCCCCATACTAGCCCGCTTGCACCTATCGCCCCAGCTGTTCTGGATCTCTTTTAACGCGCCTTTGGCTGCGACCGAAGGATCAGCATCTATGTCTTCGCGAAGCTCCTCAACGGTCTCAAGTAAATTCAGAACGCAACATTCTGCGCGCTTGGTTGACCCCATGATCAAGCCGAGCGCTTAGACCGAGCCCTGGATGAATCAAGCCCGAGACCTAGCACGGTTGGCTAGGGCTAGCGACTGCATTCCGCATCCACTGCAAGCCATCAACAATTAAACGCTTCTCGCTTTCGCGAGGCAAGGAGCACTCGACGTTGACCCAGCGCGGCGCAACTTGGCGCCCGAAGCCACCAAAGTGATCTTTCGCATCACGAGTGCAGGCGCCGATGTGCCGAACAGCGATCTGGGCGCACCGGCCCCAAATAAAGCTGAATAAATGATGTGCTACCCCGTGGATCGGCCTCCTCATCGCTCGCCAACTCCACGCAGTGCTCCACCGACCCCCTAGCAGGTACCCAATCAGGCGGCGAGGGCTGAGGGCCGAACGGGGGTGCCATTGGCAGAGCAGGGGCTACAGTATATCCTACATGCTGCGCGCGGTACCCTTGGCTGGCCATGGCTGCATGCACGGGTCTACGTGGCCTGGTCGACCATCGCGGGCCTGAGTTTAACATGCCTGTTCGCGCGCGCGCGCGGATCACTGAGCCCGAAAAACTAGATCGCCGAGCTACCTGCGCCACCGTGACAGGCGCGCAGCTTCGTTGCAGCAAGAGTGGCACCTGCAAAGCAACAGAAGCCAGGCGCCTCAACCTCACCAGGGGCCACGCTCCAATCACCTCCAACAGCGCATGGCCCTTCGACGCCCTCAGCAACTGCGCCTGCAGCCGCCATCAGCGCGGCATTCTTGCCCTAAGGGCCTATGCTTAGATACAGGTATAAGATGAAAAGGTGGGGCGAGGGCCGACCTGGGAGATCGAGCTGCACGCGCTGCGCGCGACGCTCACACACTTCGTGACAGCCTAACTGCGGCGCGCGCAGGCCGCGCGCACTGCGCGCATAGACTGTCGCACGTGCGCTGGGCGCACTGCCTGCGCGCGGAAAGGAGGGCAAGGCAATGCGACTCCAGCCGCGCGCCTGCGCCCAGCTCTGAATCGCCTCCACGTGACCAGCTGCATGTCCGAAGCCCTTGCGCAAACAACACTAAGGTTCGAGTTGTCCTCAGTCTCTCCTTAAGAGTGCCCTTGCCACCAGTGCAATTGAGGGTCTCCAGCACGCGCCCGCCCGCATCTCGCCCAACAGCAGGCTGCGACGGCGGGGACACTGACGGGCGATAAGGTCACGAGCGGCAGAAGGCAAACATGGTCATCGTACTCTCGCACAGGGGCAGGAGCACCTGCCCCATGGAATGGGCGCGGCGCCCTCGGCAGTCGGCCCTGCAAGGAAGGCGCGCCTTGCACTCTCGCCCCCCTCGCCGAGAAGAGGACGAACAGCAGCTGCAGCTTGCCCGTCATTGGGCCATGTCGTCTGGCGCGAATAAGACGAACTATCCGACCAATCACGCACATGAAGCACACCTGGCGCAGCAACGGCAGGAATGCCGCGCCCTCTCGGTGCTGTAGAGCTCCTCCAACTTCGCAGCGAAATTCTCGAAGCGATTGCAGTTGGCCCAGGGATTCTTTCGTTCCTCCTCAGAAAGCTCGCTGAGCTCATTGCTGCGCTTGTGCTTGGCAGCGTCGGCAGCGGCATCCTCTCGGCCTGGCTGGCCGCCTGCATCAACCCGAGCACCATCGCCTTTGCACAAGCAGCAGCAGCGCCCTCGGAGCCCATGCCAACATCGGGGGTCGCTTCCTTGTGCACAACGCGGATGTGCTCCTGCAGCTTCGTCCATATCTCGCTCTTGAGGAACGCCTCAGCCTCTTGGTGTTTCTGCTTTTGAGGTGCCGATGTAAAATGAAGCAGCACTCATCCTGGCACTGGTGCTTTGCTGTCGCCTCCGCCACTGGCTTTGTCTGAGACCAGCGACGCCGTCCTGTCGAACTGAGTTTGCAAAGTGACCACCTGCTCCATCTTGGCGGCCAAGGATTGCTCACGCTCCTCGGTCGACACACGCAACTTTTCATATTGGCCACGCTTCTCCGCCAAGTCCTTCGCCAACTGCTCGGCAACCACCTTCGCCTTTCTGGGCGACGGGCCGTCTGCGGCGGCCGCAGCAGCTTCTGCTGGTCCCGCAAGTCCGCGAGCTTCTTCTCCATACTGTCCCGGATGAGATCATCGTATATAGCCTTCGACTTGATCGACGCTTCCAACTCCTGAACTTGCAGCGCAACTTTAGCTCGTCGCCCTTCATCACTTTCAGGAGCCGCTGTGCTGGCTGCCGCTCGGACCATGGTAGCTGCCTCCGACGTTCACGGTGGGGTCGACGGAGGTTGGGTAGAGCTCGTAACTGTACTTTTGGTGAGCGAAGCGACCAAGGAACTCAGTTTCTTTTTCAACGCAGTGAACTTGTCTCCTTTGTGTCCGCCTTTACTCTCAGCCTGGTCACGTCCTTTGCCTTTTACCACGGGCTTTGCCACCACTCTTGTCCAGCTGCTGCCAACAGATTTATGGGCAATGACAGCTCGGGCACGGATGTGTGCAGGCGCCGGCCGCCCGCACTCGCAATTGATCTTCGACGCCTCGTTGTGCAAGTGCGCGCATGAACCACATGACCACTCGGGTTTCCTCGGGCCCAATAGGACACCCCACTCCTTCTCATCAGGGGTCGGGGCCATCCGCTGGCCGGATCTGCTTCTTCCTGCTCCGCCAGGAGCTCACGAATGCCTCGACGAGGCGAAAACTCTACTTCGCCAGGAGCTCACAACATGCCAGGTCGAGGCAGCCAGGCCTTGGCAAGGGGCTGCCCTTCCACCTCGACCTCGAGCCTCTGGAGTCGGGACGGGGAGGTAAGCTCCCGTCTTGAGCCACAATGGCTACGGGGCGGGCAGCAGGGAGGGGATGACGGCGCGAGAGGTGAGGGACGGACGGAGGGTAGGGTGCAGAGGGAGGACGCGGTGCAGGATGGAGGCTGAGGCACCCCGTCGTGCCCCCGGAGGATGATGATGAGGAGGAGGAGAAGGAGGAGGAAGGAGGAGGGGAAGGAGGAGGAGGAGGATGGGAAGGTGGAGGAGGGGAAAGGGGAGAGCGGCAAAAATGAGGAAGGATTTGGATCCAGAAGAGCGGCCCGCGGAGGAGAGGGAGGAAGAGGAGGGGGAGAGGGGGATGGGCAAGTTCCGTCGGACGCTCAATCACCCTCCCATTACAAACAGATGCCCCATCCAGGGTATAGCGGCCTCCTGCATGGGTTCCGAGTAGATGGGGTCGGAGCCTCGCACCGCATCGCCAATGCATCGGCGCCGTCGGTGTGGAGAACATCGGGCTCCGAATTGAACCGCATCGGCGATGCATCGGCGATGTGGCGCGATCCTCCGACCCCATCTACCATCAACCCGTGTAATCAGCATGCGCGGTAAGAATGCAAGGGCCTTGGAAGGCCATATCGACGTTTTGGGGGCGGGGCGCGGACAGCGAAAGCGGCCAGCGATGGGCCGAAAGGAAAGGATGCAAGGGTAACCCTTGGGAAGGTTGACTGTACTCGGGCCCAACCTGGAAAGCCTGGAGAGTATCGTCGGAGATCTGTGCTGCCGCCGCACACCGCCCAAGGCTCGCAGATCTCCCTCCCCCAGGGCGGGCCCGGGCGCGCGCGCGCGCGAGCGGGCGTCGCGCCTACGCCCCAGCGCCCCGGGATCTCTGCGCGCCTGACCCTCCTGGGATGCGCTCTGTCCAGGAGCTCGAGGCGCACCCAGCGACGGCGACGAGGGCCTCCCAGGAGGGCCCCCGGAGACGAAGGCCGGGCGAGGGTGGCGGTGGCGGTACCGGCACCTCTTCCTCCTCGGACTTACGGCTCGGGGGGCCTGCGCCTCAAGGGTGACCTGGGCAAAAGAATGGCCCTGGGTGCTCGGAGGCAGGGGGCGCAACACGGCCAAATCCAAAGTGCGCGAGCAGCCGCCATCGCAAAACGCTCAACGATCGTGGGGGCCCCGATGGGCCCGCAGCAAAGGTTAGGCGGCGAGCCAGGGGGGGAAGTGAGAAGGGGCGTGTCTTCTCAGAAGGCTGGGAAGTCACCCGGACTTCTGAGAAGTTTTCTAAGCCTTCCCCGAAGACAAGAAAAACTTCTCAGAAGGCGCGAGGGCTTCTGAGAAGTCCCGCCGCCTTCTGAGAAGGCCTTCTCCTTCTCAGTTCCCCCCCTCGCTCGCCGCCGAAAGGTCACTCCGGCGAAGGGTCCCTCTTACGTGCAGTCGGGGGTAGCGATGGCGGCACCTCCTCTTCCTCCGACCTACTGCTCGGGGGCCCTGCGCCTCCACCACTCCACCGAGGGGTGCTCCTCGCCCAGCCACGCGGCCAGGTGCCCCAGCGCGGCCCCGTGCAGCTGCAGCGCCTCCTCGGGCGCCGTGCTCCCCTCCAGCGCGAGGCGAGTGGCCTGTAGGCGCATACGGTCCGCTGCAGCCGGACCTGGGCCGTAATGACATCCTTCAAGAGCACGAGACCCTCCGCCGGCCAGAACACGCACGAGCATCCGAAGGTACCCTCCCCAGGGTGCAGAATTAAGAGCATCCAACAAGCACGAACAATAGCAGGGCACCCTCCCCGAACCGAACTCGATCTTATACCTCGGTCCGACTGTGCCGCGCTTGCAGCGGTTCGTGTACGTGCGTCGGGCGCGAAACGATCACTGGGGCCCTCCGACGGACGGAGCCCCAGAAAGCGCTCATTCTGGTGACCAGGACCCTGCGTCTGGCCTTTACAAGCAAGCAATTGTCCCAAAAACGAGGCTTGCGGATGTGGGGCTCCGTGAACCCTCCCCCCCACCCCCCCCGCCCAAAAGGCTCCCCCACCGCGCCGGCCCGAGCGCGAGGGCGCAACCGCGCGGCAGCGCAACTGGATACCGGTACCACTGCCCGTGCCTCGTTCTCGCTTTTTTGGTCCTCCTGGGAGGCCCTCGTCGCCACGGCTGGACTCGCCTCGGAAACCTTGTCAGAACGCACCCCGGGGGCAGCGGTATCCGCAAAAAATTTGGCCAGGTCCGACGAGTGGCAATATCCGCGCGGCCTGGAAGCGCATGGAGTGCGCAAGGATACCCTCCTGTCGGGGCGGTGCCAGAAGTGTCCATGGCCGACGGTGCCCCGGGATGCTCGTGTCGAAATTTGGATCTCTCTGAGGCCCCCCCGGGCCCCGTGACGGGTGGGGCTCTGCAGGCCACCTGGGCATCCCTGGAACGTATCCCTGGAAAGTGAGGGTGCACGGTCGGGGGGATGGCTGGCGCACGAGGGGGAAACTCGACCAGGAGTCGAAAAAAACTTATCGCCGATGGATTGGCAGTACGACCCCGATGGCAGCAGATCCGAACGCTGGGAGAAAGGTTTGGGCTATCGGACCCCTATCGGCGACGAGTGCCTGGGCGACCGGGGGGTCCTGGCGCACACCCTGAGATTTTTTGAGATCTCAAAAAACACTTGGAATTGATTTTGATATTTTAATATCGTTTATTCAATTTGATATTTTCGCATAGCCACAATATTTTTCAATATCGGAAACGAGATTTTGATATTTCGAGATTTCAAGCCTTAAATTGATATTTGGATGCTCTGGGTGAGAGCAGTGTCCCCCGGTGCCACTCGGGCCACTGCTCAGCTCTCCGCCGGCTGCTCGGGGGGATCCGGGGCACTCCTGGAACGCTCTCTCGGCGGGGCGCAGCCGCTGGAAGGCACCCCCGAGGCCGGAAAACCGCCGAGCCCCCCCCCCCCCTAACGATGCCCCCGAGAAGTCCTGGGGAGACCTCAAGCCTCCTCCTCCTCCTCCTCCTCCTCCTCCTCCTCCTCCTCCTCCTCCTCCTCCCCCTCCGCCCTCTCGATCCGCGACCCTCCTCCATGCCCGGCAAGCCCGCGCCCGCCGCGCCCGCCGCGCCGCCTCGAACAACAGTGCTACGTTTGCAGATCATGTCGAAACATCGTAAAGGAGACTTCCCTGTGTTCTGATCCGGGCCAGTGTCTGTTGGTCCTGGGGCCCAGAAGCATCCCCTGGAGGCCAACACATACCAAAAACCAAGGGCGACGGGAACAACTTTTACGTCGCAGCGCGGCAGAAACAGTCCGCACGTGCGCTCGGGCAAGCCGGGGGACGGCATCGCTAATTCAGCAAGAGCAGGAAAAAGGAGGAGAAACGGCCGCGGGACAGGGAGGAGAAAAATCGACGATGCGGGTTGCACGACTTCTCCAGGGCAGCAGTGCAGGGACGCCCCTGGCACCGACCCGGTCCTCGTCGTAGAGCCGCAGCAGCTCCTGCAGAGCCTCCGGCGCTGGCCGCGCCGCATCCTCCGCACCGCCGCTGCAGAGGCCCCGCCACACGTGGCCCATCCGCGCCCGCCGCTCGTCGCTCCGCTGCGCCTCCTCGCCCTGGAGGCGACACACCTCGACTGCACGCAGGAAGGGCCCTACAGTCAACCCGTGTAATGAGGACGCGCGATAAGGATGCGAGGGCCTTGGAACGCCCAGTCGACACCTTGCGAGCGGGGTGCGGCCAGCGAAGGCGGCCAAGGCTGGGCCGAAGGGGAAGGATGCAAAGATAGCCTTGGAAAGCTGCTAATCCAAACTAAGTATGCGGGTTGGCTGACGGCAAGAGTGAATTTTGGAGGCTAATTTTATCGTAAGCCACTCTTGACGGAAAGCTCTGATGTCCCAGCGCCTTACTTGCTTCGGGGCATTAAGGACTGACACGGCTGCCGAAGTAGGATGCTCCCTCCGCCTCCTCCCACCGATCCTCCTCGGGTTTTTCTCATCGATTCGGGCTGTCGCCGTTGCTGCTGCCCTTACTGCCTGCCGCTGGTGCAGCTGCTGCTCGTCGTCGTGGAGGTCGTGCACAGCAGGCAGAGCAAGCGAAGCCCGACAGGCTCGTTGGACCAACCGCATCACCAGACTGGCCAAACCGGATACAGTAGCCAGTCGACCAAACAACCAAGACCAACCAATCAACCGGACCAGACCAAACCAAGCAGACCAGACCCAACGAACCAGATGGACTGCATGACCGGTTAAACCAGACAAGACCTAGGCAAAAACGAATCATGGATAAGCATCTTCGGGGAATGAACTTGCCAGCGAAACCTTCAACATCAAGCGAACAGGCTTTGGTGTAACACCAGCGCGTTCCCGAAAAAGGCCCCGCGCGCATGCCCAGGACGAGTCAGCAGTCCAAACCTCCGAGATAACCTCAAGGGGAGCTTTACGAATCAATCCTTGTTTGTTTCGAACTATTCTTCGTCACATGACTACTACAAGCGGTTGCTATTTCTATCGCCCACGTGCTCCCCGACATATGTCCACCGCGCATCCGAGAATAGCTGGTTTGATAGCTGGTCCAAGCAATAAGCCACGCGTGAGTTCTGAGATACCCTCAACACACCTTCCGACGGCGTGACATGGGCAAGAACATCTGAAAACAACCAACAATAAAACCCCTGGGCCTCCAAGACATCAGTAATCATCGCAAAAACGGCCTTGAAGCATCACAAGAAGGCCCCAAGTCGGTTCAGAGAGACCACTAGGCGGCTTCCGATGACTTCAGAAGAGCTCAGAACGCCCTGCGACGGACAAAGATGCCCCCAAAAAGCCCCAACGGAACCCGCAACACATATCACGAGTACTAATGCTACCAATGTCCCCATGAATGCATGCCGGAGCACGTCCAAAAAGGGTGCGCGTGTAGTGTTTCGTACGTGTTCGCATGGGTGCGAACGAAGCACGTCCCAGAGAAAGCGCGCACCACGCGTGTCCCAATGGGCACGTGCCATGACAAGTCCCAGAGGTTGCGCGTGCATTGCGTGTGAGGATGATGCGACTCCTTGCTATAGTAAGAGGTGGCTGGAGAGGCTCCCAGGAAGCCTCCTTCTCCTCTGCCCTAGATCATCCTCCTCCTCCCTCTCCTGATCATCCGCTCCATGCTCCTCCAACTGTTCCCAGACAAGGTTTCCACTGCGGCTCTGGGAACGCATGCTTCGATAACTTATCCAAGCTCTGGATCCAAACGTTTGGCCACAGAGGCGTTTTGGAAAAGGCAGGGGGCGACGGTAATTCGCCGCAGGCGTCTTCTATCCGCCACCCCCTGGCGGCTTGCTACGAGGGCTCCTGGCGTGCCAATTTTTTAAAATATGTCTGTTGTTTTTAATCCCCCCGGGGCTTCGGCCCAGCGCGCCGGCCACCCGGAACATGTAAATGTCAATGCCTTTCTCGCCCCAAAATGGCCCAAAATGGATTCCAACATGCCTCCGAGACGGCTAAGAGGCCCAGCCCAAGAGGACACGAATCTGTTCCAAAACGGAACAGCCCAAGAGGGCCCCCAATCGGCCCGGAGAGGCTATCAAGACAGCCTAAAATGGCTCCCAGATGGCCCAAGACTGCCCAGAAGGCCCCCACGAGGCCTCCCCGAAGGCTCAAATAGCCTCCAAGAGGGCCTCCGGGAAAGCCCGAAGAGTCTAAAAACAATGAGTTTCCATAGGTGCTTCGGAGATTTGAACACGTGCTTCTTTTCGGTCTTCCGACGGCCCGGGACGGACGTAAAGCTCCCAGAGATCGCCCCAATATCGCCCAAAGAGAATTCCAAAATGGCCCGACCCGAGGCTTCGCCTATGGCGAAGCCCGTCCCCAACTCTGTTACACCGTAGAAACGGTAGTCCCAAGAGCAGGAGAAAGTCGCGGGAGCGACAAGCCATGTCAAGCGAATATGGTTCCGGTCTCAATGGCAGATAGTGCGCCTCGCGGTGAGGCACACTCAAGTCTTGGCGGCCCGCCGCTTGAACAAAAACGGCCGCGGACAAACGCTCGCTACCTCTCGCATTTGCCCAACCCTTTTTAGAGTCGCGCAAGGAGACGAAGCGAGAGTCCGCCGGCAGCTATACTACAAAACACTATTATACACAAGGTAGGCAGCAACAGGCGGGCTCAACAAAGGCGGGTTGACCCGGATACAAGTTACATTGCAGGCAAGTTACCTCGCAGGCAAGTTACCCTGCAAATAACTACTCCTCAGGTGGCTCAGATGATCTCGTCTGGCCAACCCTGTAGGGAGTGCGTCGTCTCAAGTCGCGCTGGAAGGGTTGCACTCCTCCCGTGACTTGTAAGAGCAATTCTCTGTCGATGCTCCCCTGGGCGTGGCCATCCGCAGTCACGTCGAGAGTGTCACACCACTGTGCGCAATGCACGAGACCTCGCTCCATCATTTGTCGTCTCCAACTGATGCATCCTACAAGTGTGCACTCAGCCGGCTTCTTCGAGTCTTTGCTTGACAAGGACTGGAAGACATATGCTGCATCAGTGGCCAAAGTGACCTTTATGCTCAGGCCGCGCATCTCAAGTATATCCTTCAGTTGAGTGAGTGTCAGCGGCCCTGCGTGGAGTTCGTGCAGAGTGACGGCCGTGGGATAGCAGTCCTCCAACTTGCGGGCGGCTGCAAGTGTTTTCGCTGAGTTGCCCGAGCGGACCTGCAAGCGATGAGACTTGCAGCGCGCGTCGCCAAGATGGGCGACGGCCTTGCCAGCATGCGAGCGTCCAAGCCTTGGCAGGTGTGCCCCGCACAGACCACCACCCTTAACTTCGCCGTCGGCATCTCCGTCCAGACGCCGGTAGCCGGAGTCGCTGCGCAGGTCGACATCGCCCGTGGGTGTCATCGCTTGATAGACGATCTTCTTAGGGCAGGCATGCAACTTCCTAGTAATCGCGCTCAGTCGTCGCACTTGCATGTTGGTCGGTTCTAGGACACGCTGTATTGATGCAATATATACCATCAGCCACGCTTGCGTGATCAGGGCGTCAGCCAAAGCGCATGTGAGGCTGACAAACATGTCAGTAACCATCTTCCATGCCTTGGCCTCAGAGTAACATGTCCGTCGCTGTCCTTCGCATATCGCACGGCACAAATGGTATATGTGTGTTCGTTGAGTTCACACTTCCCGAAAGTAACCTAAACGCGCGTGACCCACTTCTCGATGGTGTTCTCTGTGCCGGCCACGTTTCTGTGATCGACGTGTTTGGCAGTGAGAAGGTTAGAGCTCGTCTCGGGCTCCTCGTCGTAGGACGTGGGTTGGAAGCAAAAACCTCTGGTGGTCGCCCTGAGCTTCAGTGAGAAAGCTCTCGGTGCCCCCGTAGTACCAGTGCCTGGTTTGAGGCACTGCAAACACTGTCTCGAGTCATCCCAGCGCTCGAATCCTGGGGGAAATCTGCGTGGAGATGCCGCGCCAGGTGGCGATGTGAAACACACCGCGCGCTCTTTTTTTCACAATTTGCTTCAGCAAGCAGCTGCTACGTAAATCCCTGCAGGAAGACCATGTGGGTGTGGAAAGAGACAATAACCCGCTGCTTCTTGAACGCTGCCGCGCGAGCGAGCAATCGGAGGCTCGGCCGTCGCGCCGCCCCTGAGAACGTTTCCGCGTCGAAGGCTTTGAGGCCCATGTTGACCCGAAGTACCAATCATAATATGGTGGCGCGTTCCATCTCGCCCTGTTCTTTATTGACGAGCTTCCACATATATACGCACCTCGAAGTCATGTTGTTTGAACACTTGGATCTATCGTGTATATTGAAACACATGTTGTAAAACCATGTCTTGAGCTGAGTCGATAGGGCCTTCGACGCCTTGACTGGATTTGCCTGAATATCTGCCTTCGTGAGAAGGTTGCCTCCTTGACGAGCGCAGTTTGTTTAGCTACGGCGGTCACAAATACTCGCATAGTGGTCGCGCTGTTGTCCGGATGAGACTACCTTCGACACTTCTGCCGTAAAGAAGAGTTCTACGCATCGTCTGTGCTCGCCAGAGTCTAATCCGCAACTGTTAACTTCGTCCGTGGCAAACTGGGACATTACATGTCTCGGTCGTGTATATGTCCAGTGGGTTACCCTACGTAGGCAGGTGCCCCCACTGTTCTTCAGCTACTGTGGCCAGCACGTTGTTGTCAGAAATCAGGTGCGTGGGTACAGTAAAGAGATCCTCTATTGGAGTTGCATCCAACAGTTCCCTCTCGCCTTGTAGTTATGTGTCCACACTGCCGTAAATGTGAGCCTCGAGGACCGCTTCTGGTTCCTCGCAGACGGTGGGAAGCTGGCCGTCTTTCTGTGGTGGTTCGACTTCTGGGGCCTCCCTGGCGTCATTGCCCTGCGCTGGCATGTCGGCCAGTTGTTCGAACTTCGTCATGTCTTGATCGAAGCCCGCTTGAGGTTTGGTGGACTTCAGGCACTGGATGCTTCTTGACTGCGCTGATCCAACGTCGTGAAATTTAGGGCGGTGCCTTCGGCTTCGTAGTAGTGGAAGCCTGGGTTCACGTCGCTGTCATAGTGCACCAATGCAAAAATGCCAGCATACGTCCCCGGAAAGAACTCGTGAATGCTCTTGGCCTACCTAACAGAAGCTACGTTTACAATGCGGAAGAAGCTCCTGATGAGGTACTGAAGAATTGCGTCACTCAGAAGATAACCGGCTCGCACTCGTCATCTGGAGTACCGCCTGTTTGGTCGGAAGCATCCAGAGGTCGTAGCAGGTCGCCCCGCAGGTAGACTGGCTAACAGTCCGTAATGCTGCGTTGTCCGAGCCAATCGCTCGAGTGATCAGAGCTTCAATGTACAGCGGGCGTCCTGCGTCACCGCGCTGGACTCGAACATCGCGGCTCCCGACTCCCATGATAACTTGACCCCTGTCGGGATCATTCCGCGCGACCGGGGAGGGTCCATTCCAGCCACCCCACGTCGTCTTTCGTAGTAGTGGGACGATGGTGGTCAACCAGATCTCCTTTGCCATCGCAATGCTGACCAATGAGGGCCGTCTTGGTCCGTAATGCACGCTTCGTTGTAGCTACTGCGGTGGCTTGGGTGATCGTCTCAATGACTACCCGGCGTATAGTCTGTTCTCAAGTAGGATCCGATGTCTCCGGCTGTCGTTCATGGCACAGAACAGGCAAGTCAGGTAACATCGCAAGTTGTCGGCCAAACAGTGCGCTGCATGGAAATACCGCATTAAAGAAGGTGAACGCGTTGGCGGCAAGCAGAGCCCCATGCAGTAGTCGGGTGCACAAGTGGTATGTCTAACCTAGATACTGAGTTCAGCCTCCACGGTATAAGGTGCCGTAGTATGCCATTTCCGGCATCAATAGCCGTGGCGCGTTGCCCACGCGCACGTATCCTCAGCTCAACGCTCTGCGTCTTAAGGGCTGCCTTTGCGGTGTCATTATTGAGAGCACCTTCTCTGTCAGAGTAGATTTGACAGGCCAGAACTGCATCCACCAATGACGATGCGCGTCTAAGTTGCTGGTCATAGTTCCATCTTGTATCTCGATTCGAGCACCGCATCGAATGCAACGGTCGGTGCTGTGAAATACCTGGTCCTCCTGCTTGCAGAAACTCAGGTCGCATTCGACTTCGTTATTATGCTTGCCAGGAAATGCGGTAGACGGCATGATAACATGTCCAGGGTCTTCCCAAGCCCTATGCTTCCGGCATGTATCACAGACGCATTCTGTCATATTGAACAGAACGCTGCCCAAACCAGCCTTGGTTAAGATGGGTATCATCGTAGGCTCTTTGGCGTGGAACCACCGCAGACGTAGTTTTCGTAACTCGCGCGTTGCCGCGCTTGGATCAAGGCTACGTAAGTTCCGTGGACTGATTTGAAAGCCGAACCTTGACCAGTTTGGAAGCCTTGGACGAGAAGCAGGGTCACCCGCAGGCGGTGGTGGAGATGGATCACCTCCCTGTTCTCGTCCACGTCTGACTACTATTTGCGGTAGTCGTCTGCTGTCGCCCGGGGCGGCAGGTTACCCCACATGTCGGTTCAGCAGCATGTCTGCCTACAGCGATGTCGTGGCTGCTCGCGACTGCTGTCGGCACAGCTCTGGAGCCAGGCTTCGGAGCTCGTAGCCGCGTACCTTGTTTGGCAGCTGGTGCCTCGGAAGCAGCTGTCGCCGCAGGTGGTGGGGCTGCCGGTTCAGCAGCGGCTGGAGGCACCTGTCCGCGGTTGTCGGGCAGCTTCCACGGTTTGGCAAACTTGCATGTGCCAGGTGTAAGTAAGTGGCCAGACTTTGCCTCACCATAGTTCTTTTCGCAGCTTTGACATTCCCATTAGTAATCCTCTCTGTCATCCCACCTACAGAGTTAGGGTCCCCAACATGTGATGGGAAGTGCATGTTGGCGTTATCAGCACATGCAGGACTCCCGTCCTTCCGACGGTGGTCCCATAATACGTCCGTCAGGATGTCGCAGGATAGCTGGATCATATAATTCGGGTCCGCGTGTGTTCGTGACAAGAACCGATTGCGCATGGGGATGGCCATGAGAAGGATCACGGCTAACTGCGAACATGTCGCGCGCAATTTGAACTGCTTCAACGAAGAGGGGTTGCATCTTCGCAGTGCACTGGGCTGCCTTGGCGAATTCCCTGTTGCAGACCGAGGCCTGTCGCCGATGGCCCCTGCACCGTCTGTTCTCAAACGGTGTTAACATGAACGGTGGTTGGCCATTAATACGCATGACTACGCCATGGGAGTCACGAAGGCCCGTGGTGCATTGGTCCATGCTGACTTTGCGAGTGCCCGCGCGCTTAGCTAGTGTCGCCCATGGTGGCATTTCATCCACCCAAGCACCCATTGGTTGTTCTCGCAGGTAGAACCGTCGAACATCGTCTTGACGCACGGCGACCCTTCCGCCGCAAAATTTGATGTGTGGAAGGTTCCCCTTGTGATGTTCATGCCACGTGTCCTAGTTGACATTTGCGATGAAGTAGGCAGGTCGTCCAGTTGTTCTGCGGTGGGGATGTAAGACAACTGTCTTCACACAAATACGTTCAATTGACTACTGCATCCTGAACTTGCTTGTTTCCAAGGTCGACGTAAGAACGCTTGTCGAGGTTATCCCTGAAGATAAACCTCGGCTGAAGGCGAACTGTGATATTCCCCCGTTACCTCCGCGCAATTCCAGCACGTATACCATCGTGTTTCGTCCGTAACACAAGGTTGGGATTATGGAAACACAGACCAGGATGCGTGTCTGCAAGTTGCCCCCGCTGGTAGTGTAATGAAGGTTTCCTTATCTTCATCACTGTCAAGTGTCCAATGGAACATCAGCGCAGCAAGCTCCACGTCCAAAACCCGTCACGTCTTCGCCGCAATCGTCGTTGCCATCTTCGCCTTCCTTGGGTATCTTGCGTGGTTCGATGCCGGCTTCTTTGTCAGCTTTCTGTTTTTTCCTGGTTTATCCGGGCATCAGAAGGCAGTGCTGTCTGTTGTTGCTCACTGTCGGGCGTAGTGCCGGAAATGCTGGAATGGGGGGCAGCGCGCGGCCGCGCTCAATCGAGGGGGGAGGAAGACGATCGTCATCGGTCGCAACTCGCCATGGGCACGGTCGCTGCACCTCGTTGCTGAGCAGGGCTGGGGCCGGAGGCCCCCAGTACAGCCGAGCACTGATGTTAGTTACTCCACTCGGCAACGGAGCATTGCAATTCCATCCGATAGGTTGGCCCTGACAGGTGATATCCTGTATGATAGCATTGTAGTCGAGATTCGTCGTCACCCGGCGTACCGCGCGGTCCCAATGAGGGCCATTCTAAGGAGACCCGACGTAAGTCTGGGCCCCTTCATCTACTCGAGTGTGCACGCTGAGATGCACAGCGTCTGTGCGTTTAGCTGTTCCTTATGACTACATGTTTGGTCGATCAGCCGCGCCGTCATGATAGGGATCGTTTTGTTTCGCCATTCCGACAAATGGGCGCCTTGGCCGCGCCAATCTAACTCATGGTCTGTTTGTTTTCCCCCCGAAGGTTCCCCCGCGACCTGGCAGGTGCAATCTCCGCAGATTGGCTGGGACGCGCGCGTTGCTGCCACCTGCAAGCGCGACCCACTCGGCAAACGACTCGAACGATCGAACTTAAGACCAGAGTGACAACATCGTATTCGCATGACTTGCTGGCCTGAGTCTTCAATCGCATCGCGTATGGGCCCCAAGTTTCCAGAAGTAACCTGGGGCCCCCACAAGCACAATGGGCGCGCGTAAGGCCAGAGCTTTGAACGTAAAATTCTGGATGCGCTGATAATGTGGCCCCGCCCGTTAGCGGACGTTGCCAGTCAGCGGACGTCGCCACCCATGGCAGTTGTTCGTCTCCCGAAAACAAACTACCAAACTACTGTGTACCCTTGGGGGTCGTAACCTTTGCGTGCGTGGTACGATCACATGTGTCCTCGAGTTCGCATTCAGTGCAACTGTTCATGCATCTCCAATGAAAAGTGCACCCAGGTGATATCGATGAGATGAACGATCATTTTCTGCGACGCCGCACAGCCAGGTCCGCCGCTGCCCCTGGCGCGCGCAACCGGCGCTGGGGGAAAGTACGCGGGTGCCCCCGCGCCTGTAGACTGCGCCTCAGTTGTCGGCCTGTCTGGGAAAGCGCGAGTGGCGCCTGCCCCCGTCGCTCATTTTCAAAGAATTGGGGCGCCCATGCGCCCGTGCCGTGGGCCGCGGAATTGCCGCTCGATGTGCAGATGTCGCACTTCTCGGCGGCGTGGCTCGATGCAGCGGGCTGCCCCGCGGTAGCAGGCTGCCCCGCATGGCAGTTGGGTGGCATCCACTTGCTGCGCTCTTTGTCGATGGCCTCATCGACCTTCGCCTGCAGGTTCTTCGCGGCGAAGTCCTGATCCACGGGCGTGGGTTTGCCACTATATAACATATTCCTGCGCCACCAAGTCTTCGGAGCGTTGTCCGCCATGGACTGAATCGCATATGCAATCCTCATACATGGCGTGGCTGATGCCCCTGGCGTCCTGGGACATCATATATGTGGGCATACATGGGGGCAGGTAACCCCGCGCAGGTTGCCCCGCAATCGGCCCCGTGTCTGCAGTCTCCTTGACGAGCATGGGCTTTCCTCGCATTGAGGAGTTGGCCGTGAAGGCGAAAGCTGTCGCTCCATCGGCTTTCGTTGCTACGCCGTAATCATTCACCTTGATCGCTAGGTGTCCTGATGTGTCTGTACCATGTCAACCACACCAGCGCCCTAACCCCCAAAAAAGCTTGTACATGTCCGTACCTGGGATGACCATCTTGTCGCTTCCGTTTTTCAAGAATCAGGATGGCCCGCATGTGAGACATGCCCCGTAGTCCCAGGATTGCCGGCAAGTTCTCGTCAGGCCCCTCGGCCACGTTGGCTGAGTAGGTGTCTAGCCCTGCGATGGCCGGTTGCCGGTTGCCCCGCAAGGTGCCCCGTGCATGCGCAGGCAAGTCTGCAATGCCCTGATGCCCGACTGATGTCCTGCACACTGCGGCTCCTTCGCCCACTCCAGTCACGCATCATGGCTTGCTCTGGTTCGATTTCGTGATGTCGTGACCATGCGAGCGTGAAGCTGGCTCAAATGTCCGCGCAGTATTCAATCCAATGATGTTTATGTTGCAACCGATGTCCAGCATTATAGTCAGCATTCCATCAATCATTGCCCCGCTGTTTGCTGCCAGGGGCTCGGGCTCACTCATGTCAGTCACCGAATATGCCCGGCACGGTGGACAACATTGTGCCATGCGTGCCCTTGCAGCGCCTTTGGTCAAATATCCACTGTGTCCTCGTCATACAGGTAAATGCGCTCATGTGCGCCCTGTTCTCTCCTGACATTGGATAGTACTGGAGAGTCCACTCAGAAGGGTATTCATCAGATCTCATATCGAAAGGGGTACTGCAAAGTCAATGGCACGTTCTCCAAAGTGTCCCCGTCGGCACGCGCTGCGTTCTTGACTTCCGCGTTGACCATCAGCACCAATTGCGGCATGTCGCGCTCGGATATGGCGCTGGCGCCCCAACGTGCGCTGACTGGGCTTTCAATCCTACGCGACCGTAGCGGGTTTCCCCGAATTCTGCCATGCGGCGAGTCGGCTCTTTCCACGCGCCTGAGCCATGCGCCGATTGCGGGAAACCCCGCAGGTGTCAATGCAGCAGGCGTCCCTGTAATGACAGCTGACCCAGCTATCAGCGGCATCTGCGCGCCTGCGACCGCATGTATGGAGGTGCAGCAGGTTGCCCAGCAGAACTAACAGGCGCCCTCGCTGGCGCCGTGGATCCTGCCATCATGGCCGTGATCCCGTCTAGTTCTTCACGAAGGTCCCTGAGTCCATGGGCCCCGCGGAGTATCTCATCATGCCGGCTATCCGCATTGTGCTCACCTGCGAAGGCGCGATGGAACTCAGCTATGAATAATCCTACGCCTCGGCATACGGCACACAGTGACTCGTTAGGGGCACCATCCAGCTGTCGGCCCACGTGCGCCTGCGCAACATGGCCCCAACAGAGCGCGTGGAATGTTGCCGCGTTGGAGATTCCATGCCTGATCATGGCATGCAAGTTCCGCAAGGCATATAGCACACTCCGTGAAGCCACCGAAACTGATGATCGGTGGCGTAGCTGATAGCCATGTGCGCGATTGCCGCTCACACGTAGTTTCTCCAATTGCACAGCGGCTAGGTGGAGCTGCAAAGCTCGTTGGCATGGTAGCAGGTGGCCCCGCAGCTACCGGCCCCACAGCAAGCATTGCTGAGAGACCCATCGCGGGCTGCCCCGCAAATGAAGATGCAGCGGGTGCCCCCGCGCGGTTCATCGCGCGGCGCGCCTGCCCCGCCCGATTGCGCTGCTGGCGTGCGAGCTGCATTGAGCGATTTGCTTGCTGCGCCTCATGCATGGCCAATATTTCAGGACGCAGCTCTCCCAGCGACGCAGGCACAACGAACTCTGGACCATGTGGATTCACATCTTGGTCCATTGGGGTCGCCAGGTACCCGTAGCGCGGCACCTGGCCGGGAATGCCAGCCACGTATCCCGCTGCCTTTGTGAGCTGAGACATGTGAAAACTTGTCCGCTGTCGCCCTGACGCACGGGTTTTCGGGTTGACTCCCGCTCCGAGGAACCCCTTGTCGTCTGCGCGTAACTGTCGGGGAACATGGCCGAACCCATCTGCGGCACAACCGGCCTATTGGCAGCTGTCGGATCATAGGTTGGATTGCTGAAGAACGCAGGTATGCATCTATATCAGTTCGGATGGTTCGGCGACGGATTCGCGTCAGGCACATACTCCCAAGGTGGAGACCAATTTGTATTTGGCAAGTCGGTCCCATCCCGCCTCATGCTCTCCATAGCCTCCTGCATCTGGCTCTGCATCCGCTGCTGCTGTCCCAGCATGCTGTCGACCCCCTGGGCGGCCTTCGTCGTGAGCCTCACGTTGCCGCACTGGCCCATGATCACTGACTGCCACGTCGGCGCAGTTTGTTGCGCTGCAGCACGTGGGGGTGCAAAAGGCGATGTGGCTTGCAAGGCCTGGTAGAGCTGTGGATCTATCCTCATGCTCTGGAGTCTGGCCTGTAGGCTGTGAGTGCAACCGGCACTCTGTGGAGTACCAAAACGGAGATGTGGGCCCAAGCATGGACGCAAATACAGCGGGTTGCCTCGCGGGAACAGGTAGCTGCTGCGCCTGATTGCGCCGCGGATCGTTCGCGAAAATCCCATCGTTTGGCGTTGCACCACTGGATGTGGCACCCGACACATCGGCACTCTGGGCCTGATTCCAGGATCCATCAGAGCCGTCTGCAGGTGCCCCCGCTGGATTCACCTCCTATAGCATGAATTTCGAGGCATGATGCACCTCTCCTGTAAGTGAGTTCAGCGTGGATGCACGCAGGTTGAAAGTGTGAGTGCCTCGTATGATCCACCCTTTCAGTGTGGAGGGATCGCATGGTGTTTCGTACCATTCCATCGGTACGAGCTTAAATCTTGGCAGGTTACCCTGCTGAGTGTCAGTATACAGGTCTATGCAGATCATCGGCCCATACCTGCCCAACTCGGTATAGTGCGCACATTCGTACCTGTTGTGCTATGCGACGATGAGTTGGACAAGGGAACTCACCGGGAGACGACCTTTTCACCCCCGAGGTCATGATGATATGATTGGCGGATCGCCATACTGGGATGCCATCTCGAAACAAGTTCTTGAGGCTTACGAGGATCCATCCGTACGCCCGATTGGACGCGCTCATCAACAGGCAAATATGGGCATTCATGACTCATCTGTCTGCCCGAGTCTTCCCTAAGACTGTCTTGGCCTCGGAATGGCAGACCGACATTCAATAGACTCGGGATGTGCGCCCATTTGGTCCCGTGCATGCATAAGCGGGGTGTTCCCGCCTCCATCAAGTCTGTCACTCGAGAGCACAATGATTCTGGGCGTCTAATGACTGGGCTGCTGTGCCCACAGCTGGGCCGCAAATAGGAAGTCGGGCGGGTGTCCCTGCCGAACTTGAGCTTCTTCACATGGGGTCGATTCTTTTGCGCGCAAGAATTGCGGTCGACCATCTCGCATATTTTCAGCGCAGCTAGTGCGCGGCACGCCTAGCGACTACCCAGGAGGCATTTCTTGACGGCGCCCTGGTGTTTATCACGATCATATGAATTGTCCTTTGGTTGTCAATTTGTCGGCAAGTCGCTGCGACACACTCAACCGTCAAACACCTCCAACTAGGTAACCAATTCCGCCCACCGAGACGAGACATCGTCTTTGTAGAATGGTACGTGCCGGGTGGCCGTGGTAAGCCACTCCGATCACTTGCGCGGATCTTGCTCTCTCGGTAGCCGTGAGTCCTCTTTCGCAACGTAGAGTGTCCTCGACAGGTATTCAGCCTCACTGCTGCAGTTAAGGACTCGCCCTTGCCGCAGCCGCTCGCGGACGCGCCGGCGTCGAAAGGCTTTCTCTGTCGCGCGCGTTGCGCTGCGTGCAAATGGGCACTCTACTACTCTGCATCGGCTCGAACCATCGTCAGCAGTGGCCCCGCGCACTGGGTAAACCATCATCTGCGGCAGGGTGCCAGGTGTCTCCCAGTAGCGCTTGCCCTCCTCATTTATTTCAGGAGCGATAGCAGGTTGCCCCGCAGACGCAGATGCAGCGGGCCCCCCCCGCAGAAGCCGACGCAGCAGCGGGCGCTGCGGGCGAACGTTCGCGTCCAGATGGGTTCTTTTCGCGGATATCAAAGCACTGGCGTCCGCTCACCTTCGGAGCTGGCCCCGGCGCCTTGGGCGCAGTGCGGGGCGCCGTCCCTTCCGCGTCAGGCTGCGAGGCATCGAGGCGAGGCATGATGCATTGTTGCACCGCCCAGTGGCGGTGACGAGCCAGCTCCCCAGTGGGCCCTGCCAAGAGTGAAGCCGCGCAGCGTTGCAGCTTCCTCCGGCTCGGGCGCGCTGCTGCCTTGCAAAGCTGCCGCCGCGGCCGCCGCGGCTGGCCCCATGGGGCATGTTCTACGGGCGGGCCCCCCCCGCGGATCTCTGCGCCTCATTTCCTCCACCCTCCAAGGTCGGGGCGCCGCTCGATGATGGAGATAGAACAATGTCCTTCTAGGGGCGCTTCTTCTCAGAGCGCTTCGGGGGCTTCCGGGGCTCGTCTGCGTTCTTAGCGGAGTTCCCCGCGCTAGCGGGCGCAGCGGGTTCCCCCGCGTTCCTGCGCGAGGAGCTGTCTGACGAAGGCTTCCGCAAAGGTCGGAAACGTGCCAGGTGTTCAACCCTAGCTTTCCTTTTGCAATCCAAATTGCATCTCCCATCGGGCCACTTGCGGTGCGCCTTGGAAGTTATCCATCCAGTGCTTCTGCTGTAACACGCCATTGTCGCGCCCTTTTCCAGGGCCATGCCCTCCGCGATCGCTGCATCGACATCCAAGTCTGGACTAGCGGCTTCGCCGCTAGAGGACTCGCGTGTATGTTCAGACCCATGCGCAGGCAATGGGACCAACAGCTAGCGCGAGGCCACGAGTCTCGCCTCAGCCGCGGACTCGCCGGCACCTTCGTGAGAGGAAGAGGCGGTTTGCCCGGCAGGAGAGGCCGCTTGTGCTTCACGCGTGGCCCCGTGGTATGCTCGATTGCACCGTGTAGGCCCGTGATCATTATAGAGCGTTTCCCATTCTCGCTCAACGAATTGCGCCTGAGTATCATCTGGCGGCTGGTAATCCAGGCCAGACCTGCGGGGCCCGCTCGAAGTTAGGGCTCCTTGAAGGGCGCCCCATCGGGCAATTCGGTCTGCGGTCTGCAAAATTCTCGCATCCAAAGACCTCCTCTCGAGATCCTTCCGGCCCGCAATGAAGGCTCTTGTTGCGACCTTCCTGTTCAACGTTGCAGCGGTCCTGGCACCGCCTCTCCTGTTCGCGCGGATGATGCTGCCCGTGTGTTCACCCCGCTTCGCATTATTCAATGGCCACCAGTGGCGGATTTGGTGCCCTGTTCCAGCCAGCAACCCATGTCTTCGTCTGGCATATACTGGCGGGCAAGCCCGTCCTTTCTTTCACCGGCCAGTCCGTGCCGGCGTGGGCCATTGGGCCCGCCTGAGCTTTCGTCATCCTGATGCGAGTTCCCCCGCGAACGCCCCCTTCTAGGCGACGCTCTCGGATCGCGCGGACGAGGGCGCCGGGCGCCGCCTGAGCGGGCGCCCGAGCGACTGCGCGAATGACTCCGCCGATGGCGGCGTGGCGGGCGGCCCTCGGCTTCCCATTCTCCATCGCCATCACCAATGCGACGCGCGCGCCCCCACGCCGGGCGGCTCGAAGACTGGTCACGCAGTGCAGAAGTGAAGCGAGAGCCTTCATTGTGTCCGAACTCATGTTGAATACGCTCAGAAAAGGTCGCCCGTGTCACGCGGGTTGCCCCGTAGAAGATCGTCGTCGCAAGTGTCCCTGCGCGGGGGTTTCCCGGACACCCGCGGTCGGGGCGCCCGTTGGAACTCCTCCTCCGCGGCCGGAATCGCATCATCAGAACCATCGGGCTCGCAATCATCGAAGTGCGCAGGCCCCCCAGCCATCTCGCGGTCCGAGTCGGCGGGCACGAGGTAGTCCTCGATAATCTCCATGTGCGCAGGTTGCCCCGCGATCGGAATGTGCAGACAAGCTGCAAGGTCTATCTCGCCGCGGTCAACGTCGATGTCCTTGGAGAGCTCGTCGGCGCGCTGAGATGCCTCGCAGACGTGAGATGGGCGGCGGCCGCGGGGGTGGCTTCTGATTCGGCAAGAAGAGTCCCCCAATCAAAATACTGCACGTCGAAATTGGTTTGAGCAAGATCTATCGACGGACCCCGGCCACTCCCATCGCCTTGGGGGCGCTCACGAAGAAAATACGGGGTACTATGGCAAATGTCACGTTCCGTGGTTTTCCCGATGGATTCTCTCGGGCTAACCCGACGCCCCTCGCCTTTCTCCGGGGGCGGGCCTGCGGCCCCTACCCTTCCACGGGAAGACTTCTTCATGCTCTGGTCCCGTAAGGGATGCCAAGAATGTTAGCGCGCCTCTACCATGCAATCTCCGTCGTTGACCCTCGCCTTTACCACTGATTTCTGGCCTAAACACCCGTCGGACTGCACGTCACCTTTTCAACTGGTCTCTTCATAAAAACGTGTCCATCGGCACTTGTGCTAGTGGCTGTTAATGACACCCTAGGAATGCCCACTGCGCCTGCTGCTTTTCAGCGGTGAGATGCACAGGCGTGTCGGAGCAACCCAGGTTGCCACTTCCCCCGTCTGGTGAAACGTCAGCGTCGGCGCCAGAATCAAATTCGGACTCCGCGGGTTGCCCCGCCGAGCTCGCGAGGGCAGTGGCTTGGGTAGGGGCCGCCATTGCCGACGGTCCCTGAGATCGAGCCCAGGAGTCTTGCGACCCCGCGGGCTGGCCACCTCGTTGGCTGAATAGAATGGTGGCCTCGCTTGGTCGTGGATAGTCATTCCAGACGTTGCCGGCGGGTTGCCCCGCATGAGTGTCGACATGATAGACGTCTGCCCGGTGGCCATGACTGACTGCGCCACCACTGTTGCCAGGCGGTCGCTCACCAATATGGGCGCAAGCCCTCGTGCGCTCTTGTGAGGCGTCAAACTGCTGCTGAGTCCTTGGCATTCGGTGGTTCAATGAATGTGGTAGTTGCTGTGCGCGCGATGCACCAACACCTAGGGCTCTCAACACTATAGCTGTCAGGACCTGTAAGTTTGGATGTTGATGCTCGCGGCGTCGGCTTCGAAACGCTGCTGTCTCGAAGCGGGCCAGCGCCTGGTCGATCCGATCTCCCGCATGGGCGCGAAAGTCAATGAGAACCGTTCCCGAGTTGAGTTGGCGTTCCTCTTCCAGGTTTTCGAACTTCCTGCTGGGGAAGAACGCGATATAGGCGGCGCCATCGGTGTGGCGACCACCAATATTAACACCGGAATTGGTTACTGCGGGGGGGGGGCTCTCATGGCCATGGCCTTTGCGAGCCCTCCCAGACCACGCTGTGGAGCGGCAGCCTGTTGGGAGGGGGACATAGCGCCTGTGGCCACGTTGATCCAAGCATGTCCCTCGCGAGCGAACTCGCAGAAACAAATATACATTACTGGCAGGGTCCCAGTGGGGGTCGGCAGTACGTGCGTCGTCTCCGCCACGCTGCATGTGTCCAACAACGCATCCAGTTGCGACCAATAGAAGGCCAAACGTCGTAACACCGATCCAATGGCCTCGTAAGTCATAGTCGGCTGTATGTTGCTGTTGCTTGTGCGGTGACGTTGCCGTCAGCTCGCGTGGGGGTGGAGGCGGCACAATGTCGCATCGCACGTTACCATGCATAATGTCTTCGAAGAAATTACCAACTGGAGTAGGTGGGTGGACTTCAGGAGTGTCGTAGCGCAGAGATTTAGGACTCATGTAGGACACCTCCGCGTGAGCAGAGGCAGGACTTCAACTGTCCTTGCGATTGTGTATATGTATAGACATTCTTCTGCGCAGAGCCACTGCGCCCTGATGTTCCACCATGTCCGGGGTCCACCAGACACTGCCGTGGATGGTGAGGAGTAGAGCGAAAGCTGTCCTCCATAGGACAGCTGCGCTACCAAGCTTGAAGCTGGTCGGGAGGCCCCCTTCGCCTGGGGCGAACCCCGTATCCAACTCTGCTATACCGTAGCAACGATAGTCCCAAGAGCAAGAGAGAGCCGAGGGAGCGACGAGCCCTTTCAAGCGATGATGTTTTCGGTCTCAATGGTAAGTCCTGTGCCTCGCAGTGAGGCACAATCAAATCTTGGCGGCCGGCCGCTTGAACACCAACGGCCGCGGACAAACGCTCGCTACCTCTCGCCTTTGCCCAACCTCCTTTAGATTGAGGCCCCCAAGGCAGCCCCAAAAAGTCCAAAGACAGCACAAGAGGCCTCCAAGACGCCCAAGATGGCCTCCAAAACGGCACTGAAGCACCCCAAAGGGGTCCCAAGTCGGCCCAAAGAGGCCCCCAAGACGGCTTCCGACGGCGTCAGACAGGCCAGGAGGCCACCTAGACGGCCCACGATGGCTCCAAGACTGCCCAAGACTGCCAAAGAGGCCCCGAAGAGGTCTCCAAGATGGCCCAAGAGGCCTCCAAGACGGCCTCCAGGGTAGCCTTCAGAAGCCAAAATCATTGATTCGCGTTGTCCAACAATTTTGAAATGTGTTTCTGTTCTGCCTTCCGACGGCCCGAGACAGCCCAAGAGCCCCCAACGATCGCCCCAAGATCGCCCAAGAGGCCTCCAAGATGGCCCCAGAACGGCCCAAGAGGCCCCCACGGCGGCCCCAAGAGGGCCCAAAGAAGGTCCAAGAGGCATCCTAGACGCCCAAGATGGCCTCCAAGACGGCCCTGGAGCACCCCGAGAGGGCCCCCAAGTCGGCCTAGAGAGGCCCCCAAGACGGCTTCCGACGGCGTCAGAAGGGCCAGGGATGCCCTAAGGCGAACGAAGGCCCCCCCGAAGTCCCCAAAGGCCCCCAAGAGGCCCAAGGAGGCCCCCAAGATGCTTCCAAGCGGCTCCTGGCTCCCAAAAGGAGAGGGCCCAACAGTGCCCCCAGAGGCACCCAAGATGCACTCCTCCTCCTCCTCCTCCTCCTCCTCCTCCTCCTCCACTTCCTCCTCCTTCTCCTCTTCCTCCTCCGCCTGCTCTTCCCCGAAGGTTTTCCACAACGGCTGGGGGAGCACATGGTTCGATAGCTTGGCAGACCTCTTGCCACAACGCTCGGCCACATGGGCGAATCCCAAAGGCAGGGGGCGGCGGTGATTCGCCGTAGGCGTCTTCGCTATTTCCAACGGTCGCCTCAAACTCTAACTCCTTCTAGGGGTCGGCGGAATGGCGTAAGCCACTTGAATCATAAGCTTAAGCTCTGGCAGCAAAACAGTGGCACTCCGAAGCTCAGGCTCAAGGCTGAAACTTCAGCTTGCTCTTTTGAAACTTGGCGCCCCTCTTTGCGCTGCACGGCTAAGATCTTCATATTTCACCGACGGCCCGGGTTATCTGGTTGGAGGTAGGGGGGAGGTGCCAACGGATAGCCTAACCTGTTCGCGTTGGGCAGCCCGGCAGCCCCACGCATGCCCGTGCGCACCAATACTGCGTACCCCCTCTGGACCCGCGCAACCGACAAGATTGGGCTATCTGCGAAGGAGGCGGGCCCGATAACCAGGGTTCTCGCCGACCCCCCCCCCCCCAAAAAAAACGATCCCGGGCGCGCACGCCGATGCTGGGGGGACACCTGTGAGCCAACATCATAGGTCACTCCGGCGAGGGGTCCCTCCCCTGCGCAGCCGAACACCTCGCAGGCACAACGAAAGCCGTAGCCGGACAGCGCGCCCTGGCGCTCCGCTCGGGGAGCCCGCAAGTGCAGGCCCCCCTCGACGCAAGGACTCAGACGAAGCCAGGACGTCGGCGCGTGGGAATCCTCGGCCTGCCCCGTCCGCACCTTCCGCGCGTAAGGTGCCGCCGCGTTGCTGCCTCGACCGTGGCCGCCGCTGCGGCCGCGGCGGTGTGCGGAAGTGCGGAATGTGCAAGCCGAGGGAGACTAAGGCCTCGGGCTGCGCACAGGCAGCACCCCTGGGTAGTCTCGGCTGGTCTCAACAAGGCCTCCGAATAGTCTGGGAATGTCCCAAAAACCCGGCGGACTACTCAAAGGGGCCTGGTAAGGCCAGCCGTGACTCTCCAGAAGCCGAGGCCTTACCAATGGCGCACCAGAGAAAACTACAGCCGAGGTCTCCATTCTTCGTTCTCTCCGCGTGGAATGACGGAAAGAGCGAGGTTCGAGTGATGTACGTTGAGTTGGGGCGAAGCCCTCTAGGGAGGGGTCTAGGAGAGGGGCGAGGCGGGCGTACAGTGGTCTAATGGCCGCTCGTGCCTCGTTGTTTATCGAGTGAAGCGGCTCCTGGGCGGCTCCCATGGCCCGTTTCTTCATATTTTTTCTGGTGAAGCGGCTAGAGGGCCCCAAGACTGCCCCAAGAGGGCCCCAAAACAGCCCCACAGGGCCCCAAGACGGCCCCAAGAGAGCTTCATATGGCCTCCAGACGGTCCAAAAGAATCTCGAGACGGCTCCAGAAGCTCTCCAGAGGGCCTCTGAGAGGGCCTCAGGAGGCCAACAACGTTGTTTTCCCTATGGCTTTTGCCCGTGTTTCGGGTTCTCCCCTTTTCCGTCCCAGAAGGGCCCCAGACGGCCCAAGAGGAGGCCCCGAAGATCGTCCCAAGACGGCCCCAGAGGCGCTCCAAAGGGGGCCCAAAACGGTCCAAGAGGGCCCCCAGACGGGCCCAAGACGGCCCAAGAGGTCCCGAAGATCGTCCCAAGACGGCCCCAGAGGCGCCCCATATGGGCCCAGACGGCCCAAGATGGCCCCCAGACGGCCCCAGGGGGCCCCAACACGGCCAAGAGGGCCCCCAGATGGCCCTAACGGAGCCCCAAGAGGGCCCCAAGAGGCTCCCAAGCGGGCCCCAGGAGGAGGAGGAGGAGGAGGAGGAAGAGGAGGAGGAGGAGGAGGAGGACGAGGAGGAGGAGGCGGAGGCGGAGGAGGAGGAGGGAGAGGAGGAGAAGGAGAAAGGAGAAGGAGGAGAAGGAGAAGGAGGAGGAGGAGAAAGAGGAGGAGGAGAGGAGAAAGAGGAGGAGGAGGCAGAGGAGGAAGGAAGGTAGGAGGAGAGGAGGAAGAGGACGAAGAGAAGGAGGAGGATGAGGAGGAGGAGAAGGAAAAGGAAGAGGAGGAGGATGAGGAGGAGAGGGAGGAGGAGGAGGAGGAGGAGGAGGAGGAGGAGGAACGAGGACGATGTCAAGGGAGGAGGAGAAGGAGGAGGAACGTGGACGAAGCCATGGGAGGAGGAGGAGGAGGAGGAGAAGGAGAAGAAAGAGGAGGAGGAGGAGGAGGAGGAGGAGGAGGAGGAGGAGCAGGATGATGAGGAGGAGGGAAGAGGAGGAGGATGCGGAGGAGGAGGAGGAGTCTGGCGGAGGAGGAGGAAGAGGAGGAGGCGGAGGAGGAGGAGACGTAACAAGCTTGTTTCGCCAAGGCTCCATAGAGCGAGCGGCAATGTAAACATCTCTGAGCACCAGGGCTCCCAACAGAGAGTGGTGACGTAACAATCTCTTCCCACCAAGGCTCCCAAGAGCGAACGGTGACGTGACAAACTCGTGCACACCAAGACTCCCAAGAGCGAACGGTGACGTAAATAACTCCCAACACCAATGTTCCCAAGAGCGAGCGGCAACGTAAAAGTCTAGGCACACCAAGGCTCCCAAGATCGAGCGGTGACGTAGCAAAATCCCAAGAGCGAAAGGTGCCGTGAGCCCTCTCGGGCAAGTTCCTGAGGCGCTCCTTTCGTTTCCGTGCCGGCCCAGGTGTTCAAAGTCCTGGTCAGCGATGTCCTGGTCTAGGGGGGCCTGTGAAGTCCTCGTAGAAGAGGGTCAGCTCGGCACCCTCCTGGACGGCCGAGCTCGTGCGCACCTGCTGAGCATCGTTCAGTAGATCCCTCTCCCCACTGGCGTGGCCTTGGCCCCACTGGCCGACTGGCCCACCCGGATGGGGGGATATGCCTGCTCCTTCGGGCTTCGCGGAGCCTACCCTGGCTACGAGGGTGGGCTGGTGGGGCTGAGGTATCAGGGCACCGTGGGGATGGGGAAGGGCGAGTGGGCGGCTCCCGCAAGGGGGTGGCGCGAGGTGGGCGGTCTTCTCAGAATACGCGGCGGCCATCTCTCAGAACGCAAGCACCCTTCCTGCCGAAGCCCGCACAGTTTCCATAAGAGGTCTTCCCGAGAGCCTCGGGGGGCTTCTCCTTCTCGGTGCCAGCTCCGCCGTCTTCGAGGACCGCCCTCCTCTCCTCCCCCCCCTTGGGGGCGCCGCCAAGCGCTGGACGACGCGGAGCGCCTGGATCCTCCCCGAGGCCCTTCGCGAGCTGGTCCAGCTCGCCTCGCAGCTCGGGGCGCACGAGTGGTTCATGCGGCTCAGCAGGTTGCCCACCACGCCGAGGGCGCTCGCGGGGGCGCTGGCGGCCGCCTTCCATTCTGGTGTCCGCTCCGCGGGAGCCTCCGTGGCCCCTGGCGCTGTCCAATTTGGGCCTGATCTGGACCGGATCTGGAGTACATCTGAGCCAGACTTGGGCCGGATTCGCCTCGGCGGTGGACGAACCTCCCTTTAGTAGACCTCCCCTCAGTGAAAACGGCCCGGGACCGAAACCGACGGACCTGGCCGCGACGCCCTCTCGCGAACCGAAAACGACCAATTCCCTAATCGACGTGTCAGGGTAGGAGGTCCGTCCACCCACGATCGCCCCTCGACGTGGGAGAGGCGACGGGCGACGAGGGGGAGGAGCAACAGGAGGGCGGCGAGGAGCACGAGGAAGGGCCAGAGGCGGTCCGAGTGCTGCCGAGGGTGCAGACAGAGATGACTTCAATGTCGCCGCCCAAAGCTCCCACGAACAAGCATCGAAGAGGCGACAACAACTGCGTAACCATGCCTATACGACCACCCTTCAGGTGACGAGGAGGTCGTGTGGGGGGGGAGAGGGGCGGGAACCAACACCTGACTCAATGGATAGCACCATCGATCTCACTCCATGGAACACCACGGGACACCATGGGACACCACGGGACACTTGTCGATCTCACTATCGATCTCACTCAACGGGACACCACGGGACACCACGGGACACCTCGGGACACCACATCGATCTCAGTATCGATCTCAGTATCGATCTCACTCGACGGGACACCACGGGAAACCACGGGACACCTCGGGACACCGCAGGACACCTGTCGATCTCACTATCGATCTCACTCAACGGGACACCACGGGACACCTCGGGGCACAACATCGATCTCAGTGTCGATCTCAATATCGATCTCACTATCGATCTCACTCAACGGGACACCACGGGACACCACGGGACACCTCGGGACACCGCGGGACCCCGCGAGCCACCGCCGGACAGGCGGGCGGGGGAGAATCATTTGTCTTGACTTCGCCCTAGCAACGGCGGACACCACGGGACACCACGGGACACCACGGGACTCCGCGGGCCACCGCGGGCCACCGCCGGACGGGCGGGAGGAGAGAATCATTTGTCTTGACTTCGCCCTGGCAACGGCTGGTTCATTCCTCTCGCGCGCCCACGCAGCTTCGCCTCGCCCGCGCGCACGACACGAACGAAACGAAACGATTTCCCTGTTGGGGGTCTCCGTCCCACTGCGATCTGACCTCCCAACCTCCGAACTGTGGAAGATCAGCGCGAAATTCTAAGATCTGGATGGCGCAAAAAATCCGCGCGGAGCTCCGAAAGTTTATATTTACTCAGTCTCGAATCGAAACGGCCGCCTCCCCGTACTCCTCCGCTGCCTCATCCTCTTCGTCCTTCGAACGCCCTCAGCCCTCCTCTTCCCCATCCTCCATCTCATCTCCCTCCTCCTCCTCCTTCTCCTCCTCCTCCTCCTCCACCTCCAAGTGCCGTCAACCTTCTTCCCGCTCAAGGGCGGCGGCTTGCTGCGTCGCTCAAGCGCGCGGGGTCGGCATGTGACCCATTGGCGCGATGCGGTGCGGTGGTGCGGCGTCGTCGTGTGCCGTGCCGTGGTGCCGTGCCGCTGCGCAGTTCCGTGGTGCCGCGCCGTCGTGCGTGGGTCAACTGTGCGCTAGCTTGGCTGATCTGCCTGGTTGGGGCGGGGTGCAGATACCGGCCGGGCATCCTGGCCAGGGCGGTGGCCGAGCTTCGTGTGATGGCCGACAAGGTCGGTTCCGCGCGCACGCCTGGCAGGACCGGCAGTCTTCGTCGGGTGCCGCCGCGCCGGCGGCAAAGCTGAGGCAATGACAAAGGCAAGCGCGACGACGGTTGGGGCGGCCAGTCGGCGGCGCCGTGGACTGGCAAGCGGTGAGAGACCGAATCCGATAGTTCGGACAGCGAGGCATCGGCCGAGCTATCGCGACAAGGCTTCGAAAAGCCTTCGGCGTTCAGGCTAACTGCCGCTTACATGCAGATCTCAGTGGGAAGGTCGATGAGCTCCTGGCGTGACCAGAACGCATGAGAAAAAACGACGCCCTGGATGCACCTTGAATGGGCGTTGACTCTGCCCTGGCGCAATGGCAGCATCCATCTGACAGGCGCACCCGGCTCACTTTAGAAAGCCACCGCTTGCGATCCCGAGTGGGGTTCGGAAGAAACGCACAAATGCGACGAAAGCCTGGCGGAACAGAAAGCGAGCGACGGCCTCCACATGGGCGGATCCGTTATCCACCGGGCCACGTCCAGTCTGTTATCGGGCCCGACAAGAACCTGCGGTTCTTTTCAAAAAACGCTGCGCGCCAGCGGTAGCCCCGATGGCATCCTCCCCCATCGCCCTGCCTGCAAATTCCCTCTGCTTGGCGAAATCCCCGCGCCGCGTACTCCAGACCGCGTCGGCGGGGAACTTGCACCTCGAGGGAGGCGTTTGTGCGCCAGGCGCCCGAAGGCAATCGCGCAACGTTGCTGCGATTGAATCGGGCGTCCGGTCACGATCCTGCGGTTGCAACAGATTTGCAACAAAGATGCACCGACGAAGATGCGCAGGGAAAAACTCGCTGGGTGCAGCAAATTGCCCCCTGACGTCGCGATCTTTCAACGGTCTCTAGCCGACGACAGCTTGAAATCTCAAGTGGGGGTCGCGGGGCGAGGGAAATCCAGGCCATCGACGGATTCTAGCTATATATATATATAGATACATAAAGTTAACAGCGCGACCTCGGTTAGTGAGAGGATCCGATACACAGGCCCTGATGCACTGCGGGGGGCCCTGCAGAATCTGGCCCGAGAATGGCCAGGCGATCTTTTCGCATCGTGCCTTGTGGAAAGACGGCTTCGTTGGAGGTTATGGGTCTTTGGCCAGGCGCCGCGAGGGCTTCCCATCTGCCGCCGCCGTCACGCCGGAGCCGGCCAGTAGAGGGGAAGCGCTGCGTTATCCTGCGTCGCGCACCCTCAGTTCGCTGACGATTCAACTTGGGCGGTGGCCCCGAGAGCGAGGTCTGTCATGCAGGATCTGTTCGGCTGGGAGCTCGACGAAAGCAAGGCTGCAACGGACGGGCACGCCGCAAACGCGCCTGGAATTGCGGTGTCTTCGGCGAGGGATTCAACGAAGCAACTTTCCAGTTCCCCACGACAATTTCGAACAATCGGCGCACGACATGTGGTCTGCCCTGGAAGCAAGAGCGCTCTCTCCGACGGCGGCCCAGAGACTCGCGACTCGCGGGGAAACAGATTTGGATTGCCCGTACGATTGCAATCGAAGCGAGGGCGTTTGTTATCTGTGCTTTCTGGTTTTGCTTTTGCTCAATATATATATATATATATATATGTGTGTGCGTATGCGCGTGTACAACTTATCTTATATATATATATATATATATTATAAATAGTATACAGTAGTTTGGTGTTTTGCTTGTCATATGATATTTTCTAAGCTTAAAGTGATGCCAACCTTCCGCCGCACCTGTGGGGGTAGGAACTCTCCCCCTGGGCGCGTGCGCCTAGCGCTGGAATGGCGGTTACGGCGGTCGTCGGCACGCCCGGCAAGGCGCACCTCGGCGCGGGCTCCGGAGCTGCCGCGGCTGATTTTGCACACTGAAGGCACGGGCGACGCCTCGGTCGCGCGGGTTGCCGTCTCCGCGCCCACGCGGGCATTCGCCCGCTCTGCAATCCCTCGGCGCCTGGGGGATTGGGCGTTGCCCCGCGGGGTGCGAATCAGCAAGCGTCGTCAATCAGCACATCTTCCACATAATTGGTCGCCCCCGATGCGGGAGTTGGCGCGCGCCTGCAATCGGCAGATCTTCCAGCTAATTCGCGGCGCCGGCGCTCATATCTTGCTGGTCGTAAGTTCGGCAGCCCCGCTCGGGGTGATTCTGAGGGGCTGCTCCAGGCGCGCAGATTGAGATGAATTGATGTCCGAAATTTGATTCGCTACCGCAGGCCGAGTGCGCCATTTTTCCGCCTCGAGAGCGCCGTCAAAACAAAATCTGGCCGATGGCCCGTCAATGGAAGGCGGCGGCGCCAGCGCTGCGCGAAAAGTCGTGGGATGTCGATGCCAAGAGCTCGCATCGTAGTGTCCGGCCGGCACTTCGCGGAGGAACTCGCGCGATGTGACGTTCGCCAGGGACAGCGGGGATAACGTGATTGCCCATGCCGCCGCGCTGCTTTGCCAGCGCGTCGAATCTTCTTTCCAGCGCAATAATAAAGGGAAAAAAAACCTACCTCGCTTTTGAACACCCTCGCTTCCAAGAGATACCAAACGATGCCAAATTGCAGCCTGTACTGGTCAGGCCGCTTGACGAGGAGGCGCGTGGTATGGCTTGGTTTTTGCCTGGAAGCGAAAGCGGGGTAGGTAATTCACGCTCTGAAATAACGCGGTGGTCGACGG
Source organism: Prorocentrum cordatum (assembly GCA_963575745.1). Lineage (NCBI taxonomy): Eukaryota > Dinophyceae > Prorocentrales > Prorocentraceae > Prorocentrum > Prorocentrum cordatum. Next base: position 335,238 of record CAUYUJ010015319.1, read on the forward strand.
GAGGGATCGTTGCGCGTCGCCGCCCTTCCCCCCCCCCCACCCCCAGCGGGGCTAGGGGGCTGCCTGGATTGGGGCTCGAGGCGCTTCGGGGCGCAGGTGGCGGGATCTCGGATCCAGGGCAGCGCGGGCCACGGTTCGCAGCGCCCGCGCGGGCCCCGTTGAATCTTCATCGTCGCCATTGTGTCATCTTCGCAATTTCCCTGGGACCTGGGTGTTTTTGATGAGATCCCAGACGGGCCATCCTGCGTGGCCCGGCCAGCCGCCAGCCCGAGGCGCCAACGCTGGCCGGAAAACGCGGCTGAACGGAGTCCTGCTAGCAGTGCCGGAGGAGGCGTGGCCAGAGGGTGCTGTTGAATTTGAATCCGAGTTGGCCTGACTGCGCGACGGGGCGCGCTGAGTTTGAGAGATCCAGTCAAAGAGAACTTTGGGGGGTCCAGCATCGATTGAACGGATGTGCGGATGCCTTCCCGGCGGAGTTGGCGCGCCCTGGCGGCCAGGCCAAGCGGGCGCGAGCTCGCAGAAACGATTCAGAAATGCTACCCCGCTGGGGGAAGGAGGAGGAGGAGGGAGGAGGAGGAGGAGGGAGGAGGAGGAGGAGGAGGAGGAGGAGGAGGAGGAGGAGGGAGGGAGGGAGGAGGAGGAGGAAGAGGAGGAGGAGGGAGGAGGAGGAGGAGGAGGAGGAGGAGGAGGAGGAGGAGGGGGAGGAGGAGGAGGAGGCCTCATCGCACAACTTGGCGCACCCCGGCGGGGGCCCGCGCGGCGCGGGCCGGGCGCTCTCGGCGCCTAGAACTGCTGGCAGGGGCCCGGATCCGCAGTCCAGTTCCCCAGCGGATCGAGCTCGACTGAAGAGGCAAACGCGCCGCGGGCTTTCTGCCAGAAGGCCGCGGGGCCGCGCGGAACAGTGGAAGCTGGGGGGCGGGCGACGCGCCGAGATGCGCGCGCTGCGCGAGCTGGTTTGGCGGGGCGTTCAGAGCTGGCGCCAGGGCTGCCTGGGACGCGCGTCTCGCATTCGGTCGTGGGGGGGATTTCATGCAAGATGTGTAAGTCTACCCGTGGCCACCGAGTGACGGCGCGTTCAGATTGGGCCCACTTTCCTGAAGTATTGTGAGCAAGTTCGGTCTGTGCTTCGGTCGATCAAAGCAAATTCGGGTAGCTCGGCAAACGCTGCCGACCTTGCCCGCGGAGCGAGCAAGGCGAACAGGACCGACCGCTCTCGCCCGGGAGCTTCTGCGAAGCAGACGAACACTTGGGCTGGCAAAAGATCGCCAATGTTGCCTCCGCTACGGTTCGGAGGTAGCTCGTCTGACGACAGAAAGCAGCCACTCGTCCTTGCACGTCGGCGAGAAGCACTGCGCGCTGGGAATTCACCGCGCAGGTGCACAAAAAAATAAGCTTTAGCAAGCCGTGGCCGTCACGCGGCGTTGCATTCGCGAACTGCAAGCGCCGCTCGTTTAAAAGTATACGCGCTGAAGCGCCACCGCCGCGAAGGGCGCCTCTTCGCCAACCTGTCATACGGGAACGTACTTGCATCTCTAAAACTTGCATGTGGCGTGTTGAATTGTTCCCCACGCTTCTGAATGGAGAACGCAAGCTTTCTGGCGCGGATGGGCGGACGAGATGTTGGCCCAGGGGGGCGCGACAGCCTTTTCCGCGGCGGCGGATGGCGGGGAGGTCTCTGCTTCCGGGCATGCATATGCGAGCGCCCGGGGGGCTGTCGAATGGCTCATCGAGTTTTCAGAGTCCTCCGCTTCTGAAAACCCCAGCCTAAAAGAAAAGCTACACGCGGCCATCCGCTTCGCGGTTATCTGCCGGCACGAATCGTAGCGCCTGGTGGGTGCCTGCCACTGTCGGCTCGAACCTCAGCATTGGGCGGCGTGCTCGGGAGTCTTGTCCCCACAGGGCCCGCCCAGCTGCGCCATACACCCGTGTGCCAACAGAAGACGCGAAACCATACCCCAAAACCGCGGGGCGCCAATCCTCTTTTACCATACTCCTCGAGGAGCGGCAGTAGAATTGGCAGCAGTGGCAGCGATTGCGACTGTACTCGTCCAGCAAATTGTGCATTTGTGGAGGGCGGCGGTTCCTTCGTCGCTCGAGACCGCGAGGTCGGCATGCGACAACTTGACGTGGTGCGATGCTGTGCCGTCGTGTGAAATCGTCGTGTGCCTTGCCGTCATGCCGTACCGTCACGGAATGCCATGTTGCTGTGCCGTCGTGCGTGGGTCGGCTGTGCGCTGGCCTGGCGGTTCCGCCTGGCTGGCGCGGAGTGCAAATACCAGCCAGGAACCCTGGCCAGGGTGATGGCCGCGCTTCGCTTGGCGGCCGACGAGGTCGGTTCCACCGCCGGCCCGTCCTGTGGTTTGTTGGGGGCGTGACCTGGTTGGGCGGCGCGCTCGGGAGGTTCTCGTCCCCACAGGGCCCGCCCAGCAGGGCCATACACTCTTGTACCAACAGAAGGCGCGCAGTCACGCCCTAGAGCCACGGGGGACCAATCTTCCTCCTGTTCCTCCTGTTCCTCCTGTTCCTCCTGTTCCTCCTGTTCCTCCTCCTCCTCCTCCTCCTCCTCCTCCTCCTCCTCCTCCACCTCCTCTTCTCCTCCTCCTCCTCCTCCTTTTCCTCCTCCTCCTCCCTTTTTCTCCTTCCTTCCTCCTCCTCCCCTCTCATCCTCCTCCTCCTCCTCCTCCTCCTCCTCCTCCTCCTCCTCCTCCTCCTCCTCCTCCTCCTCCTCCTCCTCCCACTCCTCTGGGGGACGGGAAAATGACCACAACCACTGTTTCTTGTTTGCGCCGCTTCCGGCCGGCCGATGAACAAGCAGTGGTTGTGGTCATTTCCCTGGTGCCGAGCGGAACGAAAATGAGCACAACCACTGCTTTGTTTCTGCTGGCTGGAAGGCGGCAACAAAGGAAAAGCAGTGGTTGTGGTCGTTTTCGCGCCCCGTATCTTCCCACTCCTCCCACTCCTCCTCCTCGCCCTCCTCACCCTCCTCCTCATCCGCCTCCAAGCCCAGCGAGTAGACTGCAATGTTGTTCGTCTCCACGATGCCGTGCAGCGACTTCGGGCGGCCGGGGAGCGCGTAGCAATCGCTAAGGTCCGCCACCAGCGTCTTCCGCTCCTCGCGGGGAGGTGTACCAGCTTCAAGTGATGGGGAACTCGAATTTCACGAGCGACGAACATATCCGTATCCTCGATCCTCGATCATCCATGCTCGATGCTCGATGATCGATCCACCTACTCCTCCTCCTCCTCCTCCTCTTCCTCCATCCCTCCTCCTTTTTCCTCCTCCCTCATATCTTCGGAGACCTGGGAGGCGGCACATCCTGGACCGATACCCGCCGCTGCCCTAACTTCTTCCAGGGTGCGTTCCGACGAAGACTTCGCGAAGACTCCCGCTGAGATGACGAGGCCCCTCCAAGACGAACCACGGTTTCGGCAATTGTCGTTCCCTCCCCTGAATTCCCCACCCCGAGCGAGCTTCCAGGCCCGATCCTCGGCCAGCGCCTGGAACTGCGCGAGCACCTCCTGCCGCGGGCTTGCGCCGAAAAGCTCGAATGCGAGCAGCGGCTCCTCGCAGAGGACGAGCTCGCCCTCGGCGAAGTCGCGGGCGGCAGCCATGCCAAGTCCAGCGCCCTCCACCTCGACCAAGTGGAAGGGCCACGGTCGCTTGACCACGCAAACTCTAGAGGCGGGCCAGTCGAGGAAACGGAAGCCCTCTCAGTTTGAAGGGGGCTGGAAGGCCCAGCCAACAGCTTCGCCTTTGGCGATGCCAAGCTCCAACTCTGTTGTACCGTACTAACGATAGTCCCAGTATGAGAGGAGATGCCATCTCAACCAATAGGAATATTCTTTTGGTCTCGATAGCGATTATGTGCCTCGCAGTGAGGCACAGTCAAATTTGGGCGGCCGGCCGCCTGAGCCGACGCGGCCGCGGGCGCGCGCTCGCTTCCACTCCTTACGTCCCTCAGCTCGCTTTAGGAGGTCGGGGGGGAGGGGGGCGAAGCGTGAGCCCGTCGCCCCTGCATAGCAGGCACAGCAGCTAACATACACAAGGACAGAAAAGGAAGCGGACCTAAATGAAGGTGGACCCGCTAGCAAGCTGCCTCGCATGTATATGACGCACTCATCAGGCGGGGTCAGAACTCGATGTCTGGCCGGCCCGATATTGAGTATGTCTCTTCAGGTCATGTTTGAAGGTCCGTATACCTCCCATGACTTGTAGTGGCACTTCTCTGTCGAGGCCCCCCTTGGTGTGGCCATCCGCAGTCATATCGCGGGTATCACACCACTGAATGCACTGCACGATTCCACGCTCCATCATCTGTCGTATCCAACTGATGTGTCCTAAAAGGGTACACCCAGTCGGTTTCTTCAAGTCTTTCCTTGACAATGACATTGAAACAAGCGGAGCATCGATGGTGCAAGTAACCGTGATGCTCAGGCCACCCAACTCAAGTAGATCTTTCAACTGAGTAGGCGTGAGCGGCCCCGCGTGGAGCTCGTGCTGAGTCGCAATCGTGGGAAATCAGCCCTCCAAATTGCGGGTTGCTGCTAGTGTCTCTGCTGAATAACTCGAGCGGACCTGCAAGCGGTGAGATTTGCAGTACGCATCAATCAAGTGAACGACACGCTTACCAGATAATGTGTTTCCACGTCGTAGCAGGTTTGCCCCGCGAATACGATAGCTTCTGACGTCGTCATCGACGTCTCCACTCAGGCGTCGATATCCTGAGTCGCTATGTAGGTCGACCTCGCCCGTTGGGTTCATCGCCTGGTAGACGATTTTCTTCGGGCAAGCCTGTAGCTTTCTGGTGAGCGCGTTCAGTCGTCGCACTTGAATGTTGGTCGGTTCTTGGACACGCTGTAGAGATACAACATGCACCATTAACATCACCTGGGTGACTACTGCGCATGCCAGCGCACCCCTGAGGCTGACGAACATGTCTGCCAGCATCTTGGTTGCCTGAGCGCCAGCGCCGGCGCTGGTTAGTTCGGGGTGTTGTATAGGACGGAGCTGTTTGATATATACATATTGATCCAAAGTGACATTGCCGTCCTCGTCCTTTGTGTTTCTCACTGCGCAATTGGTAGATGTGTCCTTGTTGAGTTTACACTGACCAAATGTGTCTCCAACGCATTTGACACATTTGCCAATGATGTCCTCAGTACCGGCCGTATTAATGTCATCAAAATGCTTGGCCGTGAACAAAATGTTGCTCGTCTCGAGCTCCTCGTCGTAGGACGCGGGTCGGAAACCAAATCCTCTGGTGGTTCTTCTAAGCTTAAGTGAGAATGCCCGTGGAGCGTCTTTAGTGCCTGTGCCTGGTTTTAAACACTGCAGGCAGTGCTTTGACTCGTCGTAGTGCTCGAACCCCGGGAGAGCCCGGAGCGCTGTGGCCGATCCAGGCAGCAAAGTAAACACACACTACACGTTCCTTTTCAACAGTAGCCTCAGCAAGTTCCTGATCGGTCAACCCCTTTCAGGAGGGCCACGTTGATGTCGAGGGAAGCAATGATCCACTGCTTCTTGCACGCTGCCGCGCTATCGAGTAACCTCTGGCTCGAACGTCTCGCCCTTCCCGAAAATGTTTCTACGTCGAAAGCTTCAACGCCCATGAACCCTCGGGGAACCAATCGCAATCGTGCTCGAAGTCATGCTGTTCGGCGCTTTGGCTATCTCCTGCATATTAAAGCTTTTGTTGTCGAACCATGTCTTGAGTTCAGTGTAGAGGGTCTTCGATACTTTATCGGGATCGCCTGCATGTCAGGTTTAGCGAAGAGGTCGTCTTCCTTGACGACCGCAGCTAGCTCTGCAGCGGCGGTTACGTATACTCGCATCGTGGTCACCTGGTCGGCATCCAATAGCATGCGTTGTTGCCCGGACAAGACTACCTTCGACATTTCTGTCGTACAGCATATTTCGACGCATCGACCATTTGCGTCTGAATCGTCCGTAGCTGTCGTCTTCGACCATGGTGCACATGGGGGCGCAGTACGTCTCCTCGGTATCGGAGTCGCGAGTGCGTCCCCACTTCGGCAGGTGT
>CAUYUJ010015320.1:0-10000 GCA_963575745.1 Prorocentrum cordatum
CTGGCGGAAGGTCTCCAAAAGGTACCCCTTCGGCCAGAAGAAGTGGGTGAGAAGATGAAGTAGGAAGGCGGACGAAGTTGATTGGGCCCAGGCCCCCCCAGAGAATAACAAATCACAGAAAAAGCGTGTCGATTCTTGGAGTAGGAAGGCGCTTGAAGCAGATTGGGATCTGAGAGTTCAAAAGTACCTACTTCCAACGACCGGCGTGTACCCATACGGACACTTCCTGGACCTCTATCCAGGTGCGTTCTGACCAGGATTCCGGTGCGAATCCAGCGGTGGCGACGCGGGCCTCCCAGGAGGCCCAACGAGGCGAACACGAGGGAAGCGTAGCGGCACGCGCTCGTCGGAGGGGGGCGCCGGCCCTGCGGATCGCACTGCCCGGCGAGGCCCAGCGAGTTGATGGACCCCGGCAGGTCGCGCCGCTTGAAGCTGCAGGGCCTCGGCCGGCGAGAGGCGCCCGCGCCGCCGAGGCCGTCGGGCTCGCGCGCTCGGGCCGGAGCGGGGCGCGCACTGCTGCTGGCCTGCCGCGCGCGGGAGGGGGCGCCACATCGCGCCCAGCCACGTCGTCGGGCCCTCCCTGGGCCTACCTGAGCCTTCCAGGCACTCCCTGGACCGACCTGGGCCTACTCCAGATTTCGTAATAAGAGGGAGGGGGTCTCCACCCTCCCAGACGAATAGTTTTAGACCCCCCCCGTGGGAGAACCCTCCAAAACATGGTCCCCAGACCCCCCCCAGGCCCTCCACGATAGCCTGGAAGAGACCCCCCCCGAAATGAGATCCCCCTCCCTTTATTACGAAATCTGGAGTACGCATAGAAGAGAGGCCTTCGCTGGGCCCACGCGAGCCTTTCGAGGACTTCCCTGGGCCATCCCTTTTCTGTTGCGCGCAGCCAAGTAAGTCCTGCCCGCGCCGAGCCCAAACGGCGAGGCGCGGCAATGGCCAGCGCGGCAAAAAGAGGCGCAGGATCCAAAAACGATGCCCAAGCAGCAAACCTACGATCACGTTCCCTCCCTTCTCCATCTCCTCCAAATGTCCCCTCCTCCGCCTCCTCCTCTACTCCTCTAGGCATCGGTGGAGCGCCTCGCTGTGCACACGTTCCGTCGCGTGCCCCGCGGGCCGGCATCAGAGCGTCTCCAAGTCGACCGCGTCGAGGCGCTCGGCCAGGGCGCAACCCAGGATGCAAGAGACTGTGAACTCGTCCGCGAAGTGCCCGCCCAGGTACGCCATGTTGCCGTTCGGGACCCTCTTGACCTCGTACACCGCGCGGCCCTGAACCACGTGGAAGTTGTCGCCGTGGCCCGGCGAATCGAGTATGGTGGCCTGCTCGGACTTCACCACGGCGGCCAGGCGGGCGTGGACGCTCGCGGCGGCACTGCCCCAGACGGGGGCAGGGGCGTCGACGGAGTCCACCATCTCCTCCAGCGTCGAGGTGTTGGAGTAGGCGTCGTTGACGGCCTCCAGGAAGGCGGCGGCCTCGCCGTAAGTGATGTTGACGGCGGGGTAGGCCAAGCGCAGGATCCGAGACAAGCTGACGTCGCTCTCGGTAGCGGCGTCGATGACCTCTTGGACTGACATGTGCTTCAGCATGGCGTCTGCAGTTGGCTCGCAGATCTTCCAGGCCAGAGTGCTCGCGCTTTGCAGATTGTTCCAGGCACCCTGGGCGAAACCTATCTGATTCGAAGCGTACTCGCCGCCATTGAGATTATCGCAGTCGTTGCTAACGTAGCACCACTGCTGACCAGAGCGGTTGGTGGGCTTGGACCCCCCGAGCAGGTCCACGTTCACACACCCCCCGGCATGTTCACACAGCTCAGGAAGTTCTTGAAGAAGTCCGCGCAGACTTTGTGGGGCAAGCCAGTGATGGGCTCGGTCGCAGCATATGCAGCCGAGAAGCCCCACTTGCTGAGGAAATACAGCTCGTTGGCACGACCGCATGAAGCAAGACTTCTGTAGTAGACGTCCGCCCAGTTCTGACACTCGCAAGCGCCGCCCTTCTCTTTGCCACCCGCCCGTGAGAGCGTCACAAAGTCCACTGCCAGAATCAGGGTCATCGCTACCGACGTCTGCCGAGACATCATCACAGGAGGTTATGAACTTCTGCGGTAGCGCTGGATTTGGGCGCACAGCTGCCCACTAGAGCCAGAATGGCTTGAGCCAAGATCGCTACGGACCTTCCCTGGGCTATCCTGGGAGGAGGGCCTTCGTTGGGCCGACCTAGGCCTTCTCTAGGCCTTCCAGGGAAAAGGGGTACTCCAGGCCTTCCAGGGAGAAGGGGTACAGTAAAAACTTAAAACTGAGGGTGCACGATAAGGGTGCAAGCCCCTTGGACGCTCATGTCGAAGCTTGTCGAGAGGGCCATCGGCCTCGAGCGCTCGGGCCAGAGCGGCGCGCACTTCTGCTGGCCTGCCGCGCGCTGGAGGGGGCGCCACATCGCGCCCAGCCACGTCGTCGGGCCCTCCCGGGGCCCACCCGAGCCTTCCAGGCATTCCCCGGACCGACCTAGGCCTACGCATGGAAGAGAGGCCTTCGCTGGGCCCACATGCGTGTTCCGAGGCTTTCTCTGGGTTGTATCATGTTTGTTGCGCGCAGCCAAATAAGTCCTGCCCGCACCGAGCCCAACGGCGAGGCGCGGCAGTGGCCGGCGCGGCAAAAAGGGGCGCAGGATCCAAAAACGATGCCCAAGCAGCAAGCCTACGATCACGTTCCCCCAATCCCCATTTCCCTTCAAATGTCCCCTCCTCCGCCTCCTTCTCTACACTCTAGGCATCGGTGGAGCGCCTCGCTGTGCACACGTTCCGTCGCGTGCCCCGCCGGCCGGCATCAGAGCGTCTCCAAGTCGACCGCGTCGAGGCGCTCGGCCAGGGCGCAACCCAGGATGCAAGAGACTGTGAACTCGTCCGCGAAGTGTCCGCCCAGGTACGCCATGTTGCCGTTCGGGACCCTCTTGACCTCGTACACCGCGCGGCCCTGAACCACGTGGAAGTTATCGCCGTGGCCCGGCGAATCGAGTATGGTGGCCTGCTCGGACTTCACCACGGCGGCCAGGCGGGCGTGGACGCTCGCGGCGGCACTGCCCCAGACGGGGGCAGGGGCGTCGACGGAGTCCACCATCTCCTCCAGCGTCGAGGTGTTGGAGTAGGCGTCGTTGACGGCCTCCAGGAAGGCGGCGGCCTCGCCGTAAGTGATGTTGACGGCGGGGTAGGCCAAGCGCAGGATCCGAGACAAGCTGACGTCGCTCTCGGTAGCGGCATCGATGACCTCTTGGACTGACATGTGCTTCAGCATGGCGTCTGCAGTTGGCTCGCAGATCTTCCAGGCCAGAGTGCTCGCGCTTTGCAGATTGTTCCAGGCACCCTGGGCGAAACCTATCTGATTCGAAGCGTACTCGCCGCCATTGAGATTATCGCAGTCGTTGCTAACGTAGCACCACTGCTGACCAGAGCGGTTGGTGGGCTTGGACCCCCCGAGCAGGTCCACGTTCACACAGGATGTGCTCAGGAAGTTCTTGAAGAAGTCCGCGCAGACTTTGTGGGGCAAGCCAGTGATGGGCTCGGTCGCAGCATATGCAGCCGAGAAGCCCCACTTGCTGAGGAAATACAGCTCGTTGGCACGACCGCATGAAGCAAGACTTCTGTAGTAGACGTCCGCCCAGTTCTGACACTCGCAAGCGCCGCCCTTCTCTTTGCCACCCGCCCGTGAGAGCGTCACAAAGTCCACTGCCAGAATCAGGGTCATCGCTACCGACGTCTGCCGAGACATCATCATGACCACTCAGGAGGTTATGAACTTCTGCGGTAGCGCTGAATTTGGGCGCACAGCTGCCCACTAGAGCCAGAATGGCTTGAGCCAAGATCGCTACGGACCTTCCCTGGGCTATCCTGGGAGGAGGGCCTTCGTTGGGCCGACCTAAGCCTCCTCTAGGCCTTCCATGGAAAAGGGGTACTCCAGGCCTTCCAGGGAGAAGGGGTACAGTAAAAACTTAAAAACTGAGGGTGCACGATAAGGGTGCAAGCCCCTTGGACGCTCATGTCGAAGCTTGTCGAGAGGGCCATCGGCCTCGAGCGCTTGGGCCAGAGCGGCGCGCACTCCTGCTGGCCTGCCGCGCGCGGGAGGGGGCGCCACATCGCGCCCAGCCACGTCGTCGGGCCCTCCCTGGGCCCACCTGAGCCTTCCAGGCATTCCCCGGACCGACCTAGGCCTACGCATGGAAGATAGGCCTTCCCTGGGCCCACATCCGCGTTCCGAGGCTTTCTCTGGGCTATATCATTTTTGTTGCGCGCAGCCAACTAAGTCCTGCCCGCACCGAGCCCAACGGCGAGGCGCGGCAGTGGCCGGCGCGGCAAAAAGGGGCGCAGGATCCAAAAACGATGCCCAAGCAGCAAGCCTACGATCACGTTCCCCCAATCCCCATTTCCCTTCAAATGTCCCCTCCTCCGCCTCCTTCTCTACACTCTAGGCATCGGTGGAGCGCCTCGCTGTGCACACGTTCCGTCGCGTGCCCCGCCGGCCGGCATCAGAGCGTCTCCAAGTCGACCGCGTCGAGGCGCTCGGCCAGGGCGCAACCCAGGATGCAAGAGACTGTGAACTCGTCCGCGAAGTGTCCGCCCAGGTACGCCATGTTGCCGTTCGGGACCCTCTTGACCTCGTACACCGCGCGGCCCTGAACCACGTGGAAGTTATCGCCGTGGCCCGGCGAATCGAGTATGGTGGCCTGCTCGGACTTCACCACGGCGGCCAGGCGGGCGTGGACGCTCGCGGCGGCACTGCCCCAGACGGGGGCAGGGGCGTCGACGGAGTCCACCATCTCCTCCAGCGTCGAGGTGTTGGAGTAGGCGTCGTTGACGGCCTCCAGGAAGGCGGCGGCCTCGCCGTAAGTGATGTTGACGGCGGGGTAGGCCAAGCGCAGGATCCGAGACAAGCTGACGTCGCTCTCGGTAGCGGCATCGATGACCTCTTGGACTGACATGTGCTTCAGCATGGCGTCTGCAGTTGGCTCGCAGATCTTCCAGGCCAGAGTGCTCGCGCTTTGCAGATTGTTCCAGGCACCCTGGGCGAAACCTATCTGATTCGAAGCGTACTCGCCGCCATTGAGATTATCGCAGTCGTTGCTAACGTAGCACCACTGCTGACCAGAGCGGTTGGTGGGCTTGGACCCCCCGAGCAGGTCCACGTTCACACAGGATGTGCTCAGGAAGTTCTTGAAGAAGTCCGCGCAGACTTTGTGGGGCAAGCCAGTGATGGGCTCTGTCGCAGCATATGCGGCCGAGAAGCCCCACTTGCTGAGGAAATACAGCTCGTTGGCGCGACCGCATGAAGCAAGGCTTCTGTAGTAGACGTCCGCCCAGTTCTGACACTCGCAAGCGCCGCCCTTCTCTTTGCCACCAACCCTTGCCTGGGAGAGCGTCACAAAGTCCACTGCCAGAATCAGGGTCATCGCTACCGACGTCTGCCGAGACATCATCATGACCACTCAGGAGGTTATGAACTTCTGCGGTAGCGCTGAATTTGGGCGCACAGCTGCCCACTAGAGCCAGAATGGCTTGTGCCAAGATCGCTACGGACCTTCCCTGGGCTATCCTGGGAGGAGGGCCTTCGTTGGGCCGACCTAAGCCTTCTCTAGGCCTTCCAGGGAAAAGGGGTACTGCAAAAACTTGATAGTGAGGGTGCACGATAAGGGTGCAAGCCCCTTGGACGCTCATGTCGAAGCTTGTCGAGACGGCCATCGGGCTCGCGCGCTTGGGCCGGAGCGGGGCGCGCACTTCTGCTGGTCTGCCGCGCGCGGGAGGGGGCGCCACATCGCGCCCAGCCACGTCGTCGGGCCCTCCCTGGGCCAACCTGAGCCTTCCAGGCATTCCCCGGACCGACCTAGGCCTACGCATGGAAGAGAGGCCTTCCCTGGGCCCACATCCGCGTTCCGAGGCATTCTCTGGGCTATATCATTTTTGTTGCGCGCAGCCAACTAAGTCCTGCCCGCGCCGAGCCCAACGGCGAGGCGCGGCAGTGGCCGGCGCGGCAAAAAGGGGCGCAGGATCCAAAAACGATGCCCAAGCAGCAAGCCTACGATCACGTTCCCCCCATGCCACATTTCCTCCACATGTCCCCTCCTCCGCCTCCTCCTCTACACTCTAGGCATCGGTGGAGCGCCTCGCTGTGCACACGTTCCGTCTCGTGCCCCGCCGGCCGGCATCAGAGCGTCTCCAAGTCGACCGCGTCGAGGCGCTCGGCCAGGGCGCAACCCAGGATGCAAGAGACTGTGAACTCGTCCGCGAAGTGTCCGCCCAGGTACGCCATGTTGCCGTTCGGGACCCTCTTGACCTCGTACACCGCGCGGCCCTGAACCACGTGGAAGTTGTCGCCGTGGCCCGGCGAATCGAGTATGGTGGCCTGCTCGGACTTCACCACGGTGGCCAGGCGGGCGTGGACGCTCGCGGCGGCACTGCCCCAGACGGGGGCAGGGGCGTCGACGGAGTCCACCATCTCCTCCAGCGTCGAGGTGTTGGAGTAGGCGTCGTTGACGGCCTCCAGGTAGGCGGCGGCCTCGCCGTAAGTGATGTTGACGGCGGGGTAGGCCAAGCGCAGGATCCGAGACAAGCTGACGTCGCTCTCGGTAGCGGCATCGATGACCTCTTGGACTGACATGTGCTTCAGCATGGCGTCTGCAGTTGGCTCGCAGATCTTCCAGGCCAGAGTGCTCGCGCTTTGCAGATTGTTCCAGGCACCCTGGGCGAAACCTATCTGATTCGAAGCGTACTCGCCGCCATTGAGATTATCGCAGTCGTTGCTAACGTAGCACCACTGCTGACCAGAGCGGTTGGTGGGCTTGGACCCCCCGAGCAGGTCCACGTTCACACAGGATGTGCTCAGGAAGTTCTTGAAGAAGTCCGCGCAGACTTTGTGGGGCAAGCCAGTGATGGGCTCGGTCGCAGCATATGCAGCCGAGAAGCCCCACTTGCTGAGGAAATACAGCTCGTTGGCGCGACCGCATGAAGCAAGGCTTCTGTAGTAGACGTCCGCCCAGTTCTGACACTCGCAAGCGCCGCCCTTCTCTTTGCCACCAACCCTTGCCTGGGAGAGCGTCACAAAGTCCACTGCCAGAATCAGGGTCATCGCTGCCGACGTCTGCCGAGACATCATCATGACCACTCAGGAGGTTATGAACTTTTGCGGTAGCACTGAACTTGGGCGCACAGCTGCCCACTTGAGCCAGAATGGCTTGTGCCAAGATCGCTACGGACCTTCTCTGGGCTATCCTGGGAGGAGGGCCTTCGTTGGACCGACCTAAGCCTTCTCTAGGCCATCCAGGGAAAAGGGGTACTGTAACAACTTGATAGTTGAGCCTTGGCTACGGACCTTCCCTGGGCGATGAGAAGGGCCTTCGTTGGGCCAACCTGCGCCTTCCCTGGGCCTTCCAGGGAAAGGGGCCCAGTCAAACAATTACTGTAAGGATGCGCTGCAGGGATGCAAGCCCCTTAGACGTTCATGTCGAAGCTTTTCGAGAGGAACGGGTCATCGAAAGTGGTTCAGGGTGGACCAAAGAGGCAAGGATGCAAGGGTCGACCAGGCGGTGGCCGCCCCACCGCGGCGATTGGAACTCCCCCTTTGCCCTCGAGGGCTTACACGGGGAATCCACATTCCGGGTGGCAGGGGAGGGCCCCCCTTCCTGGGACCCCCGCTGGCGCCCGGTCCCGGAGGAGGAGGAGGAGGAGGAGGAGGAGGAGGAGGAGGAGGAGGAGGGAGGAGGAGGAGGAGGGGGAGGAGAGGGAGGAGGAGGAGAGGGAGGAGGAGGAGGAGGAGGGGGAGGAGGAGGAGGAGCAGGAGGAGGAGGAGGAGGGAGGGCCCCTCGACCAAATGGTGTTGGATGGCGCTGGGATCGACCAGGCCGTGGTGGGGCGCCAGGCACGGAGGAAAAAACAGGGGAGTGGGGCCCCCAGGTCGAGGCCATTTGCTTTTTCGGAGGACCTCGGCCGAGGCTGTGCGGGCGAGGTGGCGGGAGCAGGGCGCGGAGGCAGGAGCGTTAATTCCTTGAAGGGGCCCTGAGACACACAAACAAGTATACACAAATAAGGACATCCCCCCTCTTTTCCCATCTTTTCTGGGTTCTTGTCTGCCCCCCCACTTCCCATATTCTCCCATATTTTCTGGGAATCGCCGATGAATTGTGTCTGTGCGTTTTTTCCCCTCCTGATTCCTGAGTGTCGAGGGCGCGGCGTTTGAAAAAATTGCAGAAAGAAGTCCCACACGAGAGCGCGACTCCTGCATTCATTGTGAGGAAGTCCCGCGCAAGAGCGCGACTCATCAATACATTGCGAAGAAATTTCTGGCGGGAGCCGTTGTTGTTGTAGCCGGGGGGCCAGGGGCCCAGTTTGAGCACGAAGACTTTCTCTGATAAACAATAACGGTGCGAGCCCCAAGGGGGCACTTCAACAATTGAGACATACAATGTGCACCGGTTGGGGGGATCAACAACAATTATTCTTCAGGACTAAGACCTCCATTAATATAATAACGTTCGCTCGTATCTACTCGTGCGCCAGTCAAAGGTATAGAAGACTGCCTTCTTCGTGTTCGAAAGTACCCCCAATCCATCTCTTTTGCCTGCCACGTGTAACGAAATAGTTGGCGCAGCCCCAGGAACTGAAGGGGAGGGAGACAGGACCAACCATAACTTGAGAAGGATAGAGCAACAGAGAGACTAGTAGGAGGGAAGTTAAGAATAGGAAACAAGTGGCAAAACCAGACAGGCGGGTCGGGCGGGCGGACCACAAACGGGCGGGACGGGCGAGCTGGCCCTAACCAGCGGGTCGGGCGGGCCGGGCGCTGAAGCGCAGGTCCTGCATGCATCGCGAGGACGTATCTGGCGATAGCGCGGTTCCCAAGTACATCGTCAGGAGGTCAAGGGCCAGAGCGTGACTCCAGAATGTCGAGGCGCGGCGCTTGAATACATTGCGAGCAAGTCCCACGCGAGAGCGCGATTCTTGGGCAAACTCCGAGGAAGTCTCTGGCGAACATCAACTTCTCAATACATTGTAAGGATGTACCAGGCGGGAGCTGCTGCTATTATAAACCGCGGGCCAGGGACCCAGTCTCACGCGCAAGCGAAGAACTGGATGCGAGCCCCGGGAGGGGGGCATTTCAATTTCGGGAGCGGCAGAGAGGGGGGTGTCCAAGAGGGGGGGGTGCAAATCATGACCGGCGGCATGTGCGCGGCCCAGCGGGGGGGCCAGGGACGTAATGAAATAAGAAGGGGCGCCATGAAATCTGGGGAGATATCATGGCCCCCGCCATGATATCCACCCCCCCTAGTCATCACCCCCCTCTTTTCCGCTCCCGACAATTGAAGAAACACGTGTCTTACCGGGAAAAGATATCAACAATAGGTCATCATTCTTGGGTAGACGGAGGTGGCTTAAACAAATCAGCCGTCGTGATTTACTCATGAGCCGCGAGATCTGGGTATTCGGTGTGGTCACCTCCCTGGTTGGGGGGGGCCCGACAAGGCGAGGCTGGCTTCTGAGCGGCCGCTGCAGGTTCCGGATGAGCAGCGTCGTGCGCTGCTCTGGCATGCCGCCGGCGTTCTCCCCGAAGCTCCTGGCGCGCCGACAGAGGCGCTCGGGAGCCCCTCGGCCTACGGCGGGCTCGTATGCGGGATGACGTCGGCGCTGACTTCTGACGCCGTGTGCCTAGACCCCTCGGGTCATGAAAGCACGACGGCGCTTCCCTCCTTTCCGGCCCACGGGAACCCTCCCCGGGCCCGGAAGGGGGATGGAAAGCTGGTCCCGGGGACAGGGGTCCCGACCTCCACAGGGTGTTCACGTCGAGAAAAAAAAACGCGACGTCGGGGGTCCGGGGAGCGGGATGACGTTGGCGTGTACTTCTGCGCCGCGCGCGTGCACCGTTCATGGGGGCACCAAAAGTACCGTTGCCGCTACTCCCCGGACCTCTCCTGGGGTGCGTCCTGACCAGGCCAGGATTTCGAGGCGCATCCGGCGGTGGCGAC
>CAUYUJ010015320.1:12500-155000 GCA_963575745.1 Prorocentrum cordatum
CAAATTGGCAGCGGATCTATTGTGTGATTAGAGTTTCCTGTCGGTCGGAAGACATGGGTAGGAGCATGAAGTAGGAGGGCGCCAGAAAGCGACTTGGTGTCAGCTTGGCACCTAAGGAGGAGGGACGAGGGACCACATTTCCATTCTTGAAGCAGCACGGCGCCTGAAGCAGATTGCAACCTGGAAATCCAAGACATATCGGGTGTTGGTAGAAGTGCCCCTGGCCCACAGTGCCCCCAGGATTTCCAGGGAGGCCCCCACGGCCTCCGGAGTACTCCAAATCCCTTATGAATCGTCCCCCGGGTCCGCTTCTTTAAGGCGCCTTTTTGGTCATGAAGGGGGTCCGGTTTATTAGGTCGCTTTCTTTGGATTGGAGCTGAGGGGGTCTGGTTTACTGAGGCGCCCCATCGAAGAGGGGGTCCGGAATAGTAGGTCGCATTTGGAGGGGGGTGCGGTTTTTTAGGGGGGGGTCGATAAATAAGGGATTTGGAGTACCCCTCACGAGGCCCAGAGGGCTGCAGGGGCTCCAGAGTGGAGCGAGAAGCTGGGGGCACCCGGGGGCCAGGGGTACCTGCAGCGACTCCCGAGAGCACCGACACTCCACGGCGGGCGACCAGAAGAGCCCTGCCCGCGCCGCCCCCCCCCCATTGGAATGACGAACGGACAACACACACACATACCCGTATAGGGGGGCCGGTGGGAGGAGGACTTGTTGTGCGTATGGGTGCGGGTTTTCGGACCGCGGGGGAGGCTCCCGTTCGAGCGGGGACCCCCATCCGACAACACGAACACGCACCCAGAACCCCCTCCGTCCTCCCTATGGGTATGGGTGCGGGTTGTTAGTTCGTCATTGGAACGCAACGCTGGAACAGCCCGCGAGCACAACAGACCGCCTGAGATGTTACGGGATACTTCTAGTGTCTCGGAAACCGCACCCGGCGGCGCGACCACCACGGCCTCCCTCCTCCCCCTCTCGGGGGCAACAGCAGGGGGGACTTGCAAATGAACGTTCTTCTGTTCGGGGTTTTGACATCGGGCGGAAGGGGAGGACGCAGAGGGGGGTGTCAGGCTCCGGACCTCTGCTTAGCGCGACTGTCTGCAACATTGCGTCATGTGGGGGAAGCTCCACCTGCTCGAAACAGGCGCCAAACAGACAAAGTCTACTCCATGGGAGGGGGAGGAGGTACGAGGGCCCGCGCCGATCGGCAGAACAATGAATTATTTTGCTTCGAGCGATCCCCACCGAAACCTTAAGCGAGTGCTCCCGACGGCGCGCGGTCGCCGAATTAAGCGACAACTGCCATTTCTGGATTCAAAAACGGTTCAACCGTGTTCCATGTAGTCACGCTCGTTCATGTAATGCTCTAGTATGTCCTGTTCTATTATCGACGGGCCGACGTGACATCGTCACGCCTGTGACGTACGACGCGTCGTACGCTCCGATGTTCCTTTTGGCATAGATAAGTCTCTTCTGATTCGGAATGCTGTGTCATGATTATCTGTGTCAACACACGATGTGGGAGGTTATGGTATGATATGCCCTGCGGCACCATGTTATGACAATCTATGGTCGGCCACAGTAGGATACCGTATGCTCTGCTTTGCTATGCTGTTCGGAGCTCGGTTCGCAACAAATGTATAATATGGTGTGATGTGCTGTTACTATGATGAAGTCATGGTGCGATATGATATGCTATGCCACAGTGTGTTATGTTATGATCGTCTCTGTTTTGTGATGTTGAGTTCTTAACACGCATGTCATGTTATGCTGTGGTATGTTATGTGATGTTTTGTCTGTTGACGGCTCGCCTTGTGCTCTGCTCTACCATAACGTGTCGATGTGCTCTGCTGTCGTGTAATGGTATGTCACGTAACGCTTTGTCATGATGTAACATTTTATGTCGAGGGTTGTTGTGTTATGCTCGGTTATGTTATGTTATGGTATGGCGTGTTATGTCTTCATCGCTGGCCTGCTCCCCTGTGGTATGTTATGTGATGTGTTGACGGCCCGGCTCTGCATAAAACAGTGTGATACGATCTGATCGTAGATGTCACTATGCTGTCGTCGTGTTATGCTGTGTTATGTTTTGGCGTGCCTTGCTATGATCTGCTATGTCAAGGTCTGGTGTGTTATGTTCGGCTATGTTGGCTACATTGTGTTATGCAGTCGTATGTCCTGTGATGGTATGGAATGGTTCGGTGTGACATGGTATTGCGATGTTATGTGCTGTCATGTTCTGTCATGATCGTGTTCTGTTCTGTCGTGATCTATAGTGTCACGAGATGTCATGTCGTGCTCATCATCTTTATGCGTTGTTATCGTGTTATGATATGTCATGTGGTGATGTGTAATGGTGATGTCTGCTCTGACAAAGTGTGTGTTATGTGATGTTCGGCTATGGTTTGTCATGCATTGTTCGGTCTTCGCATGTTATCGTATGCTCTGATATGATAAGGTACGTGATGTTATGTTCTTGATTTGCAATGGCATTGCTATGTTATGTTCTGCCATGGTATATCATGCTCGTGCTCTGTTGTGTCAAATGGTATTGTGTCATCGTGTGAACTGTGATGGTCGTCGTCGCTAACACCTGCTGTCTTGTGAAGATACGTTATGTGATTCGGTGTCCTGATATGATATGTTATGCCCAGGTGTGCTATGGTGTGTTCGGTTCTGCGCTAATGCGTTGTATTATGCCGTCTTATGTTATGCTATGGTTTGTTTTGGTATGTTATATGTTTGTTTCCTGTTGCGCCCTACTATGTTTTGATACTGATCTGCTCTGTTCCGTCATCAGAGTGAGAGGGCCGAACGGTCATTCACTGTCCCTGGGTGCGTGGCTGAAGTGGAATTCCGAAGTGCGGATTCGTGTTGTTGTTGCTGCTGTTGTTGTTGTTGTTGTTGCTGTTGTTGTTGTCGTTGTCGTTGTCGTTGTTGTTGTTGTTGTTGTTGTTGCTGTTGTTGTTGTTGTTGTTGTTTGTTGTTGTTTGTTGTCGTCGTCCCACCTGCAACCCGCCACGCGACCCACCCGAGACCCAACCCGCGACCCACCCCGCGACCCACCCGCGACCCACCCGCGACCCACCCGCGACCCACCCTGCGACCCACCCCGCGACCCACTGCGCGACCCACCCCGCGACCCACCCCGCGACCCACCCCGCGACCCGCCCGCGACCCACCCCGCGACCCACCCGCGACCCACCCAGCGACCCACCCCGCGACCCACCCCGCGACCCACCCCGCGATTTGCCCGCGGCCCACCCCGCGACCCACCCGCGACCCACCCGCGACCCACCCGCGACCCACCGCGCGATCCACCCGCGACCCACCTTCGACCCAAACCACGTTCAAGGTACAAAGCACCATTTTCGGCGCCTGCGGCGGGTTGTTTTTACATTCCTTCCAGGTGGAGAGCCCGCGACCCACGCCGTGACCAACTTGCGACCAAGCCGCGACCCAAACCACGTTCAGGGTACAAACCACCTTGTTCGGCGCCTGCAGCGGGCATCTGTTGCATTCGTTCCCGGTGGAGAACCCGCGGCCCACCCGCGACCTAAACCATGTTCAATGTACAGACCATTTTTTGGCGCCTGCGGCGGGCTGCTTTTGCATTCCTTCCAAGTGGAGGTGGAGAGCCCGCGACCCATCCGCGACCCAAACCACGTTCACTGAACAAACCAATGCCGCACAAGCGCGGCGGCGGAAGTTCGCATGCCGTCTGAGCCCGCAAGCAGCCTTTCAAGCCCCGCGCATCCATACCAGCCCGTCCAGCAACTTTGCCCTGGCGGGTTGCCTTGATCAGAGAAGTCGGGCAGCAGAAACTGGAAAAAAGGATTGCGTTGCCGTTATCTTGGGAAAGGAAGGGGAGGCAGGACGAGTAAACAGGGGACGAAGGGACGCGGAAGAAGAGAGGATGAAAGGAGAATGTGGAGAAAGAGGAGGAGGAGCAGGAGGAGGATGAGGAGGAGCAGGAGGACGAGGAGGGGGAGGAGGGGGAGGAGGAGGACGAGGAGGGGGAGGGGGGAGAAGGATAATGATGGACGACAATAGGAGGACGATGATGGAGGCCGATGAGGGGGAGGACGACAATGGGAGGACGATGATGAAAGGACGAGGGGGGGAGAGGGAGGACGAGGAAGAAGAGGAGGAGGAGGAGGAGGGCGAGGTGGAGGAGGATGACGATGACGATGACGATGAACACGAGGACGAGGACGAGGAGGAGGAGAAAAGCGCCATCGACAGGGAAGGTGGGGGCCACGAGGTCTGCCTGCTCGACGACGCCCGCGTCGCCCGCGCCCGCCCCCTCACTCTTATCCGCAATTGCGGGGGGCCACATACTATTCTGTCATGCTCTGTTCCGTTCTGTCATGTTCTGATATGTCCTGTTGTGTCCTGTCTTGATCGTCGAGGACGCGAGGCGGGATACCCGGGACTCTCGGGGATCATCAAGACTCCAAGGCAACTTGCGGTCTTGCAGCCGCGGTATGCCGAATGGGGTTGGCCAAGCGCGAAACAGGATACCCGGGACTCTGGGGGATCATCGACAACTTGGGGACTTGTGGCCGCGGTATGCAAGGTGGGGTTGGCCGGGGGGGCTGTTCTTCAAATCTAAGAACCCCAACCTGTCGGGCGGGAACAAGCGGTTCAACCGTGATCCATGTGGTCACGTTCTTTCATGTTCTGCTCTATTATGTCCTGTTCTGTTCTCGACGGGTCTGCGTGACGCCGTGACGCCTGTGACATTCGATGCGTCGTATCTTATGTTCCTTTTCAGATAGATGATCCCCTTTCGATTGAATATGTTGTATTGTGCTCATCTGTGTCACCACGCGCTTTGAGACGCTATGGTATGATCTGCTCCGTGGCACTGTATTATGACATGATGTGTGATGTCAAATTTGAATACCGTGTGCTCTGTTCCGAGATGCTGTTGGCAGCTCGGATCACAATCGTATACTATGATCTGCTCTGCTAGTACTTGTCGCTATGCATTGCGGTCGTGTTATGATGTGTTCTGTGATGCTGGGTCGTGATCTGCCATGTTCTGTTCAGGTGTGTTTTGTCATGAACGGCTAGATTATGTCATGTTATGCTTGAGAATTGTATGTGCTGTTATGTGTGTTGACGGCTCGGCTCTGTATAGTAAAGTAGGATCTGCTGTGCTAGTATGTGTCGCTGTGCTCTGCTGTCGTGTTATGGTATGTTATGTGATGCTGCGTCATGCTATGATATGCTGTGTCAAGGTGTGTTATGATATGCTTGGTAATGCTCTGTTATGTTGTGTGCTGTAGTCTTCTGTTCTGACATGTTATGATCTGGTATGGTGTGTGATGCTATGGTCTGCTCTAAGATGTCATGACAGTGATATGGTATGTCTTGTCATGTTCTGTCATGCTCGTGTGCTGTTCTGTCGTGATATGTTGTGCCATGCTGTATTGTGCCGTGCTCGTTGTCGCTAGGCACTGCTGCTGCGTTATCATATGTTCTGTGATGCTGCGCGATGATATAATATGCTCTGTCAAGGTGTGTCATGGTATGCTCGGTTCAGCTATGGTATGTTGTGTTATGTCATCTTATGGTATGCCAGATTCTGCTCTGGTATGTTATGTGATGTTATTTATGCTCTACAATGCCATGACTTGTTATGTTCTGTCTGCCATGGTCTGCCATGCCCGTGTTCTGTTATGCAATATTATGTTATGTTATGTTGTGTTCTGTCGTGTCTATCGTCGCTATGATGTGTTGTCGTGTTATGGTATGTTCTGTCACGCAGTGTCATGATATGATATGTTCTGTCAAGTTGTGTTATGCTGTGCTCGGTAATGATCTGCTATGTTGTGTTCTGCCGTCTTCTGTTTTGTCATGTTCTGCTCTGGTATGGTATATGATGTTGCGTTATGCGCTTCATTGTCGCGATATTGATCTGTTCTGTTCTGTCATGTTCTGTAACGCTCTGTTTCGACATGTCATGCTCTACTCTGTCATGTTTTGTTCTGTCGTGTTCGTCGAATGCGTGAGACTGGACACCCGGGGGTCTGGCGGCCACGGTTTGCAGGGTGGTGTTGGCCCGGAGCGAGGCGGGACACCCGGGATCACGGGGACAACCTCCATGGGACGTGGCGGCCGCGGTATGCAGTGTGGGGTTGGCCGGGCGCGACGCGGGATACCCGAGATCACCGGGACAACTTGGGGCCATGCGGCCGTGGTATGCAGGGTCGGGATGGCCGGGGGGCCTGCACCAACGGGGGTGCGTTTGTCGGAAGCTGGGCGAAGGCTGGCAAATCCATGGCTGCTAAAACGGTCTTCCCAGAAGAACAAATCAATCCCCGGAAAAAAAAACTCAGCGCAGTACATAAAGAAACGGCTTGCTTCCCAGGAGGGGATTTCAACAACCTACCGGTGCTCCGTCGTAGTAGCCACGGGTTTGCCAGCCTTCGCCCAGCTTCTGAGCTTGGGAGCATCGCGCTCCGCCCTCCCGGCAGCAGACTCCACGGAGCCGGCGCCCTGCAGCCCCGCCCGGACTGCTCCGAGCACCGCGTGCGGAGCTCCGCCTCGGCTGCACCGGCACCGCCACTGATATGCAGGCGCTCTCTCGTGGCCGCGACCCTCGGCCACCTCGGAGGGGCCACGTCCGGCGGGGGACTGGCTCAGGGGGGACGACGACCTCGAATGGGCGATGCATCGCCGATAGGTCGGCGATGGGCCCCCAAACAGCGAATCTGCACCCTCCTGGACCGGTTGGGGCCATCAGGCCCCTATCGGCGATCATTGGGGGCCGACGCATGCCCCCCTTTCCCTGTGCCTATCCCCCCCCCTTTATCGTTGCCCCTGACCCTCCTGCAGAACGAGCGAGCTAACAACTGTCAACGTGAAGCAGCAGCAGCCGCGGCAAACGCAGAGGCGGGCGGTGCGAGGAGGAGCAGCAGCGAAGCCTACTGAGAGAGAGAGAGAAGGGCGCCCTCCGTTGCAGCCCCTTCCCCCTCTCGACTACACGCAAGAGTGACCCCTGGGCAAGAGTGACCTTTGGTGCGCGGCTTCTGGGGCGCCGCGGGGGAACCAAACGCAAGCGCGGAAGCCGCTACGATCGCATCGCTTTCTGCGATCGGCGGGACCCCATTGGGCCCGCACCAAAGGTCACTCCGGCGAAAGGTCACTCTTACGTCTAGTCGACCCTCCTCCTCCAGGAGTCCATGCGGAATTCCCGGGATGTCCTAACCAGGTGCCCATGCGGCGATCTCCGGGAAGCCTCCAGAGTCTCCAGGCAGCCTCCAGAAGTTTGCAGAAGGGACAGGGCTTCCGCAAACCTTGGAGCTCCTCCTCCACAGGATGGTGCAAAAAGTAAAACTCGCAGTGGAGCCGGCCCTGGCTACAGGAACGCCCCAGGAGCCCTCCTAAAAAAATGATCCGAGCGCCTTGCTGCTCGATCCTTATCCTCGCCCTTCCCTTTTCTTCTCCTCGTATTCCTCCTTATCCCCTTACCTCGTCTTCTCCTCCCTTCTTCTATCCCTCCTTCCCTCCTTCTTCCTCTTCCCCCCCCTCCCCCCCCGGCACGCGCTCCCACTCGCACGGGCGCGCGACCGGGAGTTGGAGGAGGGAGGACCAGCTGTACCAACGATGCAGCAATCAAGTCTACACCCTGCGAAATGCTTAAGAAATCATTGGGGAAGAAATTCAGAGTCTCAGACCTTGCATAAAAACCCAGCATTTCCATTAAGATCTTAGGGTTTACATTGAAACGTTAAGAAGAATCGAGACTCTGGCCGAAAACTTGGGCTCTCTTAAGCATCGCCTGAGGTGTACCCATGTAGTAAGGACCCGCGGCGAGGCTGCAAAGGGCAGGCTCTGGGAGCGGGGCTGGCCATCGACCGTGAGTGAGGATGCACCGGAGACGACCGAGGAGGCAAGGCTGCAGGGGCACTCTTGGGAAACAGATAATCTCCACCATGAGCCTGTTTTTCTTTAGATCCAGGCAGCTTTACTTGCATGGCGTTCGCACCCCCCCCCCTCCTCTCTCCCCCTCGCCCCTCTTCAATCGAACACGAGCGTGCAAGTGCCTTTCGACTTGCGTGATTTCCGCACGTCGAATTGTTTTCGGCTTGCTTCAGACTCAGCCCCCCCCCCCCGTCCATGCAAGTAAACTTGCCCGAATCCAAAGAAAAACAGGCACCATGCGGGTTCACAGTATATAAAGCAGGGCTAGGATCGGGATAAATCGCTCCAGAGCGTTCCGGAGCGCTCTCAGAGCGTTCCGGAACGCTCTGGAGCGGCCGCGGCGCCCAATACATCCTCCAAACCCGCCGATTCTCAGAGACTTCGAGTTATCCCGATCCGATGTTGTACACCCTGCGGTCCCGAGCCCCTGCCAGGGAGGAGGGGGGCAGCGGGCAGCGCGCCGGGCTGTGGGGCGAGGACGGCGGCAGTGAGGATGCCGTGAGGCGCTGAAGCGTGCGTCAAAATCTACTCGGCGCGCAGAGGGGGGTGGGGGAGAGGGGCAGGCAGCTTAAATTTGCAGGGACCGGCCGTCCCGGCATTCCCAGAGGCCTACAGTTCTTAGAGCCCAGAGATGTTCTCAGAATGTTCTCGTAACAGTAACCAGATGTGCCAGAACAAGACAGCATCGGCCAGACATGTCCAAAAAGCATGTCATGCAGACCACAAAAGGTTCTTAGAGCAGTCCTTCTTCGGCCTATGGGCAAGCCAAGACGCCTCGCCACTGCTTGATCTTGGAATGAGGCTGCTTCTTAGAAGTCTTCCCCCTTTCCCCTACCCCCTTCCTGCGCGTGGCCGAATAAGTTGCCCCACCACGTGGCGGGTTCCAGAATACCCGAATCAACAACGTTGCCATCTACGAGTGCCGCATACAGTAGGGGCAAGTCCACAAGAAACCTTCCACAAGAAACCCAACCCTGAGACCCCAGGACGTCCATTCATTCTAGGTGTGGTAATGTCACGCTTTCCTTTAGCAAAACCATCAAAATCCAAGAAACCCAGGGCTCCCTGGAGGCTAGCAGGATGTTTCTTGGCATGGGTCTCCACTGTACTTGCCATCGCTGCATTCCGCTGGCCTTCCGCCGTTTTCCGACGAGGAAGAAATCGCAATTTCTTCGATCCTAGAAGGCGAGTGTCGACTCCTGGAACCGGCCACGTCTCGACACGTAATCACTGCCGGCTCAAGAAAACCTGGGGCCCAACAGTGGTGATGACTCGTTCTTACTCCTCGCTGTCCTCCACCAGCGGACGCGCCGCCGTTCCACCTCCGCCAGCTTCGGCCAGCTGAGGAAGAGACGCTAAACCCTCGATCGCTCGAAGCTCCTTTTCTGATGGCACACCTAGAACGAACGGGTACGCAACACATTGGCACAATACCCAACAGCAAATGCTATCCTTAGGTCGGTTATGTCCTCCTGCAGGCAGACTTTGGAAGGCGAATTTCAAATAGTAAAAAAATATTGAGAACATCAAACGTCGTCAGGAAGATCGTCCTCAGACTATTTTTATACTGATTTGGAATATCCCCCCTGTAGAGGGACATGCCCGATTTAAACCTAGAACGGGTATGCAAAGCATGGGCACGATGCCCCACAGCAACTGCTGTCCCAAACCGACAGCCTGTCGTTGCTGAGCAGACGACCTTTCACCTCAAATCGGAGAGACGTCCACGGCGACGCCGACAGCGCGCCCTGTTCAGAAAAGATGAGCACTGCTGTCGGTCTTCGTCCCCAATTCCCTCTGTACACATGAGAACGTGTCCGATGATTCGCAATAACGCACGTGACCGGCCCTGCCCCCCCCTCTCCCTTCCGCCCTCTGTTCACGTCACGCTTCGCACCGGCGCTGCTCGGGAATGAGCCATTCGCCATTCCTACTCATTCACGGACGGCACTGGCGTGAAGCGTGAAGTGAGTGCCCCCCTCACCCCTGTCACGCCTGTTATCACCAGGGTATAACAAATGGTTTCCATTTGGATCGCGCCGGCGCTCAGACGGAGCAGCTAACTCTGTGCAGCGCCGCCCCCACCCTGCACAGCGCAAGCCGCCGAGGAGAAGCAGTGTTTGCCCGCGCGCTGGCAGGCGTTTCTGCCACCCCGGACATGCGCGATGTCGCCCGAAGGGACAATGAAACCGAGCCTCTCATCCCACGGGGAAGCCGACACTGGATAGCATTGAGAGGAGCGAGGGAGGAGGAGGAGACAAAATGGAGCGCGCAAGCAACTACGACTCGACTAATTCGATCTGCGACAAAAACTGGGCTTTGTAAAATTAGTCGGACGCAAGACCCAACCATGAGCAAGACCCAACCATGAGCAATTGTGGATACCGCGTTCTGGGTCCATTTACTGTGAATACCGCATTCGGGGAGGACGCAGTTTACTGTGTTCGTGGTGGTCACACCGCAGTTTGGAAACCGCGCTCGGGGAGGATGCGTGTGGACTGTGCCACTGGGGCCTTCGGTGGAGCTCCCTATGGGGCCGCGAACCGTGTGAGAGGTGTGCAGACATGGACGTGCGGTCGGCAGGGAGGGCGCATGCGGACGCGGCCACTGGGGCCTTCATTGGAGCTCCCCGTGGGGCCACGAACCGTGTTAACGGCGTGCCGAAATCCACGTGCGGCGGGCGGGGAGCCGCATATGGACCCTGTCGTTGGGGCCTTCGGTGGAGCGCCCTATGGGGCCACGAAGCGTGTGAATGGTGTGCCGCAGTGAGCATGCGGTGGGCGGGGAGGACGCATGCGGACGCGGCCACTGGGTCCTTCGGTGGAGCTCCCTATGGGGCCACGAACCGTGTGAGTGCCAGAATCGACATGCGGTGGGCGGGGAGGGCGCATGCGGACGCGGCCACTGGGGCCTTCGGTGGAGCTCCCTACGGGGCCACGAACCGTGTGAGGGGTATGCCGCAAATGACATGCGGAGGGCAGAGGCAAGGAGGGGGAGGAGGGAGGGGAGAGGGACGAGGGGGAGGAGAGGAGGAAGGAGGAGGAACGCGGGGCGCTGTCACGTCAAAGCGAGGACCCAACACGGGATGGTCGGGCACAAGAGAGCATCTGCAGAATGATAGCGGCTTGTCAACGCGCGTGCCAGCGAACGAAGAGCCACCATACAGTAACTTGTCAGCCATCAGGGGGCGCCTGTCTGCTGGCGGCTGGGAAACGCAGATGCGCCCGCGGTGGCACGGCGGGGCACCAGCTTGCGAGCCGTCCTCGGGCAGGCGTCCTGCATGGCAGGCAAGAGGACTGTGGGCCTCCAGCGGCCGGCCCGGACGATCCCGGAGCCCCCGGTCCCCCCTCGGCGAGGCGCGGGCGCTGAAGGCACCCCCGAGCCTGGAGAACCGCCGAGCACCGACGAACCTCGGAGCTGGTGCTCGAACCTCGAAGACCGCGAGGCTCGAACCTCGAAGCCGGCGCTCTGATAACTCGAGGTCTTGGCGAGACACGCGTGGTCACTTTCCCAGACCCCCGCCGTCGTGATTTCTGCATGCGTGCTATTCAGAAGTCTGGACCCCTCCCCTGAGACTGCCTTTCCATCTCGAGCCGTCTTCTGGCGGTCGCGAGGCCCGGGAAGGGCCCCAGGAGTCCGAAAACAACGAAAAACCTCCCGTAGTGATTTTGTTCAAAGCGTGAGGAGGAGAGGGAGGAGGAGGAGGAGGAGGAGGAGGAGGAGGAGGAGGAGGAGGAGGAGGAGGAGGAGGAGGAGGAGGAGGAGAGAGGACGACGACAGTCGACAACGAGGACGAGGAGGAAGAGGAGGAGGAGGGGGAGGAGGAGGCGAGGAGGAGAAGGAGGAGGACGACGAGGACGAGGAGGAGGAGGAGGACGGGGAGGTGGAGGAGGAGGAGGGGGGAGGAGGAGGAGGAGGAGGAGGAGGAGGAGGAGGAGAAGGAGGAGGAGGACGAGGAGAAGGAGAAGGAGGTGGAGGCAGAGGAGGCCGAGGAGGAGGGCCTGGGTGTGGACACTCCCCGTCCACCCGCCGCCCGCCCCCCCGGCGGCAGGCCCGTCCTCGGCGCCCCGCCGTCGGCCGCGCGGGGGCCACCCCGGGGCGCGGGGCGGGCGCGGGGGTCCGCGGTGCCGCCGCCCGCGGGGCCGCGGGGCTCCTCGGTGGCGCGGGGTGGGCCGTGGGTCGACGTCCCGGGGGGGTGCCAAAGGGGGTGCCCCAGGCATCGGGCGTCTCGAACAAAACGAGACGAAGGTGTTCTCAATTTTGGGCCCCTCGGGGCCCTCGCCGGGCCTCGGGACCGTCAAAAAACAACTCGGGATGAAAAACCGGTCCCGTGGAAGTGGTCGGGAGGTCGGGGGCCCGTGTCTCGCAAAAGATCGAGACGTCGGATGTCTGGGGCTGCCGCGGCGCGACCATCGTGCGAGAACCCTGCGAGGCTCCCGAGCAGCAAGGGGCCGTTCCACAATCGAGCAGTGGCAGGAAGCACCAGCAGAAGCTGGGGCGGGCCCACGACGGACCCCTCGCCCACCCTCCCATCCTCCCCGCTCCATCTTCCCTCCTCCCCTTCCCATCCCTCTCATTGGAAGGCTCTCACCAACAACAAGAGCCCCACTCAGGATTTGGGGACACAGCGCAGACGGCACGACAAGAACATTACCCACACACTAATTAGCAACACGTGGTACAACCACAAATGCCGTCAGCACATAG
The DNA here is from genome assembly GCA_963575745.1 of Prorocentrum cordatum. Classification (NCBI taxonomy): domain Eukaryota; class Dinophyceae; order Prorocentrales; family Prorocentraceae; genus Prorocentrum; species Prorocentrum cordatum. The sequence goes on from CAUYUJ010015320.1 coordinate 25,141, forward strand.
TCCCCCTCCCCGCGGGGAAAAACGCGGGACCAACAGCGAAACGGACACATGAGGGCTGACACGCTCACTCAAATGATCCCCACATGCGATCGGCGCAGAGTTGCTGGCATCCCGTTAATGCTGTGGGGGGGTGGGATCGTTCGCTGTTTGCTCACATGTGTGATCAGCTTTTGGTTCGTTTCCCTGCATAACCTGCCTGCAAGGCCTCTATATATGAGCTCCATGCCCCCCCCCTCCAGATGGGATGGGTCTCAGGGTCCATCGGCCCACCCACACCCTGATGGGATGGGGGTACGACCACGATGACGACGACGACATTCACGATCACGTTCACGGCCTCGACGACCTCAGATCTCTGCCAGAGGTCGACCACCCTGGCTCCCTGAAGCACCGCATCAGCACGCCACTGCCAGAGGGGGGCGACGACGGCGAAGACACCGTCGACGACGATGTTGCTCCTCCTCACTCCGTCCCTCTCCTCATCCCTATCTCCTCAATCCTTGGCGCTCTCTTCCTGTCTTTGCTCCCCTCTTTCATTTCCTCTCCCCGTGTATCCACCACTCCTCCGAGGCAAAGGCAGAGGACAACGACGGCGACGACGACGACGACGGCGGCGGCGGCGGCGGCAGCGGCGGCGACGGCGACGCTTGGCTGGAGAGGCGGGCCCCCTAACCACCGCACACCCCACAAGGGGGGGACCCCACACCACACCCACAGAGGGGGGGGGCACCACGCCACGCCCACAGGGAGGGGAGGGGGGGGCCATCGCGCGGGGTGGGGGGATGACATCAGCATGATGGGAGAGGGGGGGAGGAGGAGGAGGAGGAGGAGGAGGAGGAGGAGGAGGAGGAGGAGGAGGAGGAGGAGGAGGAGGAGGAGGGAGGAGGAGGAGGAGGAGAAGGAGAAGGGAGGAGGAAGAGGAGGAAGAGGAGGAACACGAGGAAGAGGAGGAGGAGGAGGGGAGGAGCAGCATGTGCAGTAGGGAGGAGGAGGAGGGGGAGGAGGAGGAGGAGGAGGAGGAGGAGGAGAGGAGGAGGGAGGAGGAGAGGAGGAGGAGGAGGAGGAGGAGGAGGAGGAGGAGAGGAGGAGGAGGAGGAGGAGGAGGAGGAGGAGGAGGAGGAGGAGGAGGAGGAGGAGGAGGAGGAGGAGGAGGAGGAGGAGGAGGAGGAGGAGGAGGAGGAGGAGGAGGAGGAGGAGGAGGAGGAGGGTGAGGAGGAGGAGGAGGAGGAGGAGGAGAAGGAGAAGGAGGAGGAGAGAGGAGGAAGAGGGGAACACGAGGAAGAGGAGGAGGAGGAGGGGAGGAGCAGCATGTGCAGTAGGGGAGGAGGAGGAGGGGGAGGAGGAGGAGGAGGAGGAGGAGGAGGAGGAGGAGGAGGAGGAGGAGGAGGAGGAGGAGGAGGAGGAGGAGGAGGGGGGGGAGGGGGGGCCAGACCCTGGACCTTCTGTAGTGTTCTTCTGTCGCTCGCCCGGCGAGGGAGCCCCCGGACCCCCCGAAAGCGTGGGCTGACCGCGCGGCCTCCGTCTTGGGGTGTTGGCCTGTACCTGTCGAGGGTCTTCTGCCGCGGCGGTGCCAGCCTTCGGAAAATCCAGCATGTATAGACTACTCCAGATTTCGTAATAAAAGGGAGGGGGTCTGGACCCTCCAAGACAAGCCATTTCAGACGCCCCCCCGTGGGAAAACCCTCCAAAACATCGTCCCCAGACCCCTCCAGGCCCTCCAAGATAGCCTGGAAGAGACCCCCTCCGAAATGAGACCCCCCTCCCTTTATTATGAAATCGGGAGTATAGACTACTTATATCAGTGGCGGGGCGTCTTTCAATCCCATGACTTTCAGGGGGTCGGGGAATACGTCAGCAGGGTGTGGTGCATACGTTTGTGTCCCGTTGCTTCCCCAGGGGAGCAGAACTGTACATGTACACACCAGGATCCCGTGTACACCAGGATCCGCTTTCCTGTTTGAGTTTCAGGGCGGGACCTGGAAAGGCGTTGGTGTATAGTCTTCGGCTCCTTAATTTTGTGTTGATCGTTTTTCGACTTTGCCCTCGAGTGGGGTCGGCGTCCTCTGCTGTTTGTTCGCCCGTCGATTGGGTTTGTATCCAGGGCAGGGCCCCCGTCTTTACAGCCGTCTTTTCTTCGGCCACTCGGCTCGGCCCCTCGGCGGCGCCGGCCCCGAGCGTGTCCTCCTGTTCCGCTGCGTCCCAACCCGGTGCTGGGATTCTCCTAACCCCGCCGCCCGGGGGATCGATCTTCGAGGACCTTTGGGTGTCGCGTAAAGGTCAGGCGATCGCAAACACGGATCAAGGGGGCGTGGATTATCGGGGGGACGTAAGACCTGGGTACAGGGGACTCGGAAATCCCCGACGAGGTCGTCAAAAAAATGACGAGGCCGAGCCTGCATTTTGACGAGGCCTCCCGCTGCAGACATCCCACGAAACTCCTACTCGTCAAAATCCGAATCGCGGTCGTCAAAAAACGATGGCGAACCCGAGTCCTGGCAAACCCGGGTCTTACGCTCCCCCGAGATTAGCGACGGGCCCCGTCTCCAAGAGAAATCGCGGACTTCCGCCGCCGCGCCCCGCGGCATCGCGGGACGTGCCCCCCCCCGGAGCCCGAAAGCGGGCCGCCCCGCCCTAAGTTCCGAAGTCTGGGAACGCCCGCCAGCTGACAAACCAATAGGTCGCCCGAGCTCCAGGGATATATATATATATATATATATATATATATATATAGCTACTTCCACTCCCCAGATGCCAGGACGAGGTATTTACTATGGGGACGAGCGCGGGAGGGCGAGGCCACGGCAGGCCGGAGGCTATACAACAGACAGCTGACCCCGGCGATAGCCGCACACCCTCGAAGACACTGAAAAGAGCCACCTGAAATCCGTGCAAACGAGAGAGAGCAAGGGAGGAGCGGGAGGGGAGGCTAGAGCGAGATGGCAACGGATGACCATCAAGTGCGGCAACTTCGCCGTGGTACGCAGCATACACTTGTTAAAAGGATCAGCTACTTCCACTCCCCAGATGCCAGGGCGAGGTATTTACTATGGGGACGAGCGCGGGAGGGCGAGGCCACGGCAGGCCGGAGGCTATACAACAGACAGCTGACCCCGGCGATAGCCGCACACCCTCGAAGACACTGAAAAGAGCCACCCGAATCCCGCAGAGCAGTCCTGGCCACATTAGTGGCCGAAAACGAACTACGCACGTGAAATAACCTAACCTACCGAAAAGAGACTACATGATTTTGAAGGCAGCATCCATCATCCATTTTTCTCTGAGAGCATTGGCAGAATGTGTCATGGCAAGGGCGGCCGCGCGGGCGAACTGAGGCGAGTACGCTGCAGCCAGCTCGGTGCGGCGGGCAGGCGCACCTTTGTCTCGGCCTTGGAGGATAAGGTGGGGCAGGCCAGTCGACGAGCAAATGCCACCCTTGCCAGAGCAAGACTTACATAGGCTGGGGAAGACGCCTGCATTCCAGCCGGCCACTGTCGTCGGCTTCTTAAAGGGTGTGCCAAAGCGGCACATGTCCATCTTGTGAATGGTGCACGATGAATCCGAAAGAAGCTTGACCATCTCGGGGGCGTGCCAAAGCAGCGACCCGCGAGGGTTCTCCAAAAAGACAGGGCAGCCGATCTGGATGCAGAGCCGGATGAGCCGGCAAGAAAAGTAGAAAGAGCGATTGCCAACGCGGAGGCGGTCCAGCCTAGGTCCGGACAAACCTGGTTTCCCCATGGGGAAACGACTGGAGCGCAAAGGGTCTCTGAGAGCCTGCGACCAGGACGTGCAGGGAGTGCCCAGCCACAGACCTACGATGGCCTTGCTCAGAAGCCACCCGCGCACGACCGACTCGAACGTGGTGCGGAGGTGATCCTCGCAGGCCCCGTGAACGAGGTCCAGGTCCAGGCACCCGTAGCCAAGGTCGCGGATGCGCTTGGCGATGCGACCCTGTCCTGCAAACAGCTCCAGAAACAGGCAGCTCCTCCACTTGCTCGCGCCAGCACGGCCTCGGCGGCACCGCCGCTGCAGGTGAAGCCGCACGGCCTGAGGCGACGCCGTCAGCGTCGGCGGCGCCGCGTGGCGGCGGGGGCCCCGGGCCCTCCCCGCAGGCGGGGGCCAACGCTCGCGGGCAGCTCGGCCCACACCAGCGGCAGCAGGGGGCCGCCCCGCAACCCGTCCAGGAAGTTGCGCTCCACGATCTCGCCGAACAGCAGCACGTCGCGGTCCACCTTGGCGGCCTCCATGAGGAGGCGGGTCTCCTTGCCGTAGCGGCGGAGCGAGGCCACTGTGGCCCAGCGACCCCGCCGCGTGACCTGTTCCGGCGTCCTGGCGCCCGACAGCAGGTCCTCGCTGGCGCCCCCGTGACGCAGAGAGTACAGATGCGGCTGCAAGTGCATCAGGCCCAGGGCGTGGCACGCATCCTCGAAGAGCCGAGCAATCGACGTAGGCGGGAAGTCCCACAAGGGTCCGTCGCCCGCGACAGTCCTCAGCGCCTCCAGGGCAGGCTCGAGCCACGGCGCCTGGTCCAGCAGCACACTCTCGTCCCACAGGTTGGTCTTCCCGGGCAGCTGCAAGTCGGAGTCGTGCAGCAGCAGCCCCCACGGAGTGGGGGCCTGTCCCAGGTGGGCCACCGGCGGCACGAGGTGACGCCCGGCCAGGCGGAAGGCCTCCTGCGGGCGGAGATAGGCCGCGAAAGACAGCATCACGAAGAGCCCCATGCGCGGCTGGCCCCAGGGCGCCAGCGTCCCGGCGATGGCGAAGGCGGCCCGGCGAGGCAGCGGCAGGCGCATCCTGGTCGGGACGCGCCGGCGCCAGCCCGCCAGACAGCGCGTGGCCCTCGGCAAGGCCTGAGCCGCCCTTTTGTACAGCGCCGGCGTGTAGTGTGCCAGCGACGCCAGCAGCACGGAGCCCTCGTTCGGGGCGCGGCCCTCGAAGTACATCGAATTCAGGTACGTGACCAGGGCGACGTCCATCTCGACCTCGGTCGTCCAGTCGATGGCCATGACCAGGCAGAACTGCAGGAAGGCCCGGAGGTATACCTGGCACAGGCGCTCCGTGCCCGGCCTGACCGCCGTGCGCTCCAGCAACGAGAGGCCGCCCGAGGGCCCCCGCTCGGACGCCACCTGGCGAGCCGCCGCGGCTCTGCGGTGGCGATCCGCCTGGCGGCGAGAGGCCGAGGCACCCGCCATCGAGGTCAGCTCCTGCAGGTGTCGGCCCGTCAGCCTCGGGGGGCCCCGCGCGAGAGTAGCCAGGCTGGGCGGCAGCAGCGCGTCGGTAAGGCCCTGAGAACCAGCCTAAACGCCCACGAGAGAGAGCATCGGCAGGGTTGAACTCGCTACACGTCCAGCGTATGTGAATAGCACAGTTTGAACACAGCGCCAAGCAACACAGTTTACGAAGAGTACGACGAAGATGAATGGATGATGATGCGGCCCTTCCTTTACAACAACCCAGGGCCAACGGCATGTTGTCGACGAACAGTAGAATATGCTTCCCGAAAGCGGCCCTGGACCTCATGATGCGCTTGATGCCCAAGACACACGCGTCCCCCTCCAGAGCCAGAATGTTGTCGGGCACGACGACCCTTGAGGCGATAACAGGAGCCCAGCGAGCCCCGTCGAAGAACTCCTTGGGCACCTCCATGAACTCCCTCGGGTGCACCCGGATGAAGGATTCCAGTCCCAAGACGTCCAGGCCTTGAAGTCCGGCAGGCAGCGAAGCTGTGTCGTATGCGGAGGATGGTAGAGGCTGAGGGCGGAGGGCTCTCTCGCGGGCCTTCTCGGCACCGTGCACTCGGTAACGCCACCTCTCGCACTGGCGGCCGTGCTGCGCCGCAGCGTCAGGCCGCGCCGGCCGCGCGGCGACGCCGACTCCGAACTCGGAGGCGTCGCTCACTCCGACCACGTCGTGCCACGGGCTGCTGAGGTCCTTCTGTAGGAGCGGGAACAGCGAGCGGACGAGCCACAGCTCCTGGCGCACGGAGGGCCACAGCCGCGAGGTCGTCGGCAGGCCGGCCGCTATGTACGGGTACACGGAGCACAGCACGCACAGCAGCTCACGGCGGATCAAGCAGGCCCACGCGATGTGGCCCACCAGCACCTCAAGCATCTTGCTGGAGCAGCAGCCCCGGCGCAGCACGGTATCCAGCGCCGCACGGAGCCGCCGCAGGTTGCGGCGCTTGATGGACAGCCAGCGGCCCTGCCGGAGCTCCAGGCCCACCAGCACGGCGTCGGGGGAGGCATCCGCCTCCTCATGGACGGTCAAGCCCCACCCGCGCAAGACGGCCGACACGTCGTCCCGGCGCTGAGTGACCAGCGAGGCGTCGTGGCCGAAGACGTAGAAGTTGTCCACGTAGCCCGCCGCCGCCGTGTCTGAGCGGGCGGGCAGGGCCACGCTGGAACGACCGTCCTCCACAATCTGCGAGTCCGCGAAGCCCGCCAGAGAAATGGCGCGCATGGTCACAGCCTGGCAGAAGTGCATCGCCCACGACCACCCCATGGGCAGGATGGTAAGGCAGGGAGCCAAGCTGGTCCCTGCCGGAATGTTGACCCCCTCCAGCTCCGTGATGCCCGCTAGGGTCGAGGAAAGCGGGGGCAGCGTGAAGTACTCCTCTAAGCCGGACATGGGCCTGAGACGGTAGAAGGCATTGTCGAGGTCGCCGGCCGCCACGCACAGGGGCAAGCCGCCCGACTCCACCGAAGACATCGCGGCCGCCGTAGGCAGCCGCGTCGCCGGCGCCGGGTGGAAGTAGGCGTTGGCGTACCTCGTGCCGAACACTATGCGAAGCTTGCCAGACTTCTTCCTCGCAAAAAATACACCAATCATGTGCTTGGTAGTGGACGCCACCTTGAAGCGCAGCATCCCACATTGATGAAGCCGCCGAACAAAATCACCATGCAAAACTGGATCCCGCGCCAACCGAGGGTCAACGAAAGGTCCGCGAGGGCAAGCTTGTCGGGCCCCGAGCAGCGCCTCGTCGGGCGTCTTGAGCAAATTATGTCGCCAATCCCGTGCCCAATCAGCATCATCCTGAGTGAGGCAGCCCACAAGGTCGACGGGGCTCGAACCCACCTCAGGCCAGGAGACCAGCTCCTTCGAGTACGGGACCCGTGCGCCACCATCCTCGGAGTAGACGGTGGAGCCACTGAGAAGCTCGCGGAGGGCTTCTTCACAAAAACCTGGCTCGCTCGGCATCGCGCCCATCCCCAGGTAGCAGTCCTCCAGAAAGTCCAGGCTAGTCTGCTGTCCCAGGTTCGCGGGCGCCGACGGAGGTGCACCAGCATGGCCATACAGGCAGTTGAGCGCGTCGATGCCCTGGTCGGCCCAGTGGAGCAGCACGTCGGAGCGGCGGAGCCGCTGGCGCACGGCCCTGCAGGGGCGGCGGCCGGGCACGCGCTCGGACCGTCGAGCCACGTGAGGAAGAGGAAAAAGATCCCGATGGCGTCGGTCATCGGTGGCGGCACTGGGGCCGCGAAAAAGGGCCTGGTGCTCGAGCTTCGGGGCGGCGGGGAGCCCCGGGTCCCGCCGCCCGCTCCACGTCACCCCTTTCCTTCCTCCTTGTCCTTGTCCTTGCCGCCCTTCTTGTCCTTGTTGTTGGGCGCCCTGGCGGTCTGGCGCTCCTCCCGAGCCTTGCGCCTCTCCTTGGCCACAGCGTACTCCTTGGAAAGCTCACCGCTGACGTAAGCCAGCAGCTGGGGGTGAACACACACGTTGCCCCGGTTGGCCGAGGTGCCGTAAAAGAGGTGGGAGTCGAGAGACTCGTCGGCATTGGTGATGAACCGATCCCGCCACCTCTCCTCCTGCACCTGGATGCTCCTGCACACCATCTCCGCCGCAGCCACGTCCGGCACATTGAGCAAATCGTAGCACACCATCTGCTCCAAGTAGAAGCAGCAGCGCTCGTGCTCGGCCACCCCCGCGTCCGTCAGCGCCAGGCGGCCCTCCGACCGCCACTTGCTGTGGCGGCCCAGCGGCGACATGCCGTTGTCCTTCATGAACAGGCACACCCACAGCGTCGTCCTCGGCCCCGAGATGGGCCAGTCCGGCCAGTCATGCTCCACGAGGCGCAGAACAGCCCCCGAGAAGCCCAGCTTCCTCTGGCCGAGGGCGTTGTACGCCACAGGCAGCACACGGGCGTCCGACGGCGCGCCAGGCGGAGCAGCGTGGGCAGCAGCGCCTGGAAGCGCCGGCGCGGGCGCCGGCGCGGGCGCCGGGGCCGGGGCCGCCGCGCCGCCAGGCCCGAGGGGCACAGGTGCTCCGGGCGCCCCCGCGGGGCCCCCCAGCGCGGCCACCAGCCCGGCGACGCCCGCAGCGGGGGCGGCGGCCGGGGCTGCAGCGGCAGGCAGCAGCGCACCCACGGCCGCCGCCGCCGGCGCCGCCAGCGGCCGCCCACCTGCGTTGGCCACGATGGGCCCAGGCGGGGCGGCAAGGCCGAGACGGCCGGCGGCTGCGGCCGCGGCGGTGAGCAGCGTGGCCGGCGTCGGCAGGCTGCGGAACCTGTAGTAGCGGGCGCCCGGCGCCCACGCCATCGTGCCTCCCGCCGCGCCGCCAGGGAAGATGTCCCACCGCAGCACGTCCGGCGAGCCCACGTACAGCTCCTCGTACTCGCCAGGAAGCCCTGGCGGCACGAGCACCACCACGCGTTCGTGGATCAGGGCCCCGCCCGCCACGTGGTACTGCACCCCGATGAAGTCGCCGGGCTGAACACCTGCCGCGGCCACTGACGGGTGCGCCGGCGGCGCCGGCGCCGCCATCACTGCTGCAGTGCCTTGGCGCGCGCCACCCGCGCCTGAGCACGGGCCTCCTCCTCGAAGTCCGGCCCCCTGCCACCACCGACCTGTGGGCGACGGGCCGCCACGAAGCGACCGCCCGCGCGCCAGAAGGCCAGCGCGGCGGTGGAGGCCCCGACCAGCCCGCTGGCGGCGCAGGCCAGCGCCACGGCCCACAGGCTGGGCCCGTGGCTGCTCGAGCCCTGGAGGCCTGAGCAGTCGCACCGCAGCTCCGGGCAGTGGAACTGCGGCGCGCACGAGCACGCGGGGCACTGCGCGTGCCCCTGGTTGGCCGCGTACAGCGCCACGCCGGTGCTCAGCCCGCGGCCCAGCTCTGGCAGCAGCAAATCGGCCGCCGCGCGAGCGGCTGAGAGCATACGGGCGGAGTTCGCTCGAGGCTAGAGCGAGATGGCAACGGATGACCATCAAGTGCGGCAACTTCGCCGTGGTACGCAGCATACACTTGTTAAAAGGATCATATATATATATACACATATATATATATATGTATCGCCGAGATCTGGGGATGTGTATCGCTCTTGCCGCCTGCCTCTCGACGCTCCAGGCCGTAACAAAGGCCCATGTGCAGGCCCGCTTCGCTTCCGCCCGCCGCCCCTTAAAACAGGGCTAGGATCGGGATCAATCGCTCCGGAGCGTTCCGGAGCGCTCTCAGAGCGTTCCGGAACGCTCTGGAGCGGCCGCGGCGCCCAATACATCCTCCAAACCCGCCGATTCTCAGAGACTTCGAGTTATCCCGATCCGATGTTGTCCCGATCTTCGCGTCGTTTTACCTGCCGCCCCTGCCCTGCTGCCGCCAGCTCCGGCCGGCCTCGTCCGCCGCCCCCCGCCGAGCCAGACGTCTGCACCCCCCGCGCTCTCTGGAGGGCGAGGCCCCTCCCGGAGCTGCCCGCGCGGCTGCCCGCGCGGCTGCCCGCGCGACGGAGCTCTGCTGCCTGCCGGCCCCCCCCCCGTAGGACCCTTTGTTTGTGCGATTACAACCGCCGCTTTTTTGCCCTGCAAACATTGATATTCATGATGGAATATTATACAATCTTTCTGGAGAAGGATGGCGTGCGAGGCGGGAGGGGGGGAGGGGGACATCTCGAATGTAATCTTATTATGTTCGCACTGCTTTCTTATTGCAATCCGATTGTATCTGCAGTGGAGAAGGAAAGATGGAAGAGAAGGGAGGGAGGAGGAGGGAGGAGGGGCCGCGGAAGCTTGCCAGGAAAAGAAGAAAAACATGAAAAACAAGGAAAAACCTGTGTCTTCACAGAGAAAAATAAGAAAAAGTACGAAACCTGTGACTGTCGTTCTCTTTTTAGCTTTTCTTATTTTTCTCTGTGAAAACACAAGTTTTTCATTGTTTTTCCTGTTTTTCCTAGTTTCCTCCTCCTCCGCTCTGCTGCGCGGAGGGCCCCTGGGCAGCTCGGAGGGCCAGGGCCCTCGGGGGGGAGGAAGAGGAAAATAGGAAAAACAAGAAAAACAATGAAAAACATGTGTTTTCACAAAGAAAAATAAGGAAAAGCAGCGAAACCTGTGACTGTCGCTTTTTTTTTAGTTTTTCCTATTTTTCTCTGTGAAAACACAGGTTTTTCATTGTTTTTCATGTTTTTCCTATTTTCCTCCTCCTCCGCTCTGCTGCGCGGAGGGCCCCTGGGCAGCTCGGAGGGCCAGGGCCCTCGGGGGGAGGAGAAGGAAAATAGGAAAAACATGAAAAACAATGAAAAACCTGTGTTTTCACAGAGAAAAATAAGGAAAAGCCGCGAAATCTGTGACTGTCGCTCTTTTTTTAGTTTTTCCTATTTTTCTTTGTGAAAACAAAAGTTTGTCATTGTTTTTTCATGTTTTTCCTATTTTCCTCCTCCTCCGCTCTGCTGCGCGGAGGGCCCTTGGGCAGCTCGGAGGGCCAGGGCCTTCGGGGGGAGGAGGAGGAAAATAGGAAAAACATGAAAAAATGAAACACCTGTGTTTTCACAAAGAAAAATAAGAACAACCCACGAAACATGTGACTTTCGCTTTTTTTTCTTTTTTTTTTTTTTGAGTTTTCCCATTTTCCATGAGAAAACACAAGTTTTCCTTTTATTCCAATGTGGTTTTCCTATGTTCCTGCCTCCTCCACGTCGCCGAGCGGAGGGCCCCTGGGCCGCTCGGAGGGCCCTGGACATGAAACCCAAATCTGATATCTAATAACATTATAATTCAAAATAAACGCTTATCGGGCAGATCCTAACCCCGAATGTTTCCAATTTTTAATATGTTCAATTCAAATGTAATTCGGTAGATTCCAGATCCAAATTTCCACAGAATGCGAGGGGGCCACTGAACTGCCGAAGGCCATTTCGATTCGCCAAATTAAGTTCAGGTGGCTCATGTTTTCCGCGGGGCAGCAATTCAAACTGACAGAATGCAGTGAAGGAGCAGAGGTGTGCAAGGATGGGAAATGATGTCTACGCAGTTGGCATGCAGCTAGCGCCTTTGGCGCCTGGCTGGCGCGCTGGCGCTCCTGCGCTTGCGTTTGCTCCCCTTTGTCACAACCTGGGGATCCTGCCACTCCTCTACACATTTCGAGCTCGGAGCCTTCACATGTCCCAACTCGAGCTGTCGCCTCAGGAGGGCCATCGCATGGGCATGACAAGACACGGGGGAAAGTTTGGACATCCCTTCAGGCGCTCTTCTTTTCATGTGCAGTGACACAACCTTCCCGAAGGTGAACAAGTCCAACGTGAACTCACACCGCTGGCGAGTCGATGCGAAAACATTGGCGTTGTACGCCTTCAGCTGGAACATGACTGCTTCATTAGGAGTTGTCCCGTATTGGCACGGCAGCCCCGTTCTCATTCTGTACACGGATATGTTCTGGTAGTACAAATACTTTGCGGGCGCCATGTACCTGGAGAGGAGATCGCTGACCGTCGACTGGGCATTGCGGCCTGTGAGTGGTCTCTGGCACGACCTCTCGTTCTGGCTCATCGCTGCCATGATGTCAAGGCAATACTGTTTGTGGTTCAGGTAAGCCTTTTCCTGGTAAGCCGTTGTCTGCAAACGTTCATACGCCTTGCGAAGATCCGAGGGGCACGGTTTGAAATCCACGTGCGCCCGACCCCTGGGCTGGCTCCCGTCGAAGTAGCGCTTCGCCTTCAGACTCGGCGCAGGTCTCCCATTGAACTTCAGAACGATTTTCTTGAAGTCCCTGCTCAGCTGGTCACCCTCCTTGATGAACTTCACTAAGTCCATCCACGCGTGTAGAGGGTCACCGCCGACGCATTTTAGGTTCGGAAAGAGTTTCTGCGCCTTCTGCATGTCCCACTTCTCCGGTGTATCAAAAAGGATAATCTCCGCTTGGCGCCTTTGCGCAAGCGTTGCGTTTGCCTTGATGAAATCTGAAAGTTCTGGAACTCCTTCGCTGTACCCTGGCTTGCAAGATACTGGCACGCCGTCCGCGATCATCACGTGTACGCAGTGGAACTCAGAACGATCGGAATCGTCCTTCTTCTTTCCGTGGCTTGTCTGCCCGACCACAGCTAGCGTGTATTTATATGATGAATCGAAAGACATCACGCGGAAGCTCAACTCGTCGACGCACTTCTTTTTATATGCCGCAGAGATCTGAACCCCAGCCTTGTAAATTTGCTCCCACACTGTATTCATGGTAGGCACCGCGAAGCTCAGTTCGCTACCGTGCGATATGTAGTGCTCAATGATGCGGTCCCGAATTCGCAAGTACTTGCTCTGCGTGCGACTATCGTTGAAGGACACCACAAGGAGCAGAAACTCGGGAGTGACGCGGTAGTTGCGGGTAATCCTGATGCCCTGGTCGTCGACAGCAAAGCGGGGGCCGCGAACGTCGAGGATGACGTGAGCACGGACATCGTTCGCATTCCGCAAATTGTCGACCCCAACGGAATCACGGAGAAGCTGGGCGCTGCGTCCTAAGTAGCCTTCGCCGCCATGCTGCCTGGCACCCGTCCTCCCCCCCTCCTCCTTCCTCCTTCCCTCCTCAGCTTCTCCCGAGCCCCTTGCAGGGTACCGAAGAGCACCCGAAGACAGCCGAAGAGCACCCGAAGGGCACCCGCAAGGCACCCGCAAGGCACCCGAAGGCACCCGCAAGGCACCCGAAGGCACCCGAAAAAACGTCTCCTCAGAATTCCGAGATCGACACCGATAGTAAAAATGCACAACGTCATAATGAAAATTACATTTGGAAAATCTTGATTTTCGCGGATTGCGAGAAATGTACCGCGTTCCGCAAGCATGCTACGGAAACAACAAAAAAAATCATTTGTGAAAATGTGCGAGCGCTTCCCCCTTCCAAATGTCAAATTTGTGGAAGTGTGCGGCGTTCGTCCCTGCCTCTTCCCCATCCTCCTCCCTCCTCTCCTCCGTCCGTTCTCGCCGTCTTCCTCCCTGCCTCGCCCTCCCTCCTCCCCGTCCTCCCCTCCTCCTCCTTCCTCCTTCCCTCCTCAGCTTCCGTCCGTGTCTCCCATCCTCCCTCCCTTCTCCCTCCCTCAAAGCAATGCAATGTGATTGCAATGCCGTGCGAGTGCAACGCAATGGAATATGATTGCCATGCAATGCAATGCAGTGCAATGCGATGCACTGCGATTGAAAGGAAGGGGAGGAGGAGGAAGATGAGTGAAGAAGAGAGGCATCGATGTCAGAGTCTTCTTCTACGACAAGAAAAGCAGGGGCACCGATATGCGCGCGCGCCCAGGAAGAACCTATGATGATACATAGCGTTCCAATCACAAGGAAATCCATCAAAAAGGCCTTGTTGTAATCATACAAACAAAGGGTCGCACGGCCCCCCCCCCGCTCGGGAGCGGCCAGGGAGGGGGGGGGGGTCCGAGAGGGGGGGGGGGGGGCGCAAGTCAGGACCGGCGGCACGTGCGCGGCCCAGCGGGGGGGCCAGGGACGTGATGACAGAAGAAGAGGCGCCGTGACATCTGGGGACACATCATGGCCCCCGAGGAAGAGGAGGAGGAGGAGGGGAGGAGCAGCATGTGCAGTAGGGGAGGAGGAGGGGGAGGAGGAGGAGGAGGAGGAGGAGGAGGAGGAGGAGGAGGAGGAGGAGGAGGGGGAGGAGGAGGAGGAGGACTAGGAGGAGGAGGAGCCATGACATCCGCCCCCCCCCCTGGTCGTCACCCCCCTCTTTGCCGCCCCCCCCCCGTGGGACGCTCCAGGCCGTGCAGGCCCAGGTCCAGCGGGGGGCACGGGGGGGCCTACGAGAGGCGCGAGCGGCACCGGCTCGCCAGGCTGCTGTCCAAGCTGTCCTCTCGGACAGCCTTAAGTCGGGCCTGTCCCCCTGCAGGATGATTTTTCGACAAAAAAAATACACCCAAAATGCTCAAAAATGGTCAACAAATGCAAACAAAAATAGTCCCCTGACGATTTGTTTGCCAAGTTTGAAATATTCCCGTGTAGAGGGACAGGCCCGACTTAAGGGTAGCCGGCCGGAGGACGGGTCTTGGGCAGACAAATCGGGTCAGGTCGGGCATGCCCTCCTGCGGGCGGCTTCTCACAGAAAGACCAAAAATAGCAGACGCATGTCCTCAAGGCAACACAACTCACCAATCTTGAGCATTCCTCCTGCAGGGGGACATGCCCGACTCGACACTTGGGAAACTTTCTCCGTCGCGGCACGGCGGAGGCAATCCGCACGGGCGCCCGCAGTAGTTCGGGGCGCACGGCTAGAGAGCTGTCCAGGTGCAGCGGGGGGGGGACGCGGGGAGACAGGGCGGCCGCGCAGGGAGCGGAGGGGGGGAGGGCACTCACAGGTGAACGGAGCTCGCCGCGAGCGCGCTGGTGCAGCCAGCCTGCGCTGCGGTGCCAGGGCACTGGGCGCGGGACGGCATCACGGCCACACCCAAGGACTGTAGCAACGTGCTTTATATATATATATATATATATATATATATGGATATATATATATATACATATATATATATATCCATATATATATGTGATGTTTAGATATATATATATATATATAAACATCACATCCAAGGAATTAGCAAGGTGCTTTTTCATAACACCAAGCATACGCGACCAAACAACAACTGAAACATAACAACTCGGCTCTCCGGGCGGATTCCTCGGGTCGGCGCTGGGACCCCTGGCGGCGCCTCGGGCGCCGCTCCTGGCTCCTGGCGCGCTCGGCGCGCTAGGGAGGCGGGTCCAACGCCGATCCGAGAAATCCGCGCGGACCTCAGAGTCTTCATGGTTGCGTCATTGTTCGTTCCCTGAGACAATGCGCAATCGTAGCGTCTGGCTAGGCACCTGTGTATATAGCCTCTCCTCTGCAGCTTCTTTTTGCTTCGGGCAAGGCGTCGTTGCGCGCGGTCCGCGCAGTGGGACGGGGCAGTGGGTTGGCATGGTTGGGCGGATCTGACATTTGCTTTCACAGTGGTCGCGAAACGCCATGGGTCCACCGCAGCAGCACCTCTGGGAATGGTCCAAGGGGTGCGGCGGCCTTCCCTGGCAACCTGCAAAACAGCCCCCGCAACGCTTCGGCCTTCTTGGGCTGATTTCTGCCACCTCTTCGAGGAGGGGAGCTTATTACAAAAAAACTACGATGAGAGCGGAGCAGGAGGACGATGCGGAGGAGGCCGTGGCATGGACATAATTAACAGTCGTTCTCACACAGAAGGGAAGTGAAGGAGGGGGCACCAGGATGAGGAGGATGAGAAGGGTGAAGTGAGCAGGGAGGAGAAAGAGCAAGAAGAGAGGAGGAGGAGGTGGTGGAGCAGGAGAAGGACGGATGCTGAGGAGGGCGATGAACAGGGACGTGGAGGACAGGGGAGGACTGGGGGCGCGGAGGGAGGAGGGAGACGCATGCAGGGTGGGGAGGGGTGGAGGGGGGGGGGGGAGGAGAGATAGGAGGGGAGGAGGAGGCGTCTAGGGGGGCGGGGCGAGGCCGCCGCTGCCTCAATCGGCCCCACTCTGGCGCCCCACTTGCAGCGGCCGGGCCGTCCGGGAGCAGCAGGTGGAGCCCCGGCGGAGGGCGGATCGCGGACGACGCCGCGGGCGAGACGGGGCCCAACGCCCCGCCGGGCGGCACCGGACCTCGGGCGGCGCGCCCGCTCGGGGGGCCGGCCAGGAGGAGGGGGAGGAGGAGGAGGAGGAGGAGGAGGAGGAGGAGGAGGAGGAGGAGGAGGAGGAGGAGGAGGAGGAGGAGGAGGAGGAGGAGGAGGAGGGGGAGGAGGGGAGGAGGAGGAGGAGGAGGAGGAGGAGGAGGAGGAGGAGGAGGAGGAGGAGGAGGAGGAGGAGGAGGAGGAGGAGGAGGAGGAGGAGGAGGAGGAGGACAGCAGCTGCGGGGCTCCTCCGCGCGAGCCGCCACCGACGCGGGGGGCCCGCCGAGGCACCCGGAGAGCGAGGCCCCTGGCGGGTGGCCAGAGTGGAGCCTCCTCCACGCCACCCTGAAGTCGGGCACGTCCCTCTGCAGGAGGAGTGTTTACAAATAGTCAAAAAATAATCCGAGGACGATGTTTTGACTATTTTTTGAGCACTTGTGGGGCATTTTTTGAAGTATTCCGCCCGAACTCCCCCTCTGTAAGGGAACGGGCCCGACCTAACGCCACCCCTCGGGGGCGCGAAAACATGTATCGGCGATCCATGGATCTGGCGCGCGAGCGCCAAATCCCTGGATCGGGAGGCGCCCTCCCCTAAAATGCGGCCAGTGCCGCCTCGCTCGGCTGCGGAAATCTGCGATTTCCCTTAGAAACGGGACCCGTCGCCAATCCACGCCCCCTTGATCCATGTTTGCGATCGCCCGGACCCCTCCGCGGAGTCTGACCACCCTCCACCATATTCGTCCCCCTCCCCCGCCGTCCTCCCCTGCCATCCTCCGCGCCGCGAGGGCTGCCGGCCCGAGCTTCTCCCAGCCCTGCGAGCGCTTTGGCGGGTGAGGGAGACGAGGGGGCGACGAAACGAACGCGAGAAGACACAGCGACCTTACGCCGCGGCTTCCGCGGGCCGCCAGAGTAGTACATCGCGTGGGGAAAAGGGTGCTCACGCGCGACAATACGCGGGAAAAGTACGCGCGACGGGAACGTCCGCGCAGTCGACGCCGCGTTCGTCCGTCATTCGGGTGCGCCGGGAGCTTTGCTCGAGGGGGCTGGAGCCCTCTCCAGAGCGTGTCTTTGGTCGCCGGGAAGTGAGCGGAGAGAATCAGCTCAGGATTTGGCTGGATGCTTGGCAGGCTGGGTCCCTTCGAAGTTTGAGGTGTTCGTGAACGGGCCATCGTAATGCAAGGCGGCAGTCGTGAATAGCGGAAGGCGTGATGGAAATGAGTACGAAGACTGAGGTTCCGAACGATACTCCAAGCTCGTAAATGTTCTGGTTTCGGCTACAAGCCTGGTTGGCACGGGGTAAAAATGACCTTGTTGCGGTGTTTTTTCGAGGCCGCGGGGGGATCAAACACAAGCGCGCAAGACTATACCGCATCGCGTTCGACGATCGGGGGACCCTCGTGAGCCCGCACCACAAGGTCACTTTGGCGCAGCGTCACTAGTGCGTATACTCGGTTGAATCGCCAGGCTGCGATGAGAAAATCGCCGATCATGTCTTCTCAGGGGGGGGGAGAGCCGAACCGGCCTCACAATCATCCCTGCGCGCGCGTGGCAGGAGCAAGAGCGACGCGCCGAAAAAAGCGCGCCGCCCCTGGGCGCGCCAGGAGGGGGCGCGCTGGGAGGGCGCGCTGTTCGCAGCTCCCCTTCCCCCCCCCCTGGCTTTCGGGGAGGGCTCGGGGAGGCCATATCCGGGCGCGCCGAGCCTGCCCAGGGTGGACCCCTGCGGGCTCGCACCAGAGGTCACTCCGGCGAGGAGCCACGCTCACGCGCAACCGACATTGGGCAACCGATATATAGGCCCTCCAACGCCCCCCACACATTGTGAATTGGGCGTGGCTTCATGGGGGGGTCACAAATAGGGGGGTCAGAAACGGTCCCCTTTCGTGCCCCTTTCCGGTCCCTCCGGAGCCCCAGGGGGCTCGTTTAGGCACCGTTTGGGTACCTTTTCGGACCACCCTCGCCACCCCCCCATTTATGACCCCCCTATTACGCAACGCCCAAGGGAAGCCGGGGCGTCTAAACGCCGGGCTCCGAGGCCGACTCAGGCGGTCAAGTGTCAGAAAGCGAATGCGGTCCTCAACTCAGGTATGGCGTTGTGCCAAGAAGCTGCAGAGGCGATGGCATCGATGGATGGCCTATGACTTCTGGCATTTTTTGACAAAGGGCAATTATAGACCCTCCAACGCCCCGCAAGTTCGGAAGCCAGGGCACCTGAACGCCGGGCTCCGCGGCTTACTCAGACGACCTGGTGTATCCTTCGAGCCCCTCCCAGGACCGCAGCGCGTTCTGCACGCATCCTGGGCACTGGAGACGACGAGAGACCACACCACGGAGGGCTCGTGCCGTGACGCCAGCTGCGCTGGCCCCCGACAGCGCGTCGGTCGCTCAACCCTGAACGACCGCAGTGCTCCGACGGCGCAGATCGCTCGACATCTCAGAAGGGCCCTGGGACACACAAACAAATACACACCCAAATAACAGGATTCCCCATACTTCTCGATATTTTCTGGGTTTTTGTCTTCCCCCCCACTGCCCATATTTTCCTATATTTTCTGTGAAATCGGCGATTCATTGTGTCTGTGTGTTTTTTCCCTCCTGAACATCGGCCGACGCCGGGCCACTGGCGGCGTCCACCCGCTGGGGTCGCGGGCACGCCGGCGCGGAGCGGACCTGCAACCCTCGAGCTGCATCGAATCGCGAACTCGGAGCGGACCGGAAGCGCACCGCCTCGCCAACGGACTGCACCAGAAACGGATCGACATGGGGGCCGCACGGCGGGAGCTCCGGGCCCCGCTGCTCTGCCGCAGGGCTTCGAGCCGCACCGACGCGTGGCAGCCCCATGGGCCCGAAGACGGGCGGCACCGCCCGCGGAGGGAGCAGCTGCGACGCCCGGGTCTCAGGGGCTCGAGAGGGACGCCTCTCTCCCAGACCCCCTCGAGTCATGAAAAAATCACGACGCGAGGTTTTTCGCTATTTTCGGCCTCTGGGGGCCCTTACCGGCCCTCAGGACCGTCAAAAAACGACTCATGATGAAAAGCCGGTCCCGGGGAATGGGTCCGGACCTCTGGGGGTCGCGTCATGAAAAAATCATGGCGCGATATGGTAGTCGGCGCCAATCTGGCGCCAATCTGGCAGGCCCAAGCTGGCAGACGGGGGGCCATCTGGCGAGGGAGCCAACGCGAATCCAGTCTGGCGAATAACCCAAATCATCCAGTTTGGCCAGGCCAGATTGGCCCTTGGGGCCCAATCCAATCTGACAGTCTGGCCTTCGACTACCCAGTCTCTGGCCAGCGAGTAGAATCGGAATCGCGGCCCCGTGCCGGCGAATCGAGTCGCATCGGCTCGAGTGCGGGCACTGAACCTGCGATGCACCCTCGCCCGGTGGCATCTGATGGGCGCCTCCCATCCCATCTGGTTGGCTCTTGTGAATCGGCACTGATCGACGCTACCCGTCGCTAAATCGACGCGACTCGGCGCTAAATCGGCGCAGCATCGGGGCTATCTCACCGTCTACCAATCGCTAATCGACGCTGGTGCACTCTGAAGACCGGGGCCAGGCGAGAAGGCCGCCGGAGGCCGAGAACGACCGTGAAACCTCGCGTCGCGATTTGCATGCCGCGTGCACGTCTTGGGATTAGGTCGGGCCTGTCCCCCTACAGGCGGATCTTAAGCGAAAAGTTAAAAATATCAAAAAAAAAATCCCCCAAAACCATCCAAACATACTCGAACACATCGTCCCTCGATTATCTTGTTACTTTCGAAAAAAAGAATCCCCCTGTGGAGGGACAGGCCCGACGCAAGTCTGGGGAGGAAGGCTGCCCACGCCGCCCAGAACGCCGAGCAGAGCGCCGAGGCCCGGGCAGTACGGCGCGGCGGGCGCCCTGCCGGGAAGGCCCTCCATCCGAGGCGGCGCTCGCCCTGGGAGCTTCCTAGGGGCGGGGCGGCCGGGCCGGCCGAGCAGACCCGCGGGCCCCGTGCGCAGCCTGTTTTCTTTTGGGTCGGTGGACCTCCGGAGCTCTCCGCCGCCTCTGGCGGCGTGCGTCGGGCGCAGGAGCGCAGCAGGGCCACAGGAGAGCGCGGCATTGGCAGCGCAGCTCCGCACTCGTGACACATGTGAATGAGCATGCTCATATATCAAAGCCCAAGGCTTGCTGCGTTCCCGCTCGCAGCGCACACCGCCTGAGGCGGCGGAGAGCTTGAGAGATCCACCCACCACAAGAGCTCAGGCCTTGACACAGACAAATGCCTGCGGGCTCGCTGCTCGTAGGGGAGGCGCCCCGGACACGCTCGCGAGGGGACCAAAGAGCACGACGGCAAACTCTTCACCGGCTTCGGCCTCTGGAGGCCGTTCGCCGGGCCCTGCAGGCCGTCAGACAAACGAGTCGGGATGGAAGACTGGCCCTGGGGAAAGGGTCGAGACTTCTCAAAGGGGCCCAGGGGCACACAAATAAACAGACACAAATCCCAGGAACCCCCATATGTTCCAATATTTTCTGGACTTGCGTCTTCCCCCCCACTTTCCATAGTTTCGCGTATTTTCCGAGGAATCGCCGATGAATTGTGTCTATGTGATGTTTTCCCTCCCGAAGAAAACGAGTCGGGACGGAAGCCTGGCACTGGGCAAAGGGCAGGGGCTTCTGGGGGCCCCGCGCGAAAAAAAAACACAGAGGCATCGGTTTTTGGCCCCCCCCCCCACGCTCCAGGCGTGGGAGGGAGGCGGGGTCGTGGGGGGGGGGGCAAACGGCGTGGGTCTCGTGCCCGTGTCCCGCCTTCGGCCCCGCCCTGCGCTTCTCTGATCGTCTAGTAATAGATTGCTCTCCTTTGATTCAAGGAAGAGTCAGGACACTGGCAGCCGCGAAGACAGTTCGCCCTGGAATCGAGCACTGCTGGAGCCGAGCACCAAATAGGGATGACAGTGTCAGCCACCATTGCCTGCGATTGCTACTCGGACTGGTGAGTCACACATCTGAACGTGTAGACATGTGGGACATATGAACATCTCTCTATATACATCTATATGTATATATGAATAAGGATTGATAGTTGAAAGGAAGTGTGTGTGTGTGTGTGTGTGTGTGTGTGTGTGCGTGTGCGTGTGCGTGTGCGTGTATGTGTGTATGTGTGTGTGTTTATGTGTAAATGTGTGTGTGTGACTGTGTGTGTGAGTGTGTGTGTATGTGTGTGTGATTGTGTGTGTGTGTGGTGGGGGGGGGGGGCGTACCTTCACGGCGTCGCAAGACTCCACAGGACTCGGCACTGACGAAAGCCTTCCGCCTCCGATGCACCCCCGAGAAACACAGACGCACGAGCTTCACAATTCAAGCACAGTGCTTGCCTGCAGCTTCAGACGTACGGCTATCCTAGTAAATTATATATCATGTCATTTATGTGTGTGAAGCGTACAACAGATATACATATGCACGTGTAAAGTTCGATAACAAGCCGTTTCGATGAGTTCTCGCATGCTGGCATGCTCATCAGGATTACCATGCGTATGTGCCCTCTGTTGCACGGGCCCTATGATAATTACGTCCCTGTCCAGCAGCTGCACCTCGACAAGGTTTTCAGACAACGGGGCCAACACCCCAGTTGGCCCATCACCATTGACCAAATCTGAATAGAGAAAACCGGACCGAACTGCCCTCGGCCCGAACCGGCCGAACCGAACAGGAAGAGCGAACCGGACTGGGAGCGCGAGACGCCTACAGTGTGACCATGCAGGCGTCTCGGGATCGGTTAACACAACTGCCGCAAATCTGGCCTCGGATGTGTTACACTTCGGGAGCGGCCAAGGAGGGGGGCGTCCAAGAGGGGGGGTGCAAATCATGCCCAGCGGCATGTGCGCGGCCCAGCGGGGGGGGGCCAGGGACGTAATGAAATAAGAAGAGGCGCCATGAAATCTGGGGAAATATCATGGCCCCCGCCATGATATCTCCCCCCCCCTAGTCTTAGTCGGGCGTGTCCCCCTGCAGAAAGATCTTCGACGAAAAATAAAATATACTCCAAAAATAACCCAACAAAATCAAACAATAGTCTGGGGACAATGTTTTGAATATTGTTTGACCTTTTTGGTGTATTTTTGGGGTATCCTTCATTTTTCGTCGAAATTCCCCCTGCAGGGGGACACGCCTGACATAACCCTAGTCCTCACCCCCCTCTCTGCCGCCCCCGAACACTGAAAGCGTGCCTGCCCCTGGCCCGGGCCCCGCCTCTTGGCCGCAGGACGCCGGCGTGGGTTCGGCACCAGGATCTCGCCCACCGCCGCCTCCCCGGGCGCGGGAGACCAAGCCCGCTGGACTGCTGCGGTGGACGCGTACGGAAAAAATGGGTACGATGCCCAACAACAAATGCTGTCCCAAACCAACAGCGGCCGCTGTTGGGCAGGCGGCCTTCTGTCTCGAATGGACACAGGCCGCGGCGGCGCGGACAGCGAGCCCTGTTCAAGATGAACAGGAACTGCTGTTGGGCATCGTACCCATTCTTTTCGTGTCCATTTCGTTCGTGCAGGGCGTCGGCATCTGGCTCCCAAGAACATCTGGCTTGTGGCAGAACGCGTCGGTCGGAAGAAGTAGGAAAAAACATGAAGTCGGAAGGCGGATGAAGTTGATGAGGTCCAGGCCCCCCCAGAGAAGAACAGAACACAGCAAAAGCATGTCGATTCTTGACGTAGGACGGCGCTTGAAGCAGATTAGGATTTGGGCATCCAAAAATACCTATCTTCAACGACCGGCGTGTATTTTTACGTTTGTGCGGCTTCCGCTGTCGAAGACGGCCCAATTTAGCCGCCGCTGGCTTCCGCCGAAGGAAAGGGGTCAACTGCCTCGATTCTCGGAAGCGAAGGCCTGTCTTGAACTGGCCACGTAAAGATAGCAGTCTGGCTGAGGCAGGGCAGTCGCGTCAGAAGCCATCGCAGAACGTGTGCAATCTAGCATCCGCACCACCACAGCTTAAACAATTAAGCAAAACCAGAAACGTACTGATGATCTCACCCGAAAAGGCCATGGGCCACAGCGAACCGATGGCGAAGTGAGCTATCCACCAATGGGACACAACAAAGTCAAGACGGGAGCCATGGGCAGGCAATGACAGGGGCAGGGGCACAAACCATCGGGGACGCACCAGGGCGGCAAAGAAAACGGTCGTGCGAACACTTCCTAGTCGCACAATCCAGCGCTTCGGTTGGGCCTGCGCGGAGTTGCGTCAAGAATGTTCTCTCATAGCTGGTGGCCGTAAACCCTAAGCCAACGGCTCCCAGCGGCTGTACAAAACAAGGGCGGGTGGTCTACAAATCCTTTTCCCGCATAGCCACCACCCGCATGACTTGTCTAGCGACACGACTGTGATTGGCTCACGATGCGCCTCACATGAACGTCGTGCGGTTTCTCAAAATCCCCGACTCGCCGCAGATTTCCTTACCAGTGATGGGCCCAACGAACAGGACCCCCAGATTTCAAACGGACGAATGTCGAGCGGACTTGCCATCGTGGTTCAACTGGAAAACAGCCTTTGGCCGTACGAATCTTTCAAATGAGAAAAACTATGACGATCGTTATAGCACGCACAGCATGTTTCCCCCGAGCGCCTACTCATCATCGTAGGGGCGCAGGGTCGACCTACACCCGGTCAAGATAAACAACATACGGTACACGACGATCCAGCTGTCGCAAATCCGCGCTCCAAGGACACAATTTCAAACGTGCAGACAGGCAAGTCGGACCCCCCAGATACGGGAACACACCATCTGCACGCATTCAGATATGATCATGCTTTCCTGACTTCACCCAGGAACTGATGATTATGCGGATGATACAAATAATGGTAATGACGACGCTGATGAAAGGAGATGAAGATGGCCATCGTGTATTTCACTCTCGGGACCCCGTGCGTCCGAACGGGTGGAGATGGTGAGGGCGATACTGATGATGGTGCTGTTGATGCTGAGGATGGCGGTGTTGACAGGAAGCCTACGTACGACGTAGACGCACATGCTCGCAAGCGCATGATTCGTTGGAGGCCTACGTGCACATACTGGCGTCCCCTGCCCCGGCGAATTTTCTTCTCCAAGTCCCTCATCTTCGCCATGGGCGCTGTAACTGCATGGTCGTATTCCCGCAAGTAGGCAGATCTGTTATGGTGCGGGTCGCCTCGCTCTGCTTCAGATTATGGATGGGCTTCCCGAGCTTCTGCCCAAACTCACGCACCCCCTCCGTGGCGTTCAAAAAACAACTCCACAGCTGGTTCGCGTGTTCGGCTGACCACGTTGCCCGCTCCCCGGCGGCCCATTGACTGGCCATTGCTCGAGGTACGCGCGTCAAACCGAGCGGGACACGCAGCCATCGGCGCGATTGGGCGCGGCTGACTGGCGCGGCGGGCGCGCCCATCAGCCCGCCAATCATAATTTCGGCTAGAAGACTCGCGTCCTCTTGGCTGGAAGCCTTCGCCCAGCGACGACTGACTCAGCCTCGGGGAGTTTGGAACGCAAGTCCCCCCGGCATCTCGGGCGGCCATTGCCCGCGGATCGTTTAAACGCGATCCGCTCGGAAAAACAAATGGTCCCGCACGCGAAAGTCTTCTCCACGATGTTACCGCTCAAAGGAGGCGCGCGTAGTAGTAGCGGAACAGTAGTAACAGGTGGTAGTAATTGTAGAAATAATAAGAGTAGTAATTATAGTAGCAGCAGCACCAGAAATAGTGGTAGTAGTAATAGTATTGGTGGTAGTGGAGGTAATAGTGGTAGTAGTTGGAGTATTAGTCGTACTACTAGTAGTACCAGTGCCAGTGGCAGAAGCAATTGTACAAACAATCGTCCTCGTCGTCGTCGTCGTCGTAGTCGGAGTAGTAGTAGTAGTATCATAGTAGTACGACTAGTAATACTAGTAGTCGTAGTAGTAGTCATAGTAGTAGTAGTAGTAGTAGTAGTACCAGTAGTAGTAGTGGTAGTAGTAGTAGTAGTAGTAGTAGTAGTAGTAATCGTAGTAGTAATCGTAGTAGTAATAATCGTAGTCGTAATAATAGAAGTAGTAGTCGTAAACGTGGTGGTAGTAGTAGTACTAGTAGTGGTAGTTTGGGAATTCGTAGTAGTATTTACGGAAGTAGTAGTAGTAGTAGTAGTAGTAGTCGTAGTAGTAGTAGTAGTAGTAGTAGTAGCAGTAGTAGTAAACTTAGTAGTAGCAGTAGTAGTAATCGTAGTAGTAACAGTAGTAGTCGTAGTAGTAGTAGTAGTAATAATAGTAGTAGTCGTAGTAGTAGTAGTAGTAGTAGTAGTACTACTACTAGTAATAATAGTCGTAGTAGTAGTAGTAGTAGTAGTAGTAGTAGTGGTAGTAATAATCAAAGTAGAAGTAGTATCAGCGGCAGTAGTGGTAGCAGTCGTAGCCGTAGTAGTGGTAACAGTAGTCGTAGTAATTAAAATAGTAGTCATCGTATCAATGTAGGCAAATATAACACACATAGTAATAGTACCACCACAACCACCACAACCACCACCACCACCACCGCCACAACCACCACAACCACAACAAACGTCCACAAACCACCGCCACCACCACAACCCACCACCACCACCACCACAAACCACCGCAACACCACCACCACAAACCACCACCACCACCACAACTCACCATCACCACCACCACCACAAAAACCCACCACCACTACCACCACCACCGCCACAATCTACCACGCCACCAACCACAATCGCCACCGCCACCACTGCCACAATCTACCACATCCACCTCCACTATCAGAAGCACAACCCACCATCACCAACACAAACCACCACACCACCACCACCACCGCCGCCACCACCACCACCAGCACCAACTCCACAAACCGCCGCCACAACCACAACCCACCACCACCACCACCAGCACCACAAACCACCACCAAACCACAACCACCACCAACACCACCACAACCCACCACCACCACCACAAACCACCACCACACACCACCACCACAAACCACCACCACACCACCACCACCACCGCCACAACTACCACAACCACAACAAACCACCACACCACCACTACCACAACAGTCACCACCGCCACCACCACCACCACCACAACCCACCACCACCACCACCGTCGTCCTCGTCGACGCTCCCCGCCACCGCCGCCCGCCGCCGCAGGCGCCGGCCGAGAAATTGAAATCGTCGTCCCAGCCGCCGCCGACACAAGCGCCGGCCCGAGGAGAGGGGAAACAGGGGGGGGGGTTGAACCCCCCCCCCTCGATCGCGGCGGGGGGGGTTCGAAACCTCCCCCCCTCCATCAGGGGGGGGGTTCCGTTCCAAACCCCCCCTCCCTCCAAGCGACCACAGAACGCGCTCATTCCTACATCAAATAGCGTTGGCCTCAGGTCGGGCATTTCCCCCGACTGGCCGATGTCGGACGAACGACAGGAAATACCCAAGACAAATTCCAAAGATGAAAACAGCCAAAAAATCGTTCCCAGGTTTTTTTCTGTTTTTGGAGTATCCTCCTCTGTTGAAGGGGCAGGCCCGACTTAACGCTGGCCTTCCGCTGCCCTGCGAGGTGGGCGAGGGGTCGACCCCCTCGGCCCCTGGAGGGCGAGGCCCTGGGTGGACCGCCAAGAGGGAGGGGGGCCAGCGTGATGGGCCTGTTTTCCACCACCACCACCACCGTGCGTTGGAGGAGGACAAGGAGGAGGAGGAGGAGGAGGAGGAGGAGGAGGAGGAGGAGGAGGAGCATAAGACGGAGAGGAGGAGGAGGACGAAGAGGAGGAGGGAGGAGGAGGAGGAGGAGAGGACGAAGAGGAGGAGGAGGAGGACGAAGAGGAGGAGGAAGAGGAGGAGGGGGAAAAGGAGGACGAAGAGGAGGAGGAGGATGAGGAGGACAGGGAGGAGAAGGAGGACGACGAGGAGGAGGGGGATGGACGGTGAGGAGGATGGACGGGGGAGGAGGAGGAGGAGGAGGAAGAGGAGGAGGAGGAGGAGGAGGAGGAGGAGGAGGAGGAGGAGGACCCCCTCCCCCTCCAACTTATGGTGGTGATGGTGGAAAGCAGGCCCATCACAGCAAGTCATGGCCCGAAGCGTGGTCGCAAGCGCGAGGGGTCCGTGAGGCGCCGTGAAGGAAGATGACTGGGCCCTGAAATCTGGAAGGTTTGTATGTGTCTTCCGTGTCGCGAGCCCAACTCGACGGCAAGACAGGTGGAGAGAGAAGTCGATTGCGCTGCAATGCTCTCGAGGCCCCCGACAGCAGGC
The DNA here is from genome assembly GCA_963575745.1 of Prorocentrum cordatum. NCBI lineage: Eukaryota > Dinophyceae > Prorocentrales > Prorocentraceae > Prorocentrum > Prorocentrum cordatum. The sequence continues at coordinate 52,203 of CAUYUJ010015320.1, forward strand.
ACCCGACTGGCCGTCGCCACGCGCCGTCATTCCCCTGAGATCTGGAAGGCTGAAAGAGATTAGGGTGGGGGTGCGTGAAACCACAGAAACTCCAGGGCCCCTGCAAGTGGGTTACCCCCCGCCAGCGAGTCCCCCGCCCCTCTTCGCAAGAGGGGGGGGGCCTCGCGGGCAACTCGCCAATGCATCGATTCCCTGAGCAAGGAAACTCGCCTTTTCTGGACACTCGCACGCATGGCAACTGCGAAACGCGACACGGCACGCTGTACATCTTGTGCCAAGCACTGCGGCCTGACATGGTCGCTTCAACTGCCGTGGAACTTCACTTCCTCTGGAACTGTTTCGCACAGGGACAGTCCACGAAATGCTGCGGATGATGGTTAAACAACGCGCACCATACCGAACACCGACCTCTGCATCACAGGACGCACACCTGGCGCGACTGTTTCAGTGTCACGGAGCGCTTTGTGTTGTGCACGCGCTTTTTCCTCCACAACAACCTGGGCTGTCGAGGTTGCCCGCCATGGGCGGGAACATGGCGAAGAGAACAGTGGGGAGCCTTGCCCTGCGCAGTGTTGTGCAGCCTGCCAGTGAATTCTCTGGCGGGGGTAGTACCGCGAAGCATGTTTAATTGCACAACTTCTACAGTCGGGGCTGCTCGGCGAGGACACGCGAGAGGACACGAGGCCCTTCCGAGGGCTACATCGCCATCAGAATGCAGAAGGCATGGGTCACGAGACGGAAGACACACGGGCACCCTTGATATTGGCAAGACCGGCCTACTCTTCATCCCCAGCTGTAGCTGTCCTTGGCAATCCGTGCAGTCGTGGGCGTCGCAGGACCCGTTCCTTCGAGAGCGGCGCTGCCGAGGAGACTTCCCCACGCTTCCCGCGCTTTGGGCGCCCCCCGAGCCGTAGGGAAAAGCTGGGCGCTCTGGTCGGGGTCGGTCACGTGAAGAACCAGAGCCCAGACCCCCGATGTCTTGATTTATCCAATGCGGGGTCCCCGGACGTCCCGACCCTCTCTCAACTGAGCATTTCCTTCGGGTGGAGGGCTTAGGGTGACATCCATATGGACTTTCGCACCTCGAAAATCAATCCGTCTTGCGATTCACCTTTTGCAGATGCAACCCTCGAACATCCATCGAAACGGCACTTCAGATCTCACCCTTATTGCCCTCCACCCACAGAAATTGCTCGGCTCGAGCGGCAGCTGTTCCTTCACGAAGCTTTGCTCGACGGCCCCAGGGCCCGGCGCAGGCCCCCCGAGGCCAGCAACGGCCAAACACGTCTCTCTCCACGACGTGGGCACGTCTGAAGATCGAGAGCGGTCGCACGTGCGAGAGTGCCCCGTGGCCGCCCGGCAGGGAGGAGAGGGGGAACGCCTGCGCCAGCGGCGAGCAGCCCGGCAAGCACCGGCCAAGGCCACAGCCTTGGCCGTCCGGCAGGCGGAAGCGCATCTCGCCTCGGGGAGGAAAGGGACGGGTGGAACAGGGGTCCTGGAGGGTCGATTCGCCGTCACAAAAACAGCAACGCTGATAACGACATCTCTCTATGTATATCTCTCTCTCTCTCTCTTTCCGTGTCTCTCTCTCTCTCTCTTTCTGTCTCTCTCTCTCTCTCTCGCTCTCTCTCTCTCTATCACTCCTTCTCTCTTTGTTCTCTATGCTATAGTTATACGTGTCGTCTCCCTGTCTGCCTGTCTCTCTCTCTCTCTCTTTCCCTTTTGTTTGTTCTCTCTCTCTCTCTATCTCTCTCTCTCGCTATCTCTCCCTCTCTCTCCATCCCTCTGACTGCAACCTTAGCAAAGGAACGAGATGCAATCATAGGTTGAACTAGTCGGGGCAACGGTCGCACTTGTAGTACACATATAAAGCGCAAGCCATGCATTGTGGTCATCTGCCACCGTGCCTCGAGGCCCTCAGGTCCTTCGAGTCCCCAATCACGAATACAGAACATTCAAATGCCTAGAGGGCCCGGACCCAAAATTTGGTGCCCGTACCTCTCCGGGCTTGTCGCGTGACACTCCCTGGCAGTAGGATGCCCCCTCGAGAAGGCCCAAAAATGGCGAGACGCCCCGAAGACTGTCCAAGAAGGCCGAAACGCCAAAGAGCGTTGAAAGACGCTCCGCGACCACGATGGCCTCGAGACAGCCCACAAAGTCCCCAAGACGCGCCAGATAGGATGAGGAGGGTGGTGGGGGTAGGGAGGGTGGGCGAGGGAAGAAGAGCGAGGGGAACGGCGAGGATAACGAAAAACATGGTTCGAAAGAGATTGAGGAGGAGGAGGAGGGAGGAAAACGAGGATGAGCATTATCATGTTCGCCGCCGAAAAAATTCACGCACACGCACACTGTCAAGACACGGCGACACAGACACCAAGTATGCACATCCGCGCGGCCAAACCACAAAAAAACCGTTCACCAAATATCAACGGGCGCGAACGCAGCGATCACGTCTCCCCGCGCAGCCTCAGCTCTCATAGCAACGCACACATTCAAAACGTACTGACTCAAGCACCCGCCTCAATGAGGTCGGGGGATTGACAAACCAACGACGAAGAGGCGGGCCACCTAGCCCGCCCAGACACGGTGCCCAGAACCGCCCCCGCCAATACCCTTGCCCAAGGGGGACCAAGTGGCACGCACCGGTGAGCCTCCGACGACAAAACGGTCGACGTGACCTGGATGCGCCACCCTGGCGTACGGAGGACAAGACTGCACTGCGCGACTTAAGAGGGGGTGAGGCAAGAGGCAGGATGGAGAACGGAGGAAGGAGAAGTGGGAGGGAGAAAGGAGTCGGGAGGAAGGTGGGGGGGAGGTAGTAGGATGGAAAGGGAGGGCAAAGAAGGAAGGAAGGAGGAGGGCGGAGGGAAAATGGAAAGGCAGGAAGGCGGAGGGAACAAGGAGGTTGGAGGAAAGTCGAGGAGGCGGGACCCACTCGCCCCAGCGGCCTTCCACCATGCCCGGGGCGCCTTAGGTTAGGAAACAAACCTTGGGACGTCGTCCGCGAAACTGTTACCAACTAGTCCCACCAGCCATGCAGTGCACGAGTGTTTTAGCACGCGTCCTCTTACAACCCCTTGTTTCCTTTCGCAGGACGGACAGTTCCAATGGGCTGCTGAGCGCAGGCAACGCGTCCAGCAGTCAATCGGCCACGCGGCCAGGACAACCGGGATACGAAAGCTCGACATCGCGTCGAGATGCGTGGCGGCCTGCCGTCTTGCGCACGAGCGCGTTGACGTAGACGCGTCCACATCGACCTGAACCAACGAAAACGAGAGCATGAGTTGGAGGAGGTAAGAGGTTTTTTTTTTGGGTCGACCCATGATCAGCCACATGACTCCGCTGGCGTGGCGAGTGCCAGCGAGTTTTAGCACCAAAAACGGCGCAGGCCGCGCCACGGTCGGGGCCATGCCCCCGTGGCGCGACCTAAGCGCGACCAGGGAGCGCAGGGAGACCGTGCTCCGCGCTCCCTGGTCGGGGTAGGGGGCGCGAGCCGTGCTCAGCGCCAACCCTACCCACCACCCACTCCATGGGTGGCCGCGTTTTACGGCCCCGGGACCACGACACGACGCGACACGACAGGGGGGCGAAACGAACGACGCGACACGAACGACACGAGACGGACGAGCGACACGACGGAGACGAGCCGCCAGCCCCGCCCCAGGGCGGCGAGTGCTGGGGGGGACCCAGCACCGCCCTGGGGAAGCACACGGGGCCTGGCGACCCCCCCGGGGGAAGGAAACCGCACTTTGGCGCCGTCCCCCCAAGGTGCGGGAGATTTTCGCCCCTCGGGCCCGGCGCTCCCCGCCTGCGCCAGGAGGACCCTGGGGTCCCGACCCCTCCCCTACGGGAGGGGCCCCCTCGGGGCTGGAGGAGGTAAGAGGTGGGAGAAGAGAGGAGGAAAAAGGCATCGCGCGTCGTTGAGGACGGGGACCCAACGATAACGTTTTCCTAGGGCCCCGTGGCCGCAGCCCGCACGGACTGGCACAAGCAATCGGACGAGGCCTCGGGTGCCACAGCGTGTACCGGATGCTGTTGGTGGCGCTGTATACCGAGTAAATCAACAACCCTACCTTGCATAGTGCTTCGTCGAATTTGATGATGGTGTTGGCGAGGATGAACGAGTGCATGCTACCAAAAATCGGCGCGTCCAGCTTGAGTCGCTGATGCTGCCAAGCCGTTCCGGGGCACCGCCAATGCTGCGCAATGGGGCCCCAGCTCCAGGTGCGGTTCCGAGCAAGCAGCGGTTGCTGGGGGCGTGGCGTTGTTGAAAGCGGTGGTTGTTGGCGCATCTGTTTCACATTGTGCTGAAAACCGCCAGCTGCGCGCGTGGCGCCACAACCGCCCTCAGCTCTTGAAATTACCAGAGGGCCCGCGGTGCTTGATCTGCACGGCGCCAGAGCCAGGAGGTTGCGAAAAGAGAAACACATCTCACAGAGGGCGGATATCGAACTTGCGCCGCACGCGCATCAACACGTGGGGAAATTTCTGGTAAACAACCTTCGGGAAAGTATGTCGACAAGCGTCGTCGGCCATGGACTTCTTGCACGTTGCGCATCCCACCCAGGACGTGGTACACGTAGCCGTGGGCCTGCTCAAGGCGGCATCAAGTTGAGCACGAACGCGCCCTCGAACTACTCGCGCCATTCCACGTGGACATGAGGGCGCAAACCCAGGCCACGAGCTCTGGCCGGCCTGCCGGACAGCTTCCGAAGACGCCCAGAGCTGGAAGCCTGGTCGAAGCTGTTCACCCTGCAGCTCGCAGACAGGGCCAACCAGACCACGGAGAATGGATGGATTTCGCCATGTCAACTGCCAAATTATTCCTTAAAGTAAATCCACGTTGAAGAACCGCGCTCCGCGCCCATTGGCCATCTGCTGCAACGCCTGCGATTCCCTCGTCAGGGCTTCGTCTGGAAGGCGCTCCAGTTGCGAGACGAAGGCGAGCACCGATGCAACGAAAGCGTTGTAGACGGGAGTGCAACGCTGCCTCTCCGCGCCAATCTTGCACGTGGAACGGCAGCGTGATTCGCATGCCTCAAGCAAATATCAACGAAACACTTCTCCCTCGGCGGGCCCGATGATCAAGCCGAGATCTTCGCCCCTAAGCCTAACCTGCATCCAGCCCCGCGCGGGGGCGTCCTGGGCGAATTGTTGCTGGAATTCCGCCGTGCCCCCGCCGACAAGCGGGTTGGCGATGCAATTGTCGAGTTTGACGTCCATGACGGAGATGCGGGAGAACTCTTCGAACAAGCGAGCCAGCCTGGGCTGCTTGCTCCGCGATGCTTTCGATCGCCAAGGCGGCGTCGACTGCGCAAGCGAAGCACCGCACTCCGGGGCAAGACTCCAACATCATGTCGAGCAGCACTTCTGCGAAGACTGCGTGCAGTAAGCGTGAGAGCGGGCACCTTTGCCGCGCCCCTTCTGCCAAATTGAAACCCTCGAACATCCCCGCGCCCGACGCTGTCCGACAGGAGGCGTTATTGCACAGGTGGCGGACCGTGTTCACCGCGCTGGGGGGGGGGCAGACCAATGCGCTCCAGGGTCTGGAACAGAAACTCCTGCGCATTCGACGGGGAAGCCGCGTTGAAACCCAGGAAGAAGCAAGCTCCATTGTATTGAGTGAGCGATGTCCCGTTCCATGCCCGATGACATTCGTGACGCTAGAACAATTGAGGAAACCCTGCTGGCGCTGCACCAAACCACTCCGCGAGGTGGCTTTCCCACCTGTGCCGCACCGCATTCGCGATGCGGTGGTTGTCGAACCTCGCGATGGGAAAAGTGTCGCGTCCCCCTCGGGAGGAAAAACGCATGGATGCTTTCCCTGGTGCCCGCTACTTTCTTTGGCAGGCAGACCAGCGTGCTCAAATGGACGAGGTGGCCACGTTGGCCGAAATCGTCCTCCGTCAATCGAACATGTTCGGCATCCTCGCGCCCGGGCACCCACGCGAATCTAGAGAGGGCATCCACTCCCAACGGGCACAGTGGTCTCCGGGTGCGGAGGCCGTCAAGGACCGGCATGTTCCCGCTGTGGGAAAGCGCATGCTCATCGGTGTCCCGGTGGGCGACCCTCCGCTCCCACCTGCAGGTCGGCAGGCGGATCCCGCGCCGGCCCGGTGGGCTCGCTAAGTGTCTGGGCGGGCGGCCCGGGCTCCCAGCCGTGGCCGCCGTCGTGCGCGGGCTGGAACATGGCGCGCGCGGCTCCAGGCTCCAGGGCCAGGGGGGGCGTCGGAGGGGAGTGCGGGGGAGATTGCGTTGATGGCGTAGTTGGTGCTGCTGGGCGTAGCGTGCGGGGCGGGCAAGGTGGTTGAGATGGTGCCGATTGGTGATGACGGTCGGCAATGTGCGGCAGCGAGCTGAAGCTCTGCTATGCTGATTAATTCCCCGTCGATCGACGTCCTGTTTAATACTTTGCTCCATTGGCTTTGGAGTAACCGGGCGATCTCGTCAGAAGACGTGCAGGTGCCATGTTCTGACTCCTTTCCCGTCTTGATATCGAGATTGAGATTGCGTCGTACGCGTTCCTTCCGAACCTTCCGGCGTAGAATATTCGGCTTAAATTGGGCAACCGCGAGGCCGCGCATTTTCTCCGTGAGCGGCTGACGAACGATATCGAGAGCATAGCATTTTCAGACGCTGAAGCCAATCTCAGTCACGAGCCTCAAGCTCGGATGGACCAACGAACTCGTGAATCGCAGGGTAGTCCGCCACCCTCCTGCACATCGTCTGGAGGTGGAGCCCTTCCGCAGCGCGGATGAAGCTGAGGGTGCAGTTAAGTTGACTCCCCGTGGTTACTGCTGGGTGTATCTCCTCCTCACTCCGCATGTTGTCGGATACTGTGCACATGGCCCGTCTGGCTAAAACGAACAGTCGAATGTCGTTGGTTTGGTCTTCGTCCTTCTCGAGCTCCTCCAGCTCTGCAGAAACACGTTTCGCCCAGCGCGTATTTCGCAAATGGTGTGGGTTTATGCTCGGGAGTGCGGGCAATACTTCTGTAAATATCCACTGCAGCATGGGGAGTCGGGCTCCCTTCCCCAGAAAGCCGAGGCGCGCTGGATGTGGATAGATTTGGCCCCCAGAGGCTCGATTAGTGCCCATATCCGGTGCGCCTCGGCCTTGTGGCGCCCCTTCCGAGGGAGTTCAACACGCACTGGACATGGATATAAATCTTGCCCGCAGGGGAGAGTCCGTCGGGCGCTTCCCGCAGGTGGCGGCAAGACAAGCCTGGGAGGCACTGGCCCGACAGACGCGTCGTGGGAGCGCGGCGCCCCGTCACGCCTTCGTCGATCCGCTCCAGGACGTTTCGGTGGCAACCCATGGGAGCCTCCCCTACCATCTTGTCGGCTCCGGCGAATCCACGCCAATCCACGCTAGTCGACGCTAGCCGACGCTAGCCGACGCTAAATCGGCGCCCTCATCGACCCACAAACGCTAATCGGCGTTCAAGACGGAACTCAGAGGGCACACCAGGCTCCTATGACTTGCTACCGAACAAGACGTGGTGGCTGCTGTTGCTCATGCCCAGGCGCGCAAGGTGCCGTCCGCCATCAGACGTGAGGCGTTCCTGCTGAACACGTCGAATCCGTGTCAAATCCGTGTCGAATACACGACGGATTCACGTCGAATCTGCGTGGAAACATAGCCGAAGTATGAAGAAAAGACGGCAATTGACAGGACAGGAGAAATCCCCCCAAGCTGCAAAATAAGGAGTCGGCCCGGGATTAAGCTGGATGCAAGCCGGTTTAGCCAGACTCAAAGGAATTATGAAGGATTGTGCCGCATTGAGCTGGATTGGTGCGACCAGTATACCAGCGCTGATGCTGAATGTATCCTCCCAGGAGATGCATCCGAATCTAGGCATCAAATTCAGCCGATTGGCGACAAGAGGGTTGACCAGCCTGGACCGGATCCAGATCGGCCGAGCGATCCTGAATCAAACATTCCGTATCCCGATCCAGATCTGGAGCATCCGATCTGGAGGACCAGGATCGCAACCCGCTCTTCGTATCGGGGTCTTCTGAGCTTTGGGGCCTCTCCTTCAGTATTACCTCCAAGACCTCCAACATACTTCCAAGAGGCCCCCACGAGGCCCGCCGATGCCCCCAAGGCGCTCCCGATGGGCCCCGAGATGCCCCCGAGAGGCTCCTGGGACGCTTCAACAGACGCCCCAAAGGCCCCCAGTATGCCCTCAGGAGAGGCCCTCGACAAGCCCTGGAGGAGTCTCCACAGCTACGTTCAAGAAAGGGGAGGTAGGAGAGGGCAAAAGAGCGGCAGGAGGAAGAGGAGGAGGAAGAGGAGGAGGAGCACCGTGGAGGAGGAGGAGGAGGAGGAGGAGGAGCACCGTGGAGGAGGAGGAGGACGACGACGACGAGGCCGCGAATAGTAGGAGGAGGAGGAGGAGGACGAGGAGCGAGTAAGAAGGAAGAGGAGAACGAGGCTGCGAGCAAGGAGAGGGTGTGTTCCATACCCGCTCCAACGTCAACGACCTGCCCGAACACGAGCGGGTCTTGAAGTCAGCCTTCTTCCTGCTGTGCTGCTGCACTGCTGCGCTAGCACGGTGACGGCGATGACGACGACGACTGTGGCAGGTACTCCCGCAGGCAGATGTATAGATGTTCGCATCCAGCGACCGAAGATGCTGACATTCCAAATATCTCGCCACGGGCCATCGGCACACAATCTGGAACGGGGAAGAGTTTCCTGGTGGAAACGTGTCTTGGACACTGGGCTTTCTCCATGGCTGGCGGTCCATCCTGAACACGACTTTCTAGCGGGCGTGGGACCAAGGGAAAGCACCGGGGAACCGAAAGCGAGGAAAGCATCCCAGGACCTGTTTCGAGCGTATATACGCACTAACGTATGAACGAGACAGGACAATGTATATTGCATCATTGTCCATCCAATTTCTGCGGGCGACATGTTTTGGCCAACACTATCTACACTGTGCTTGGGCCGCCGTTGGCCAATGAGTGGTGGACAGAAATTACAAACATAATGGACATCTTTCTGGCCCTAACGCATGCAACTTGTCACTTCTTCCAAGGCTGCACGTTCCTAGCCAGGACTCGCGCTTCTTCTTGGATGCTCATTCTGGGGACCTTCCTGGAGACGCTCGTTCCACTCGTGCGTCGAAGCTGCGTCGAGCGGCCGTCGATTCGAGTCGACCCTGAGTCGCACCTGAGTCGAGCTTGAGTCGAGCTTGAATCAGTCTAGGGTCGAACTAGAGTCGAACAGATCCGTTAATTGGGCCCCAAAAGGGTCCCCCAAAACGAGCATCGAATTCCCCCTGCTGCGACATCCGGGCAGGGAGGCCTGCCAGCTGGCGGAACTCGGGCCAGTCGCTCGTGCCGCTGCTGCCGAGGACCTCACGCATCGAGGGTACACCCTGCGAAATGCTTAAGAAATCATGGGTTAAGAAATTCATAGTCTCAGATCTTGAATAAAAACCCAAAATTCCCATTCGAATCTTAGCATTTACATTGAAACGTTAAGAATAATCGAGACTCTGGCCGACAACTTGGGTTTTCTTAAGCATCGCCTATGGTGTACGGTCGGGATGAGCCGGTCTTAGGTCGGGCATGTCCTCCTACAGGCGGACATTGGAAGGAACATGAAAGATAGTCAAAGCATAGTCAAACAGATTGCCAAGAGATCGTCCCCATATCATTTTTGAGCTGTTTTTGGCAACTCTTCATGTGGAGGGGCATGCCCGACTTAACATCAGGGCCCTGAGCAATTCAGAGCCTCAACTGAAGTTGCACATGCAGTTACTGAGAAAGTACTATAGTAAAGAACTCTAGAGGTCGAACACCTGCCAAACTCCCGCCGCTCCAATATTTTTTGGGGCGTGGGACCTCTGGGTCCAGGGGAGGGGGGGGAGGGGGCGTCGGGACTTCGAGGAAGGCGGTCTCCGGGCCGTCGGCTGGGCGATCGGGATTCGGTCTCCGCAGGGGCAGCTCCCGAATGCTTCCACGGCGCCCTCCCAGGTCAGCCAACGTCGCGGCTCGCGCACGCGGTGCGCAGCGCGCGGAACTCTCTGCGTTCCCGCGCGGCCGTTCTTGTGAAGCGCGCGCCCCGACAGACCCAGGGCCCAGGGGGGGGCAGACGGCGATCATCTTCGGGCGCCTGCGAGGTGCTTCAAGAGAGTTGCGGCCACGGGGCTGCCCTGCTGCGCTGGGCTGCTCTGTTCAGCGCGGGGCCACGTCCTCGACCGCGCCCTCACACCACGCGCAGGAATCCAAGCATGTTGTCATGTCTCGGGGGCGCGCCTTTTACTAGAGGCCTCCTAGATGAACCTGAGTAGATGCAGAAGATCGCGTCGCATCGCCAACGCATCGGCGATGCATTGGCGATGCATCGCCGATGCGTTGGCGACGTCGGCGGCGTCTCGACGACGTCGGCGTGGAGAAAATAGGGCTCCGCATCGCGCCCCATCGGCGATGCATCGGCGATGTGGCGTGATCCTCCGACCCCATCTACTCCGACTCCATCAAGAAAAGCTGGATGTACTTTCGACAACTTCCGCAAGCCTTCGGCCGGCTTCCTCTGGAGGGACCGCCTTCGCTCTGCGTCCGACGCCTTCCGCTTGCCCTCCGCCGAGAAGTAAATGTCAACATGTCGTTAGATAGGGCATGTCCTCCTACGGGCGGATCAGACCCAGCTCTCTCAGTATCCTACCAGGGCCCTACTGTACTCTACCCTACTCTGCCCTACTCTCGTCTACTCTACGTTCCTCTATTCGGCTGTACTCTCTCCTATTCGACTCTACCCCACTCTTCTTAACCCCACTCTACCATAACATACTCTGGTCTACTCAACTCTGCTCTTACCCTACTCCCAAATGCTCTTTCTCAATTCTGACCCGCTCCACTCTCCTTTCCTCTTCTCTCCTCTGCTCTGCTCTACTCTGTCCGACTCTCCCCTACTCGACTCTATCGTACCCGTACACATTCTTGTTTGCTCCCACTGTACCCAACTCATACTCTACTCCACTCAGCTCTGTTCTACTCTATGTCTGCTCGGCTCTACCCACCTACTATTCCATCTCGGCTCTAGTTGCCCTATCATGCTCTACCCTTCTCGTCTCTGCCCCGCCGTATCCTAACATACTCTATCTCGTTTTTTACGTTGTTCTTACTCTACTCTACGCTGGAACTTCTCTATTCTTCTCGCCCCTACTCGAATACACTCTGCCCTACTCTACTTTACCCAGCCGTACCATGGCATACTCATCTCTACTTGGCCTTGCTCATACTCTACTCTACGCTACTCTTTTTCTACTTACTCTTCCCTCCTCTACTCTACTCTACGTACACCACTATACCCAGCCTTACCCTTGCATATTCTACTCTACTAGGCCTTGCTCCCACTCCACTCTACTCAAATATACGCCATTCGCTTCTCCTCCTAATACACACTACTCAGCTCTGTTAGACTCGTTTGCATTTCTGGTTTATGATATCCGTGTGCTCTTCTCCATTCGGCTCTGCACGTATCTGACCTAAATCTCCTTTACGCGACTCTACAATTCCCTACACGACCCTGCCGTATCCCTGCGTACTCTAGTTGACCCACCCTTGACTCTATGCCTGTAATGTTCTCGTCTACGTTCTACGCTTATTCGTGGTCGTCGTCAATGTCGTCGTCATCGTCGGGAGGAGGAAGATGAGGAGGAGGAGGAGGAGGAGGACGAGGAAAAGGAGGACAATTCGCGAGGGCCACGCAATTCTCTGCTCATCGTCGTCGTCAATGTCGTCGTCGCCAGCGTCGGGGTCAGCGTTGGCGTCGGCTTCGTCGCAATCGTCGCCGTTATCGTCGTGCGTCATGCGTCGCTCGTCGTGCGTCGTGCATCGTGCGTCGCCGTCCATGTCGTCGTCGTCATCGTCGCCGACGTCGTCGTCGTCGTCGACGTCGTGGTCGTCGTCGTCGTCTCGTCGTCGTCGTCGTTGCGGGGGGGGGCGTCCAGATGCACCCAAAAAAATGTTCGGGGGAGGGGGGGGGGGGAACATGGAATCCCAACTAACTTGGGTGGAGGGGGGGGGGTCCAAACATGGTTTCTGGCGGGCAATGAACTCCCCACCCCCTTTCTGCCAGCAGCGGCTGAAAGTACTCTTTCGAAACTGCAGAGCTATAAGGCAGCAGCACTTGTGGCAAAACGAGCAGTGGTCGTAGGGACGGTGAGAGAAGGGAGCGGACCGTATCAGCACCATACATTACCTGTACGACCACCCTTCGGGTGATAAGGAGGTTGGGGGGGAACCAACGTCTCACTCGATCGGTCTCACTATCGATCTCACTATCGGTCTCGCTCGATCGATCTCACTCGATCGATCTCAATATCGATCCCACTCGCTCTATTTCATACTACCGATCTCACAATCCATCTGACGATCGATCTCACAACCGATCTCACTATCGATCTCACTATCGACATCGCAAGCGTCCTCACATGCGGTCTCACAATCGATCTCACTACCGATATCACAATCGATCCCACAATCAACGTCATCACCATCATCAACACCATCATCATCAACGTCATCGACATCACCATCATGAATCAACACCATCGAGACACCATCATCAACTTCACCGCATCACCATCATCATCAACACCATCATCACCATCATCATCACCGGGACACCACCATCGTCACAATCATTTTCATCAACATCATCACCATCGGGGCACCATCATCATCATCACCATCATCGGAACACCACCATCATCATCACCATCTCATCATCATCATGAACAACATCATCAACATCATTATCATCGGGACACCATCATCATCATCAGCAACATCACCACCATCAACATCATCATCATCGGGACACCATCATCATCGTCACACTCATCATCATCACCATCATCATCATCGGGACACCATCATGATCAGCAACATTAGCATCATCACCGGGCCACCATCATCAAAATCATCATCATCACCTCATCATCATCCTCATCGTCAACATTATCATCATCCTCGGGACACCATCATCGTCATCATCATTATCAACAGCATCATCATCGGGTCACCATCATCATCAACACCATCATCATCAACCTCATCACCACCATCATCGGGACACCATCATCATCATCATCATCATCATCATCGTCATAACCATCATCCCATCATCATCTCATCATCATCAACATCATCAGGATCACCAACATCATCATCATCATCATCACCATCATCATCATCGGGACATCATCATCATCATCATCGGGACACCATCATCTTCATCACCAACATCATCATCAACATCACCACCATCATCATCGGGACACCATCATTGTCACCACCATCACCATCATCATCAGCAACATCGTCAACATCATCATCATCATCATCATCACTATCACCATCGGGACACCATCATCATCACCACCATCACCATCATCATCAGCAACATCGTCAACATCATCATCATCACCATCGGGACACCATCATCATCGCCACCATCACCATCATCATCAACATCATCGACATCATCATCATCATCATCATCATCATCATCATCATCATCATCATCATCATCATCCATCATCCATCATCCATCATCCATCATCCATCATCCATCATCCATCATCATCATCATCATCATCATCATCATCATCATCATCGTCATCATCGGGACACCGACGGGACACCGGCGGGACACCGGCGGGACACCGCGCGGCACCGGCCCCTGGAAAGGAAACATTTGGTCCGGCCGCGCCTCAGCCGGAGGCGGGACACCGGCGGGACACCGGCGGGACACCGCGCGGCACCGGCCCCCAGAAAGGAAACATTGGTCCGGCCGTGCCTCAGCCAGAGGAGACTTTCTTCTCGCCCGCCCACGCAGCTTGTCCACGCACGGCACGCACGGCACGCACGAACACGAAACCGAAACCGACTTCCCGATAGGGGGGCTCTCCGTCCCACTTCGATCTCACCCCCTCACCTCCGACAGCAGCTGCACTAACAGCGGTGGAGCCGATAGAGGACTGAGAAAAGTAAGAAGCAACAGCGATCGAGATGATGCAAACAAGTGCCGATGGATACTTGGACAACGACAATAAGTGCGTCGCCGGCATGTGAAAGCAGAGCAGCAAAAGAAACGCTTAGGCGGCGCGAGGCCTGGAACACCTTGTACAACTGGTCTATCGCCGAAGAGCCTGGGCTTTATCTGGGACCAACGCCCAGCTATAGAAACCCGGGCCACCGACCCACACGATCCACCTCTTCCCATGCCCTCATCTCTTCACAGGTCACTATTGCTCCCGCTGCTTCCTTCATATCCCACCTCCCTGATTCCCCTTCTCTCTCTCTCTCTCTCTCCCTCTCCGTGCCGCGGGCGTCTGCGCGTTGCCGCACTATCCACGCCTCGGGCGAATCAATATGTTCGTGTCTCCGGGCGCTGGTCCTCTCGAGCCTCTCCATGGGACCCGAGCTTTGCCTCGGGTACGGGCAAGCAAAAAAAACATCAATGACAGACACGCCGCCCCAGGAGACCCTCAGGAATTCCCAAAAAGGTTCCAAGGTCCATCCCCTCCTCATCTTCAGCTTCTCCTTCTCCTCCTCCTCCTCCTCCTCCTTTATTCCTGTTCCTTATGAATAACTTCTCCCTGTCGCGCCCCGAGGCCAGTTTTTAGGGCGGGCTGGGGCGTTTCGCCTGAGACTTCTTCACCATTAAGACTCTCAAGCTGAAACATTGGCGACAGCTTCACAGATGGAGGGCGAGTGGTTTCCAAAATATGGCTCTCGCCTTGGCGCCGCGCAAATTTGTTTGAAACGTGTAAGAGTTTCAGGGGTTGAGGGTGGATCGTTCTCAACATGTGGCTCCCGCCTTAGCGCCGAGAACATTCGATTAAAACATGTGCAGGGATTTCACGGGTTGGGGGCGGGTCGTTTACAAAATGTGGCTCTCGCCTTAGCACCGCGCACATTCCTGTTAAACATTTGCAGTGGATTCCACGGATTGAGGGCGGTTTCTTTTCAAACTGTGGCCCTCGCTTTAGCGCGCACCTTTTTTAAAAAAGATGCAAGAAATTCATGGATTCCCGTGATCCGCGTACCATAAGCTGCGTTCTGGAAGGATTCAGGATTATGAGGGTGCAACCGTTACGTTGATTCGCGGTGTTAACCTGAAGGATGTCGATCTGGCACGAATCAACAGGGCCGTCACGACGCAACAATCAGGTTGATCCGTGGCGCTGGAATCCCGAAAACAATGTTTGAGCATGCTTGAAAGTCTTCAAACGGTTTTCTTCCAACGAAACCGCTCCCTCAGTGGAAATGAACCGTTGTAAGGGGCACCTGAAGAGGGAGCTTGGAGGGAGGGTGTACTACAACATCGTTGATGCCTCTTGGTTTTACACTGGTCCTCCTCCTCCTCCTCCCGACCGCGCGGACGAACACGAGGTGGGATCCCGACCCGCCCGAATGCAGACTACTCGTCGGAATTGCGCTGATCTTACACTTTGCCTCCTTCATGCTGCGTTGTTGCACAGGGTTTGGTATACACACTTATATATGCACACATACACATACAGGTGGCCCATGCGTACAACAGCTCATGCGGGTGTGTAGGATGTGTATGTGTGCTGTTCGAGGTTAATGCTATGGATGTTGTGTTGTGTGCGTGCGTTCTGATCGGTGTGCTATGTGTGAGGTATGTGGTGGGTCGTGTGCTTTACGCATGTTGTGTGCGTTAGGTGTGTTGTATGCGCATTTTGTGTGTGTGTGTGTGTTGACAGTGTTGGCTGTGTTGTGTGTCATGTGTGCGTGTGTGCGTGTATGTCTGTGATCTCTGTACGTTATGTGAGCTGTATGTGTTGTGCATGTTATGTGTGTTGTGTGTGTGGTGTAAGGTGTTTGGTGACGTCGCAATTTGCGTGAGGGCTGCGTTCTATTTTCCAGCCTGGTAAGGGTGTCCTGAGCGAGAAGGCCCAAACAAGAAATGCAGCTTCACACTTAATCGCGTCTGAGCTCTACTCCCTCGGAGAGGTCAATCTTACACTATAGTTTTATCTGAGCACGTCTATAACCATGAATAAATCAAAGACACGTGTACGCGAATTTCCCAAACCAATGCGAGCAAGCTCGCCGCAAGCGCCGATTTGCGTGCTCTGACAAGTTCAGCGCCGGGGGGATCGCTGTTGGGGCACCAGGAACGAATGCAAAAACAGCCCGCCGCAGGCGACGAATTTTTGGCTTGTTCAGTGAACGTAATATGGGTCGCGGGTTGGTCGCGGGCTCTCCACCTCCACCTGGAAGGAATTCAAAAACAGCCCGCCGCAAACGCCGAACATTTTGATTTGTACACTGAACGCGGTTTGTGTCGCAGGTTCTCCACCTGGAACGAATGCAAACGAACCCCGCCGCAGGCGCCGAAGTTTTGGCTCGTTCAGTGAACGATGTTTGGGTCGCGGGTGAGTCGCGGGCTCTCCACCTCCACCTGGAAGGAATTCAAAAACAGCCCGCCGCAGGCGCCGAAAATTTTGACTTGTACACTGAACGCGGTTGGGTCGCGGGTGGGTCGCAGGTTCTCCACCTGGAACGAATGCTACAGAAACCCGCCGCTGGCGCCGAAAATTTTGGGTGAGTCGCGGGGTGGGTCGCGGGTGGGTCGCGGGTGGGTCGCGGTGGGTCGCGGGTCGCGGGTGGGTCGCGGGTGGGTCGCAGGTTCTCCACCTGGAACGAATTCAAAACAAGCCCGCCGCAGGCACCGAACATTTCGGGTGGGTCGCGGGGTGGGTCGCGGGTGGGTCGCGGGTGGGTCGAGATGGGTCGCGGGGGGGTCGCGGGTGGGTCGCGGGGTGGGTCGCGGGCCGGTGGAGGGTGGGTCGCTGGGGGCGTCGCGGGGTGGGTCGCGGGCGGGTCGCGGGGTGGTCGCGGGTGGGTCGCGGGTGGGTCGCGGGGTGGGTCGCAGGTGGGTCGCGGGGTGGGTCGCGGGTGGGTCGCGGGTGGGTCGCGGGGTGGGTCGCGGGTGGGTCGCGGGTCGGGTCGCGGGCGGGACGACGACAACAGACAACAAACAAAAACAAACAAACAAACAAACAAACAAACAAACAAACAAACAAACAACAACAACAACAACAAGAATCCGCACCGCGGCACTCCACTTCAGCCACGCGCCCAGGGACAGTGAATGACCGTTCGGTTCAGCCCCCTCACTCTGATCAATCGCCGTATCGAGCCGTCGCTCCCCCAAAGCCACCGGGGGCCCTTCGGAAGTTCAAGGAGACGCCTCAGAGGCGCCCAGCAGCCCTCACACATGCCCCTCAGACGCCCCCTAGACCCCTCCGACGAGACCCCAACAGGCATCCATTAGAACTGTGACCCAAAACGAATGACACGGTGGCGGGAAGACCCGAACGCACCACCACCACCACAAACCACCACACCACCACAAACCATTACACCACCACCACCACCGCCACAACCACCACAACCACCCCAACTTACCACAACAACAATGACGACCACCACAAACCACTACACCACCACCACCACCACCACAACCGCCACCACCACCACCACCACCACCACCCACCACAAACCACTACAACAACACAACCACCACCAAAAACCACCACACCACCACAACCGCCGCCACAACAACCCACCACCACCACAACCCACCACCACCATCACAAAGTACCACACCACCGCCACCACAACCACCACCGCCATCACCACCACCCACCGACCCCAAGACCCAGCACAAACCATCAGCACCACCACCACCACTACCACTACAACCGCAAATCACCACGCCACCACCACCACCGCCACCATCACCACCACCACAACCCACAAACCACCACCACCACCACAAACCACAACACAACCACCACCACCGCCACCACCACCACAGCCACAACCACCCACCACCACCACTACCACCACATCCCACCACCACTACCTCCACAGCCACAATCTACCACCACCACCACCACCGCCACAACTACCACCACCACTATCACCACCACAAACCACCACCACCACAAACCACCACACGTCGCCCACCACCACCATACCATCACCTAATTAACCACCCCACCACCACCACCACCACCGCCACAAACCACCACCACGACCACAACCCACCACCACGACCACCACCACATCCCACCACCACCACAACCACCACCACCACCACCACCATGAGAAACCACCACACCGCAACCACCACCATCACCACCACCACCACCACCCACCACTACAACCACCACAACAAAACACCACACCTCCACCACAACCACCACCACCACCACCACTACCATCACCACAACCTACCTCGCGCCAGAACCACTACCACCACCACCACCGCAACCACAACCCACCACCACAACTACCACCACCACCACACGCCACCACACCACCACCTCCACCACCACAACCCACCACCACGACCGCTACCACATCCCACCACCACCACAGCAAGCCACTACACCACATCCACGACCACCCCTTCCGCCACCACTACTACCACCACAACCCACGACCACCACCACAAACCACCACACCACCACCACCATCACCACCACCACCACCACCACCCAGCATCACAACTTCCACAACAAAACACCACACCAACACCACAACAACCACCCCCACCGCCACCACCACTACCACCACCTCAACCTACCTCGCGCCACAATCACTACCACCACCACAACCACCAGGTCAAACCGCTTCACCACCACCGCCACCAACACCACCACCACAACCCACCACCACAACTACCACCACCACCACACGCCACCGCACCACCTTCTCCACACCGCCACCACAACCACCACAACCACCACCACACCCACCACCAACCACCACACTACCATCACCACCTCCACCACCACCGCAACCACCACCACCACTTCAACCCACCACCACCACATCCTCAGAGATGCCCCAAGAGACAACCAAGAGGCGCTCAGGAGGCTTCACAAATGTCTCTCAAAGGCCCTCGAAAGCCCTCCGACGAGACCCCAAGAAGCATCCATTAGGACTCTCACCCAAAACCAAGGCACGGTGGCTGGAAGGCCCGAAGGCCCTGAGGCAAACATCTTTCGACGCAAGCGCCCCCAATGCCGTTTCGACTGCCTCCGCCGACACTGGCGCCGGCCCGAAGAGAGGGAGAGAGGACAAGGAGGGGAAGAGGGGGGGGGGGTTCGACCCCCCCCCTCCGTCCCCCCCCCCTCCGTCACGGGAGAAAGGGGGCGGGGGGTGAATTCAAAACCCGCCCCCCCCTTCAATCCTGGGGGTGGGGGGTCTGGTTCCAACCACCCCCCCCCGAGGCCTCCAAGACAGCTCAAGAGCGCTACAAGACGCCCAAGATGGCCCAAAGACGACCCACGAGGCCCGAAGAAGCCCCACGAGCGCTCGAAGAGAACCCCCAAGAGGGCCCAAAGAGGCAACAATCATTCCGAACCATCCTGTGGTGTTGGGTCCTCGTTTTGAAGAGACAGCGCTCCGCGTCACTCCTATCCTTCCTCCTCCGCTTCCTCCTTCCTCCCATCCTTGCCTCTGCTCTCCGCATGCCCATCCCATTTCGGTACATTCACACGCTTCGTGACCCCATAGGGAGCTCCGCCGAAGGTCCCAGTGGCAGGGTTCGCATGGCCCCGCCGCGTCCATTTCGGCACATCCCGAATACATTTCGTGACCCCTTGAGAGCTTCGCCGAAGGCCCCAATGGCAGGGTTTGCATGGCACCGCCGCCTCTATTCCGGCACACTCCTCACGCGCTTCGTGGCCCCATGGGGAAGGCCCCAGTGGCAGGGTTCGCATGGCCCCGCCGCGTCCATTTCGGCACACCTCTCACACGTTTCGTGGCCACTTGGGAGCTTCGCCGAAGGCCCCAGTGGCAGGGTTCGCATGGCACCGCCGCCCCGATTTCGGGACAATCCTCACACGTTTTGTGGCCCCACAGGGAGCTCCGCCGAAGGCCCCAATGGCAGGGTTTGCATGGCACCACCGCCTCTATTCCGGCACACCCCTCACGCGCTTCGTGGCCCCATGGGGAGCTCCGCCGAAGGCCGTAGTGGCACGGTTCGCATGCCACCGCCGGTTCCATTTCGGCACACCCCTCACACGCTACGTGGCCCCTTGGGAGCTCTGCCGAAGGCTCGCATGGTACCACCGCCTCTACTCCGGCACACCCCTCACACGCTTCGTGGCCCCATGGGGAGCTCCGCCGAAGGCCCCAGTGGCACGGTTCGCATGGCACACCCGCCTCCATTTCGGCACACCGCTCTCACGTTCCGTGGACCCACAGGGAGTTCCACCGAGGACGATATTCACTCCGACGGAACTCACACATGCATGTGGTTGGGTCCATCGCCAATATAATTGATCCTCATTGTGTGTTCATATGTTTTTGGCGTTCTCGCGTTTTCGGTCTTCCGACGCTCCAAGATTGCCCCAGAGGCCCGCAAGACCGCCCCAAGACGGCCCAAGAGGCCCCAAAACAGCCCAAAAGGCGCCCAAGATCGCCCAAAAGGGCCCCAAAATGAGCCCAAGAGGAGGAACACGAACCGACAATACGAGATTCGCCCCGGTCCACGTCGGCCGTCTTGAGGGCATCTTGGGCGTCTTCGGGGCCTCTTGGGACCGTCTGGGGCCCTCTTGGGACTCCCTTGGCCTGTCGTGGCCCGTTTCGGGGCGGGCCCGGGGCCGTCTCGGGAGCACTGGGACCTCCACAGAAGCCCCTGGGGGCGCCATGGAGGGCACAGGCACAGGCCCGCCCCCCCCGGGCGTACTCCGACATCTATATGTATATGTATGTGTGTATATATATATATATATGTATCTATATGTGCCTACACACATACACACACTTTTATGTATACATACATTTACATAACTGTGTGTATATACCAGTATATGTATAGATCATTCATACATACACACATAGATACCTATATATCTGCATGCATGCATAAATGCATGCATAGATACAGTCATACATAATCACAACCATACATCCATACATGCATGTATGCAGCCATACATGCATACATGTATGCAACCATACAGTCATACAACCATACATACATACACACATAACAGAACATATCATAACATAGCAGATCATGCCATACCATACCATAACACAACATTTCGTAGACTCGCATAACATCAATACAACCATACATGCATATCAACCATACACACATGCATGTACATACATACATGCATACATTCATACATACATGACTTTCCACATACCTACATACATACAAACAAACACGCATACCTACATAAACACACATACATACATACATACATACATAAACACACATATGCATACACACATACCTTCAACTATATACGGACATACATACATGCATACATACATGCATACATACACATATACATACATACACACATGCATGCATGCATACATAGATATACACACATACATACATACATACATACCTACCTACCTACCTACCTACCTACCTACCTACCTACATACCTACATACCTACATACCTACATACCTACCTACCTACCTACCTACCTACCTACCTACCTACATACATACATACATACATACATACATACATATATACTAGAACCAACGCGCGCGCTTCGCGCGCGCTCAGGTTCTAGCCCAGGCCGGGGGCGCGCTAGAAGATCTTGGACAGCGCTATCAAGCACAGGCGCGTGACATAGTCGTGCCTCCTGAGGTCCTCTTGGGAACCTCTTGGGTCTTCGTGGGGGCATCTGAAGGGCTTCTGGGGGGTTCTCCGTGCTTGCTCAATTGGCTGTTGGAGGCCGGTGGCCCCTGCGGCGTCCCAGGAACGGTCTCAGGTTTTTGGACCGGAGGCCGCATGTAGACGTACATGAAGGTTTCTGGGGAAGCCTCTCAGAAGCCCGTTGGGCCCCTCTTGGGGGTCTCCTGGGGGCTTCCTGGGAACCTCGGGGGGCCTCTTGGAAGCCTCTTGGGGGGCCTCTGGAGGCCCTTTGGGGCCTGCCGCGGGCGTCTTGGGGGCCTCTTGGGGCCTCTTCTTGGGTGTCTCGTAGGGGCCTCTTGGGGGCCTCCTGGGGCGGGGGGGCTGGAAGGTTCAGTTGGGTTGCCCGCCTTGGGCCCCTCTTGGGGCCCTTCGGGGACGCGTTCGGGCCGTCCTGGGCGCCTCTTGGACTGTCCTGGGCCCCTCTGGGGCCGTCTTGGGGCTCTCTTGTGGGCTTCGTGGGCCGTCTTGGGGCGGTCTAGGGGGAGTCTGAGGTCGTAAAGGACGGTGCGAAGGACAAAAAATCGAATATGGTAAAAATGTACATTTTACAAAAGGAAGGGGGCTATTTTTGCTTCCCAGGGCCGTCTGGGGGGATCTCTTGGAAGGGTCTTCGAGCGTCTTGGAGGCGTCTGGGGCGCCTCTTGAGCCGCCGGAGACCGCTGGAGGTTGTCTTCAGGGTGGCTCTGGGCGGCCTTGGGCCGCCTGGACGGCCGTCTGGGCGCTCTGGGGGCCGACCTGGGGCCCGCCGGGGAGCGATCTGGGCCCGACATCCCCCCGTTTGCGGTCGAGGCTGCGGCCCCGGGCCCCCCGGGCCCAGTGCGGCGTTATATGCATGCATGCATGCATGCATGCATGCATGCATGCATGCATGCATGCATGCATGCTTGCTTGCATGCATGCATACATGCATACATGCATACATGCATACATGCATACATGCATACATGCATACATGCATACATGCATACATGCATACATACATACATACATACATACATACATACATGCATGCATGCATGCATGCATGCATACATACGTACATACATGCATACATACATACATACATACATACTAGAACCACGCGCGCGCTTCGCGCGCGCTTAGGTTCTAGCTAGGAGGCGAGCTTGAGTCAACGAAAGTCGCAGGGAAGGGGGCAGGGGGAAGAAGGCCAGAGAGCGCTGAAGGATACAAATACTGGAACCCTCTTGTGATTTTGTGGGGGGCCTCGTCCGGCCGCTCGCTGGGAGTTTGACGTAGCTTCTCGGGAGCCTCTGAACCTGTCGGGGGCCTCCTGGAAGCAGGTTCGAAGCATTTTGGGGGCCGATTTGGGGCTTCTCGGGGCCTCCTTTGGGCCTCTTGGGGGTCTCCTGGGGCCTCTTGAGGGGCCTCCTTGGGGCCTCCTGGCGGCCTCTTGGGGCGGAAGGCTCGAGCTTGCGGTTCGTGGTCCCCCTCTGGGCCCCCTCTTGGGCCCGTCTTGGGGCCCTCTTGGGCCATCTTGGGCGCCTCTTGGGCCGTCTTGGGGCCCTCTTGGGCTGTCCTGGGGCCCTCTTGGAAGCTTCTTGGGCCGTCTTGGGGCGGTCTTGGAGGCCTCTTGGGCCGTCTTGGACGCGGTGAAAGCCCAAGATGCGAACATGCGAAAAATATACGTTTTCCCATCGGAATGGCACGATTTTTGTTTCTTGGACCTCTCTTGGGGTGCCTCTCGGAACGTCTTGGGCTGATTTTGGAAGCCTTTTGGCGCCTTTGGATATGTTGGGCCAATCGGAATTCGAGAGTGGCTTTCTCCTTCTGGGACCCCTCTCGAACTCGTCTTGGGGTTCTCTTGGGCCGTCTTGGGGCCGTCCTGAGCCACTCGTGCGCAGCCTTGGAGCGCTCCCGGAGGCCTCCTAGGCCGTCTTGGAGGCCTCTTGGGCCGTCTTGGACGCGGTGAAAGCCCAAGATGCGAACATGCGAAAAATATACGTTTTCCCATGGGAATGGCACGATTTTTGTTTCTTGGACCTCCCTTGGGGTGCCTCTCGGAACGTCTTGGGGTGCTTTTGGGAGCCTTTTGGCGCCTCCTGGCTCGGAATTCGAGGTTGGTTTTCTCCGTCTGGGACCCCTCTCGAACTCGTCTTGGGGCTCTCTTCGGCCGTCTTGGGGCCGTCCTGGGCCACTCATGCGCAGCCTTGGAGCGCTCCCTGAGGCCTCATAGACCGTCTTGGGCGCCTCTTGGGCCGTCTTGGACCCGGTGAAAGCCCAAGAGGCGAACATGCGAAAAATATACGTTTTCCCATCGGAATGGCACGATTTTTGCTTCTTGGGCCTCTCTTGGGCTGCCTCTCGGAGCGTCTTGGAGGCTTCTGGGACCTTCTTGGTGTCATGACAGGCGTCTTGGAAGGCATCTGGAGCCATCGGAGCGCGTTCCGAAGCCGCCTGCGAACGATCTTGGACGGCGTCCGGCGGTCCGACGAGCCTCCGGGCCCCCCGGGGCCCACATTTGTGGTCGGGGTCCCGGCCCCGGGCCCCCGGACCCGGTGCGCCGTTATATGTATACATAGACACACATACATACATACATACATACATGCATGCATGCATGCATGCACACACACATACACACATACACACATACATCCATCCATCCATCCATCCATCCATCCATCCATACATGCATGCATACATACATACATGCATACAAACAAGCAGACTTACACATACACATACATGCATGCATGCATGCATGCATGTATGCATTCATGCATACATACATGCATGACATGCGCGAAATCCACGCGCGCGCGCTACGCGCGCGTTTAGGTTCTCGCGCAGGCCAGGGCGCCTTCATGCCACATTGGCTTAATGTCTCGACGCTTCAGTTCGAGAGATGCGAGATCGTCGGAAGTAATGGCCGTCGTGGGGCACGGCGTCTTCGCGCCGTCTTGTGTCGGGCTTCGGACGTCGCAAAGCTTTCTTGGACTGACTCTCGGGCTATTCTGTTTTTTGTTTCACGGGCGTGCTGGGCCGTACTGGCGCCGTCCAGGGTTCACCCAGGAGGTTTCTTGGGCCGCTGAGGCGATGTCCGGCCCTGCCCGAAGGCTGTCTGGAGGCCTCCAGGGTGGGACAGCAGGCACGCCTGTCACCAGCGGGGGGCCTCCTGGGGCCTCCCAGGGGGTCCCTTCGGGGCAGGGTGAGCCTTCCTTAGGGGCTTGTGGAGGCCCTCGTGAGGCTTCCTGGGAGCCTCCGGATGGGCTCTGGGGGCCGCCGGGGGCTTCCGGCCCATCCCGCCACCGTGCCAGGGTTGTGGCTCCGAGGCCTCTTGAGTGTTCGTTTGGATCTCGTGGTGCGCCTCTCGGGGGCTTCTGGGCGGCAGGTTTGAGGTCTCATAGGGGAGCCGGTTTGGGGCCTCTTGGGGCATTTTTGGGGTCTCTTGGGGGCGTGCTTGGAGCCTCTTGGAGGTCTCTTGGGGACTCGTGGGGCCCTCTTTGGGCCTCCTGGGGCCCTCTCGGGGCGGAAAGTTTGACTTTTTGAATGTTTGGTCGCCCTCCGGGCCCACTCTTGGGACCTTCTCGGGGCCCTGTGGGCCCTTTTGGGCGCCTCTTGGGCTGTCTGGGGGCCCTCCAGAGCCGTCTTGGGGCCGTCTTGGGGCTGTCTTGGGGCCCTCCTGGGCTGTCTTGGGGCGCTCTGGGGGGCCTCTTCGGCTGTCTTGGAGCGTCGGCAACGTGAAGAGGCGGCAAAATTATGCTAACGGAGTTCCCCACATAAAGATGTTAACAGTCTCGTGGGACCCATGGGGTACGACAACATCAACACGAATGAGAAGCTCATCGAACGAGTAAGTACGCACGAAAGGGCAGACGGAAGAAAGGAGGAGGGAGGACAAGTGCTCAGGAAACGAAGCCTTGAAAATAGTACGGTTTCTTGATGCCCTCCCCGCTCTGGTGGGGCCCCGCTTCAAGGGGGGAGGGGCACGAAACCATGTAGATAGCATAGGTTTCCGATAGCCTCCTCGCTCAGGCGGGGCCTCCCTGGAGGGGTGGGAGGGGCACGAAACCATGTAAATAGTACGGGTTTCCGATACCCTCCTCGCTCAGGCGGGGCCTCCCTGGAGGGGTGGGAGGGGCACGAAACCATGTAAATAGTATTGGTTTCCGATACCCTCCTCGCTCAGGCGGGGCCTCCCTGGAGGGGTGGAAGGGGTACGACACCATGCAAATAGTACGGGTTTCCGATACCCTCCTCGCTCAGGCGGGGCCTCCCTGATACCCTCCTCGCTCAGGCGGGGCATCCCTGGAGAGGTGGGAGGGGCACGAAACCATGTAAATAGTCTAGGTGTCCGATACCCTCCTCGCTAGGGCGGGGCCTCCCTGGAGAGGTGGGAGGGGCACGAAACCATGTAAATAGCATGGGTTTCCGATACCCTTCTCGCTCAGGCGGGGCCTCCCTGGAGAGGTGGGAAGGGCACGAAACCATGTAAATAGGATGGGTTTCCGATACCCTCCTCGCTCAGGCGGGGCCTCCCTGGAGGGTATGGTATGGTATGGTAGGTATGGTATGGTATGGTATGGTATGGAATGGTAGGCATGGTATGACATGGGAGGCTGGAGTGGTAGGCGTGGTATTGATATGGGAGGCGGGAGGCGGGAGGGAGAAGGAGAGGATGTTCTGGGAAAACAAGAACCCCACTCAGGATGTGGGGAACAAAAAATGGAGAATCTACGATTTTGACCTTTCGGGGCCCACTTCGGAGGCTTTTTTGAGGCTCTTAGGGCGTCTTGGGGGCTTCTTAGGCTATCTTGGGGCAATCTTGGGCATCTCCGGAGCCTCTTGAGGGTCTCTTGGCCATCGTTAGGGCCCGCGTGGCCTGTCTTGGGCGTCTTCGGGAACTCTCCCAGGGGCCCAACAGCAACAGCAACAGCAACAGCAACAGCAACAACAACAATGCAACAAGCAGAATTCTCACCACGGTTTCTCACTTCAGCCACGTACCCAGAAACAATGAATGACCGTTCGGCCCCTTCTTCAGGGCCCCGACTGTAGCAAAGGTGAGGTAGAGAATCCGCTCACTTGGCTACTTTTCCCGGCGCCTCCCGGCGCCAGAGAGCACCCACGTCGCGAGGAGTGGGCCGGGCGGCGGGGCCGACACCAGCTGCATGCAGCAGGTTTCGTACCTCCCCCTTTCCCTATCCCCCCCTCCGGCACTCAACAACCGCCCGAACACCGCCAACCTACTCCTCCGCCTCCTCCTCCTTCTCCTCCTCCTCCACTTAACCTCTTCTTCCTCCTCCTCCTCCACTATTCTATCCAACCTCTTCGTCCTCCAGCACTATTCGAACTCCTCCTCTATCTTAACCTCCTCTTCCTCCTCCTCCTCCTCCTCCTCCTCCTCCTCCTCCTCCTCCTCCTCCTCCTCCCCATGGGCCTCTCCTGGGGTGCGTTCCGACGGGGACTTCTGACAAACTCCGGCCGCGGCGGCGAAGCTTCTCCAGGACGAGCAGCGGCATCGGTGTCCTTGCCATTGCATCCGACGTCTCGACTTGTTCAATACGTGGTCATCGAAGTCCCGACCCTCTCTCTGGGGCAAGTTGTCTCATCCCAGGGCCCAACGAAGGCCGGTGGATGCCGAACACAATCGAACGCCTCACCATTGACCCTTTCAAGCCCTCGGAAGTCTGATGTCCTCTGCTATAGCCCGACCAGAGAGAGAGAGAGAGAGAGAGAGCATCGAAGCATGCGCGGGATCGGGCCGCAGCAGCACGGAGTTGGAAATGGATGGGATCGGCTGCGCTGGGATGCACAATAACGCCATGCGCGCATCGCCCTGCATTGGGTCGTCGTAGTATCGGGATCGAATCGGATCGGGCTATCCGAAATCGTTATATCGAATCAGAGCGATCGGATCGAAATGGAGCTGCGGGGGGGGGGGAACCGCAGAAGAGCGCGCTGCCCCGCAGCATCTCCGCCAGCACCAGCCCCGCGGCCCACACGTCCACCGGCGAGGAGTAGGCCCGGAAGCGCAGGAGGCACTGGGAGGGCGTCTTACACTTCAGACTCACGGGGGGGCGAGACTGTTGCACACCACCGCGGCAAGGCTTCTGGCTGCGCACAAACAGCTCACCCAGGTAGTCCCGGCTGGCCTCGAGAGGCCCCCCGAGCAGTCCGGCGCTCCGCGCCCCAGGGTCAAGGTGTTGAGGTGCTCGGGGGACATCTCGAGGCCAGCCGCGACTATCCGAGGGGGCCATCTGGGCACAACCCGAAGCCTAACCACAGCCTAACACACAAGCTGGTCTGGCACGACACCGTGGGGCGAAGGGTGCGTGCATCGGAGGAAGCTCCGTCGAGACCACGGCGGCCTCCCTGGCCTCATGGAGGGGCAGGAGGAGGAGGAGGAGGAGGAGGAGGAGGAGGAGGGGGAGGAGGAGGAGGGCGAGGGGGAGGAGGAGGAGGAGGAGGAGGAGGAGGAGGAGGAGGAGGAGGAGGAGGAGGAGGAGGAGGAGGAGGAGGAGGATGAGGAGGAGGAGGAGGAGGAGGAAGAGGAGGAGGAGAACGAGGAGGAGGGGGAGGAGGAGGAGGGGGAGGGGGAGGAGGAGGAGGAGGAGGGAGAGGAGGAGTGGAATGGAATGGGCTCTATCGCGGTGCGATATTCACTAGATGCCACCCCCTGAACTTGTCGAAATACCCGACGAACAGGAAGGCGACGAAGAACGGTCCTCCCCTGAGCACCCCGAGCGGCACGACAACAAGGAAGTGCATCATGGCGAACTTAACCAGGGAGGCCCGAAGTAGTAGGACTGGGAGCTGAAAGAGCCTGAGGTTGACGAACAAAGACGACCATGCCCCAGATGGATTCCTCACCCCACCAGGATACTGAAGCAAACTTGGCTGAAATGAAATCGGCTCGATACGGCTCTACTGTGTCACAGATAATCGAGCAACCTTTCACGTATGTCATCCAGATCGCCTCCTCCACACACAGCCTCGTAAGACAACTACCGAAGCGTTGCTTCTTCCCTCTCGCACCCAAACCAGTATCTCGGGGAAATATACACACACAAATAAATGAGAGAACGTAGACACTGTGCCGACGTCCTGCGAATGAAAAACGAGCCTTGGCCCAAGCACAAACTCAGCTGGTCCGCTGCGGCGCTGCAGGAGAGGGCGTGCCGACGGACCGCTGCTATTGAGCTTTGCTCCATTACGGGTAGCTGCCACTGCCCGCAATGCCTGAGTTCTCGCACCTGCTGATCACGGCACTGTAGCTGATAACGGTCGGGCTAACATCGCCTCCCACATCGAGCCACTCCCCGACAGGATTAGCTGCCACTGCTCGCCGTTCTCGCACGTGCTTGACCCAAGATCGAGACTCAGCTGGTCCATTACGGCATTGCAGGGGAGGAAGCGCCGACGGACCGTTCGCACTGATCCTCGCACCGATACTGGTAGCTACCAATTCACGCCGCTGCCTGCTTTCCCGCACCACATTTGCACGATAACGTGCACTTTGGTTTTTCGAGGATGCCGCAGCAGCGCCTCGAGGCCACCACCTTCCCTGTGGGTTTTCGAGGATGCCAACGGCAGCGCCTCGGGGCCTCCACCTTCCCTCTCTTCCGAACAGATTGAAGTACGAACTGGTATGCTGCAGCCACTGCCCTTTGCCACCGCTGGCCCATGACAGCAAAGAAAATAATAACATGCCGAGGGACCGCGTCTTAGTCTCACATGCCTGCCTGTTGTCCCCAAGCGTTCTTCTCGCACGCACTGATCCGAACATTGTAGCTGATGAAGTTGGCTCCGCGCTTACCCATCTAGCTTTGCAACGAAAGCCCGTTGCCTCTGATTGCTCGCCTCTCACGTGCTGGCGAAACCGTTGTAGCCGATGACGGTCGGTGCACACTTCAGCTCTCGCATGCCGTTCAACTGCCACTGAGCACCCGACCCCTGCACGCCAAACGCGCGCGCGCCAAGTCCAGCACTGTAGGAGATGATGGCAGGATTCGACCACTGGATGTAGAACCAAGAAGAACAAAATGGTAAGCACTCAGAAAGACCTGGCTGAAGGGCTCAAGGCCCCGCCGGAGGTCTGAATACCCCTGAGCGGCCGCCTGCTCGGAACTTTCGCCCCACTTCGTCGCCCGGAAAAACGGCGCGCGCGGTGCTGCAGCCTAGGCGCCCCTCAAGCGCCAACGTGGAGGCGCGGGGCGCGACGTCGAAGCTGCCCGAAGCCAAAAGGGCACGGAGAAGCCTCGAGCCACATGTGCTTGAGAGGAGGAAGAGGAGGAGGAGGAGGAGGAGGAGGGGAGGAGGGGAGGAGGAGGAGGAGGAGGAGGAGGAGGGAGGAGGAGGAGGAGGAGGAGGGGGAGGCGGAGGAGGAGGAGGAGGAGGGGGGGAGGAGGAGGATTTGTTTCCACCGCTATCGCGCACACCCACGTCTTCCCCAACAGTCAGGAGTCCATCTCAGCGAGCACTGGACACCGTGCAATCAGGCATGCATAGGACAAGAGAGGGGAAGCAGCAGGGGCAGGGCAAAGAGAAGCGGCGGCGGGTACTCTGCTCCGAGTGTACAGGATCCCTGGCGGGCGCGCGCCCCTTCATATGCCCGCCGTCCAACAGGGGATCTCACACTCCAGCATCCTTCCCAGGCCGCACTCACTCCTCGGCTGACCGAGGGCCCAACCCAAGGCGCAGCAGGCAGAAGCAGACAAATGGGGCACGCCCCAAAACGACGACCCAACAAACAAACCGAGGGAATGCCAGTCTGCTGGCCCCCAAAGTGCCACGAACTTCTTCGGGAAACTGAGGGCGAGAGGGGAACGCTCCCTCGCGCGGAGCGGCTGCCGAGGTGCCTCGAACTTCGTCAGGAACCTGAGGGCGACGGCAGGGCGCGGCGGAGGGGGGGGGCCTCCTCCGCGCCAGACGCACCGGGTGTCTGGATGTTCACCAAACGCCACGGCTTGGCGCCGCGGGAAGGCCTGCCAACACCACAGGAGCGACGATCGATCGACGCCCGAACGAACCAGACCGTTCCGCCCGTCCGAGAACCTGTGGTAGCTCAAGGACAGCAGGAGAGGCGTGGCAGGCAAAAGAGGCGGAGCGGCCGCAGGGCGGGCGGCTGGAGAGAGGCTGGGGGGCGGCGGCGCGGCAAGAGAGGCACTCTCTCACGCGTGCGGGCCAACCCAACTGTCAGCGTGCCTCCCCCTAAAGAACGCCCGAAGCTGCACCTCATCACCCCCGTCCTGCAAGCGGTGAGGGTCGCAAGGGGCACTGAGCAGCGCCCGCAACCCAGGCGACGACACGGGGCCCGGAATTAACCAAGAAACGCAACTGAGCAGAGGGAAAGCACAACAAAAAGAAAAACCCCGGAAAACCAGCCAGCCAACCCGAGAGACCCACCAGGGTCACATCAAACTCTGACAGCGTCATGCATGGACCTATACCTAGGGGGCCACAGGGAAAAGGGGGACTTAAATGGGGGACACGGCCAACTCAGGAGAGGAGGGGCACGGCAGGAGGAGCAGGGGGGGCAGGGGGAGGGGCGGCAGCAGCAGTATTCAAACGCAGCTCACGTAACGCCTCATTAAGCTTGGGGTGCCGACGTGACAACTGCCGAAGCCTGACTTCAATAAGAAATTCCCCCTGCTGGACCGAGCCAGTCTGACGAGCATTATGCGCGGCCAGAAAGCAATCAATTAGGGCACACCCCACTAGGTCACGTGACCGCCCCCACTGTGGCCCCAGACAACAGAGAGCGAGGAGCCAATCCTCACCCGTTAGAGCCGCGGTCCAAGACCTCAGAAGTCCACCACGGGGAAATCTGTCAATCAACCCTGCCTTCAACTTGGGGCACGCGCGATAATGCCTCAGATCATCGTCAGCCGCTTCCAGAGGACACCCAAACGCACAGCCCACCACCGTGGCATGCAGACGACTGGAGGTACAAACCCCACGGCAGAGCACTCTAAGGACCCCCGTGACAAGGTGCATCGTGCTGTCCTTCTCAACTCTACGCATCCTGTGGGCAAGCACCTGAAAGTCAGCTACCGTAACACGGTCGGGACCCACCCACTTGGACACCCTCTGAACCATAGTGCGGAGGGGAACAGTGGGGCCACGGAGCCCTCTGAGCTGGCGCATCGTCTTCTTCTGAAGGGATTTATTGGGGATGGGGGCCAGGGTCGGGGCCGTGAAAATTCCTACTTCAGTCACCGTAGTCCTGATCTGGGAAGACTTCCACCAGGGCCAGTACAGGCGAGAGGGAATGAAGTTATCGTCATCCAGGGAAACCGTCAAAGACTCCATCTCATACTGGACAGCATCAATACTGGAGCAAGACATCAACACCCGAAACTTGATAGCCTTCGAAAAACAACCGATATCCAAGCATTCTAAAGAGGCCCCTGACGCTCGGAGGCCCGTCAGCATCTCCCTCGAGAAGGCATGGCGGGGACCAGCAGTAATCACCTGTAAAGCCTCATTATACGCTTTCCGAAGAGCCGTGGTCACTGGGCATAATTGCAACTGGTACGCCAAAATCGACATGCAGCGCGGGTGGAAAAGGCGAATGGTATGTGGAAGCCCCAGCCCAAGTCCACGAAGCCCCCGCACCGTCATCCAGAACTTGGGGATGGTGTTGCTCCATACTTTGTCCAGAGCCCCAGGCCCGAGCCAGAACCCCAAGTATAAAACAGCGCGAACAAACCCAATGCGGTGGCACTCGCTCCCCTTGGCTCGAAGGTGGGCAACTAATCTATCAGGATCAAGCGAGCCAATCACCAATACCTTGCATTTGGGAATGTTCAGCCCAAGTCCCACAGCATGTTCCAACTTACGAAGGAGCGAGAGCGTCGGCTGGAGGTCAGTCAGGATGTTGGGAAGGCAGAAGGAGATATCATCAGTGTAGGTTCTAATCCGAGGGACATGGTCAGTGAGCTTGGCCCTCATCCAACGCAATACTGGGTCTAGCGCATAAGCGAAGAGAAGCATCGAAGCAGGATCACCTTGCCGCACCCCACGCTCCACCGAAAAAGCAATACCAGCAGCCCCTGGGAAGTTGATTACAGCCACGCTGTCACGGTACAACTCCCGATAAAAAAAAACCACAAGCTTCACCAGGAACACCCATAGCCGCCAAGACCGCCAAGATCCAGGAGACGATCAGAGAGGGGAACGCAGCCTTAAAGCCCGTGAACAGAATGCCCGAGCGATCCCCACCAGTAAGCATCTGACGAAGACCCCACCATTCAATCTCAACCACGTTGTCCAGGAGCCCACGTCGCGCAACCCCCCGCGCTGGATCAGGTCGATCACTGACGGAGCAGCCCGCTGGAGGCCAATGGAGAAAGCGTCACTCAGGAGCTTCGCATCGGTATTCGCTAGCGTGAGTGGGCGAGTCTTAACAGGCGACCGAACAAGGACAGCGGGGTTCTCGTCGTCTTTGAAGTCTTTGGGCAGAAAACACATCCTTCCTCGACGCATGCACGCCGAAACTGTACCCCCAGACGCCTGATACATCTCCTCATAAGCAGCAAATAAAACACCAGCGGCCCCCTCAGCCTTCCAGCACCCATACGGAATGCCATCCTCCCCAGGGGCAGAGTGATGCTTAGATCGGGCTCGCTCAACAAAACCGTCAACATCCAACTTCCAATGCGATGGGTCCAACTGGATCGGCTGGGCATGGGCGAGGATTCCAGGCCATGGGGTCCGATCAGGTTCCTTGGCTGCAAAAACCGCCTGCCAATAGTCCCGAAGGGCCTCAGCAGAGGCCGTCGGAGAAGGGCACACCCGTCCAGAACTGTCCAGGATCCCAGAGAGCCCATAGCGCCGACGCATCTTTGACCAGGCTCGACGGAGGTGTTGCAAGCAGGCCCTGGCCTTAGCCTTAGACTTCTCGTCATCCCCCCACCCGTCCATCGCCCGTTCCTCCGACTCATACCAAGCATCCTTCAGAGACTGCACCAAAGCACCCTGGCCGGCTATATCCGAGCATCCCTCACGGTCTGGACCAAAGTACTGAAGCAACCGAGGATACGCGCGGATCGCACGCACGCACTGGTCGAACCTGCCCATGCGCCACCCACGGAAAGCCATCATAGCAAAGTGGGGCTTCTCACAATTCTCTCTCGGGGGCTCCATCCGAAGCCGAGCCTTGAACAGAGGGGCCACCTGCCAGAACATCTCCTTCGCCCGAGCCAATTTCTCCCGAGGGGCCAAATCCTGGTCGATTTCCTTAATAGCGCTGGCACGCAACTCATGGTAAACACGATGTCGGGAAATCCACTTAGGAATCTGGGTGGGCAACGCTGATGGCATTCTCAGAGCGACAGTGGCCGCAACAAAGATGTGGTCGGACGAGGCGAAGTTCTTCACGGCATGCCCCAGGGTATTTACCGTCACCGCCAAATCATTCAAGACGGGGGCCGAGAGAGAAGTGTAGATGCGGTCCAGACGGGCAGCCCCACGAACTTCTCCCTGGAACACATCACGCCGTGTCGGATCTGGTTGGAAAAGCTCAGCCCAAGACCCACAAAGAGACTGAACGGCATCAGTGTGTCTCCTATCCCCTGCTGGCCAAGCGCCGTCAGTCCGAAACCGCCCCTCCTCTACCTCCATAAAGTTCCAATCCCCAGCAATCAAACACATAGTGTGCGCAGCCAATGGAAGAAACGCCTGAATCACGCACAGGTACCTGCGATACATCGCAACAGGATCCGAAGTATTCGGCATGTGAACACTGACAATCACTAGGTCCCCACGACGTCCCTTCAGGTGCGAGGCGAGAACCCGGCCAGCAATCAACGGAAACGGAATGATCGAGTCGAACTGCGAAGTCAACTTACTCGATATAACCGTAACCACACCGCCCCCAGCACTCGGATCAATCATCGAATGGTGAACAATTGCACTGCGACAGCGATCATCACGCTGTAACATCTCCACATCAGACGCCGTGCCATGAGTCTCCTGTAAACACACAGCGTCGAACCTGCCAACAAGACCACACATCTGCTTATACCGCCGAGCTGTCAGTGGTGACGAAGTAGAGCACGATGAGAAAAGAGCACGTGTATTCCAAGAGCACAAGGTAAGCGCAGAAGAGGGAGCAAACACCCCGCTCGCTCCAGAGGACGGGTCACCAGGGGTAAACGGCCCGCCTGACTTAATAGTAAAACACGGGTTGGCTGGCTGAGCACTGTCCTGGCTAGTCGGCACACGGGTCCGATGGTTCCCCCCGACAGGCCCCACATCCCAGGGAGGGCCAGAACCACCAGGGACCCGACAACAAGTGCCAGGCAGCGCACAAGGAATCCCGAGGCAGGGTGCTCCAGGACAACTGGGGGCCTCACACAAAGGGCCGAATCTGATCAAAAAAGGGTTGCAATGCAGCCAGCGCGCTCACCTACTCCGAACGTTCCGAGGGCCTCAGGAATCAGAACGAGTTCAAGGCGACCACACTCAAGGACCGTGACCTTCGCAAGAATAACTGGGTGCACTGCCGTAGTGAGACCGCATATCTGACCGCCGAGACCG
This sequence comes from Prorocentrum cordatum, assembly GCA_963575745.1. Taxonomy (NCBI): domain Eukaryota; class Dinophyceae; order Prorocentrales; family Prorocentraceae; genus Prorocentrum; species Prorocentrum cordatum. The sequence goes on from CAUYUJ010015320.1 coordinate 87,449, forward strand.
TTGCTGCCCACCTGGGAACCTTTCTCCCCCAAGACCTTCCCGATGATCGCACGAGTCTGTCCCAGGCAGTAGAACAACTTACGGCTAGCGGGGGGCAAGTCACGACGCACACGGAGCTCCCAGCCAAGGTTATCAATCGGGTTCTGGTACACAATCTTACCAATGGTCTGGCTCTTACCGAAGTACGCCGTGCACGACAAAGTACGGTGGAAATCAATAATCACCTTCCGCGTGAGGGAGTACGCACGAACGATCGGTTCTTCACCCGCTGGACTACACGCGGCAACGATAGGGGCCACCGCTTCCTTGAGAGACGCTTCCAGTAAGGGCTTCTCAAAACCGAGAACAATAAGACGAGTGGCGCTGGCTTGGTCTGGCCCCGACGTCCTCATCATCTTCCGACGCCCTCCATCCCCATCACCTCCCACGAGCTCGAACTCCGAATCGGCGCGAGTCGACGAACCAGCCGAGAGCTTCTGCTGTAACTCATGAATCTGAACGTCGATCTTAGCCACTACTGCAGCCAACTTCGCATCTGTGTCTACCGAGACCTCGTGAATCAATGCGTCCTGGGATTTCTTAATCTCTGCCCAACGAGCCTCCGAGCGACGATTCATCTCAGCGAGCTCATCCTGCATCCGATCAAAGTTGGTCCCCATCACTGTCATCTGCTGGCGGAACAACTCAAACTCTGCTGTGTGCGTGGTAAACCCTTCTTTCACGATCGCCGTCAACGCGCTGAGCTGCATGGACACATCCGACTGTACCTCGGGCGCGGGCGGCGGCGCAACCCCTCCCTCAGCCCCCGCAGGGGCAGGAGAAGGAGTCGGTCCAAGCAAGCCCTTCATGGAGCCTGCCGCACGAACAGCTTCAGCCATGGCTAGAGGGCGTGAAAAGGGAGGCGGGCGGCCGACGGCCGAGGCGCGCGCGGCCCGAGGGAGAGGGAACAGGAAGACCCGAGGAGCGGGTCGGGGGGAGCCAGGCCGAGCGGGTCGCGCAGACCACCCTGAGCCGATACGGCTTGAGCCAAAGGGCTACGGAGGGGGGGAGGAGGAGGAGGAGGAGGAGGAGGAGGAGGAGGAGGAGGAGGTGGAGGAGGAGGAGGAGGAGGAAGAGGAGCAGGAGGAGGAGGGGGAGGAGGAGGAGGAGGAGGAGGATGGACGGGAGAGCGATCGTTGTCTCGACGGGCCCTCCTCCGCAGAGTTCATCACCCCCACATTCAAGCTGGTTCAATAGCAAGACTGTGGGGCGGGGGCTGCGTACAAGAATGGCACCCCTTGGGACACGACTTGCGCATCCCACTCCCCCAAATGGGGGCGCGCAAACATGGATTAGCGATCCGTGGATGTGGCGCGCGGTCGCCAAATCCATGGATCGGGGGAGGTGCCACGGAGGTGCCCTCCCCAAAATGCGGCCGGTGCGGCCTCGTTCGGCGGCGGAAATCTGCGATTTCCCACGGAAACAGGACCCGTCGCTAATCCACGCCCCCTTAATCCATATTTGCGATCGCCTCCCGCGAGCAAGCTGGTCTGCCACAAGGCCGTAGGGCGGAGGCTGTGCGCAAAAAGTGTACCTCTTGCGCACAATTTTGGCACACCACCCCCCGACACACACGCCAACAAAAATCTGGTCCGCCACGAGGTACGCGCGGAGCGGCGGTAGCCAAAAGGCGGCCCCCGAACTCAAGCAAACTTGCTTGCATGGCATCTCCATCGCAGCTGGAAGGGAGCCGGGTCCGCGCGGGGCGGCCCCCTGGCTGGCCAGACTCGAGGCACGAGGCAGCCGAAGGGCAACCGCCAGGCTGCATCTCATCAGGAGGGTTCTGCCCTGTCGCGCCCGCCCTGTGCCGAAGCCATGTCGGACGCCTGCTGTGCGCCGAGCCCACCGTCGAGCCTGCGCCGAGCTCGCGAGGGGCGCGGGAGATGCTGGCCCTGGCCAGTTGCGCGACGGGCGGGGTCCCCCCGAGAGATGCAGCGGCACATGCGGGACGTCAGGGCACGCGCTCCGCTCCACCCCCGCGGGCCTCCGGCGCGCGGTACCACCGCGTGCCCACGTAGTCCGTGAACGGAGGCCGGGCTCGCAGCGACCGCGTCTCGCCGAAGTCGGCGAGGCGGATGGTGCTCGACGGCACGTCGAAGAGGATGTTCTCCGGCTTGACGTCGCGGTGGAAGAAGCCGAGCTGGTGCATGTGCCCGAGGGCCGAGAGCAGCTGTCGGCTGAGCTCGGCCGCGCGTGGCTCCTCGAGGCCGTTGGGGTGCTCGCGGATGTGGCGGAAGAGGTCGCTGCCCAGGAACTCGAAGACGTAGTACAGGCTGCCGTCCTGGCGGCGGCGAACACGTGAAGGGGTGTGGGATGGCGGTGGAGAGAGGGGGGGGGGGGGGGGAGAGACGATAGTCATGGCATTATGCGATGGGGCGATGGTAGGATGACTGGCAACGACAGGGAGATCGGACGATAAGATGATGAGACGATGACAGCGAAAGGACGCTAGTGCCGACTGCATTGAAAGACTGATGGTGGTGACATGATGCGATTGGCTGAGGAGGGGGGGGAGGGGGAGGGGGAGGAGGGGAATGAGGGGGAGGGGAGGAAGAGGAGGAGAAGGAGAAGAAAGAGGAGGAGGAGGAGGAGGAGGAGGAGGAGGAAGAGAGGAGGAGGAGGAGGAGGAGGAGGAGGAGGAGGAGGAGGAGGAGGAGAGGAGGAGGAGGAGGAGGAGGAGGAGGAGGAGGAGGAGGAGGAGGAAGAGGAGGAGGGGGAGGAGGAGGAGGAGGGGGGGGAGGAGGAGGAGGGGGGGGAGGAGGAGGGGGAGGAGGAGGAGGAGGAGGAGGAGGAGGAGGAGGAGACGCAGGAGGATCCGTCCCAAGAGTTCCAGGAGCCCTCGTTGCGGAGCCCGTGCAGGCCAGGAGAGACAGGCGAAAGGGGAGCACAGGGACAGAGAGGGGAGCAGAGCACGGGGAGAGGGAGAAGGGGGGTGGAGCAGGGAGAGGGGGGAGGAGAGGGAGAGGGGGGGCAAAAGAGGGAGAGGGGGAGGAGAGAGAGGGGGGGAGGAGCAGAAGCAGGAAGAGCCAGGGGAGAGCAGGGACGTCGTTGGGGTGGGCACTGCACCCCTGGGGGGAGGGACCGACGGAGGAGGACGGAAGAGGGAAGGCCCGCGAGAACAGAAGCCGAGGCGCGGGACCCCCCCGCCGGCCCCGGCGTGTGTGGCGGGGGGGCGGGGAGACGGCGCGGGGCACCTCGGCAGATCGGGCAGCACCCACGAGGAGAGGCCTATACTTAAGTCGGGCCTGTCCCCGTACAGGGGGACGTTCGACGAAAATACCCCACAAAGGCCAAACAATACTCAAGAAATAGTCCCCAGACTACGTTTGAACTGTTTTTTGACTGTTGTTGGGGTATCTTTTATGCTTCGTCGAAAAATCCCCCCTGCATGGGGGACAGGCCCGACTTAAGGTTATACGTTAAGGAAGGGGGTGGCGAGGAGGATGACGACGATGATGGTGGTGATGATGGCAGTGCTGGTGATGATGGGGATGATGGTTGTAATCATGACAATGACGATGGTGTCGATGAGTTTGATGATGATGCTGATGATGATGACGATGATCATGGGAAGCTTCGTCCGCCACAGGTCCGACAGGCGAGCTCGCCTGGCCACGGCCGAATGGAACGCGAAGGCCTTGCACGCAAGACCGCGCGGCCCAAAACAGATTGCCTGCCCGAGCCCACGGCCCACGCCGAGGCGATCCCGGCCAACACAGAAAGGTGGGACCACCATCGTGCCAGCCCTACAGCAAACACGGATCTTCGCACGAGCGCGCCAGCGCAGAGGCCGTCAATGCGCCTTGCTGCGGCCTGCTGGAGGGACAGCGCTGCAGTGGTGCGGGTGTGGGACTGCCGGCCGCGGGCCCGCTCTGCGGCTCGTGGGGGAACAGGGGAGAACGCTCCTTCCTCCGCGGCTGCCAGTGCAGCTCTGGCCCCCCCGAACCCTTGCCACCACTTGACCCGGTCTTCGCTTTCCTGGGGCGCACGAGGGCGCTGCTCGCTCGGCGGATGCCAATGCAGCTGTTCGCTTCGCGTGGGGGAAGGGTGGTGCTCGGCGCGGCCGACGCGACGCAAGCAGGCAAGCGCGCTGCTGAGATCAGCCTCACAAGCGAAAGCAAAAACACAAACAGCAAGCCTCAGGTGATTTGCCGCGACCTCATGCGCTGCTGCCGTGATGATGAGGTAGGCCACGCGAAACCAGGCGACCCCCACTCGCAGTAACGCCGCCACGGCCAAGGGCTGGCGGCTAGCTAGCGATGCCGCGTGACGAGAGCGGCACAACAAACACATTGCCAGGATGAGGACGGCACGAATGGCCACCACGACGGCGTAGCAGACCAACGCCACGACGAGCAGGCGACTGTGCCAGACCGTGCAGATCACCACTCTGATGACGCCGACGCCGACGCCGAAGATATCGCCGACGATGCGGGCCGAGCGGGATAGCTGCTTTCCCGCTCCAGGGGCCCAGGGGAGCATGAGGGCGGTGCCGCTACCCATGACCGAGCATGCGCGCGCACCCCATGCCGTGAACCGCGGCCGCGTGCAGAGACCTCCAGAAGTCCCCGAAGACGGAGGGAGCAACGCCACACACGAAACATGTCCCCCGCCAGCACGGATCGACGAGCCTTCCGTAGTCCGTGCCCAGCTTGAGCGCGCAGCCGATGCCGTAGTGTACCACGCGCGCAATCCATGCCCAGCTCCAAGACGAAGCGCCCCCACCTCCCGACAATGGAGAGGACGCCCTGGGGCACGAAGACCACGCGCCGCCCACGCGCGCGAGGAGACCTGCAGCCGCCAGCGCCCAGCGCGTGGATGCAACCCGCGCCGAGCATCCCGCAGAGGAAGCAGACGAGCTGCAGACCAGCGTGCGCCACCGCCACAATCATGTTCCACATGCTGCGCATCCGCGCGCTCGCCTGTCCGCGAGCCGAGCTGCCGCGGCAGCCCAGCGGACGCCGGGCGCGGCCGTGCGCGCGCGCGGGCTCACCGAGAGGCCGCAGCCCGCACGACGTCCGCCGAAGCGTCGGTCGGGCCTGGCAAGGAGCGGGGCAGCGCGAGCGGCGCGGGCCCCTCGCCAGCAGCCTCCGCGACCATCGTCGCGCAGTCTTACCACGGCGAGCGGCATCAGCAACCTTCGCAGAGCCAGCGCCTGCTGCCGGGCGTGGCGGATCGCCGCGCGGCGCACCCGCACGCGACGACCCGCCGCAGCCGCAGGCACCATGCACCGTCGGGGCGCTGGGCGCTCCGGATGGTGATGGGGAGGAGGAAAAGGATGACGATGTGTCTTTCCCAAGCTGGTCGGTGCCTGAACGAAGAGACATTCGATGAAGTCATACAAACTGCAGCAGTGATACACAACGGATGTGATGAACACTTAAGCGCTGGGCAAAATCAGTGCCAGGCGCTCTAAGAGGACGGGGACCGAGGAAGACGCAGGCAAGGCACCCAAAGCAGGAAGGAGGGGGAGACAGGCAGGCGCGATTGGGCCCACGCACGCAGCTCGCCGCCCGAGAGAGAGCCGGGGAGCCACCAAGAGGGCGGCTGCGGCAGGCACGGGCGGAAGCACACGCGAACTTGCCGGGACCTCCCGCGCGGGCGTGGGCGGGCACGGAGAGACGAGCCGACGCGTGCAGCCACAGTGCGGTGGCAGCACTCGTGCGCCGCGGAGGCGTCGCTCGCTGACCGCGCGACGGCGGTGGGGGTCGGTGCTCCGCCCGCGGCGCTCCAAAGTGACTCGGGAGGAGGAGGCTGAGGAGGAGGCGGAGGAGGAGGAGGCGGAGGAGGAGGAGGAGGAGGAGGAGGAGAAGGGGGGGGGAGGAGGAGGGAAGGAGGAGGAGGAGGAGGGAGGAGAAGGAGGAGGAGAGGAGGAGGAGGGGGAGGAGGAGGAGGAGGAGGAGGTGCTTGTCCGGGAGGGGAGGCGGGCGGCGCGGGCCGCGGGAAGGGGGGCAGTCCCTCGCAGCCGGGAGCAGTTCAGGGAGGCAATGTCTTCCTCCTCCTCCTCCTCCTCCTCCTCCTCCTCCTCTCCTCCTCCTCCCTCCTCTCCTCCTCCTCCTCCCCCTCCTCCTCCTCCTCCTCCTCCGCCTCCTCCTCCTCTTCAGCTCGAAGATCAACGCAACCGAACCTTTGCCAGCCAGCGCCGCCCCCCTCGAGCAGCTCGGGGCCAGTGGACAAGAGGCCACTGCGGACGGCGAGCCGACCACCACCAGCGGCACACGGAGCAGCAGCAGGAGAGACACGCAGGAGGGAACGCACAGCAAACGCACCAGCGACGACAGGAGCAGCGGCACTGGGCACACAGGGGGGGGGGCACAAACGAACGCGCACAACAATGCATATCGGGGGCGGCAAAGAGGGGGGCGTGAAAGAGGGGGGGCGCAAATTATGGCCGGCGGCATGTGCGCGGCCTAGGTTGGGGGCCAGGGACGTATTAAAATAAGAAGAGGCGCCATGAAATCTGGGGAAATATCATGGCCCACACCATGATATCCACCCCCCCCCTAGTCATCACCCCCCCCTTTGCCGCCCCCGAGCAGACCCAACAAAGACAGAGGGCGAAACACTCGGCCTTGTAAGGGCCTCGCGCGCGCGAAGGCGAGCATGGCAAGTGCAGCTGTGGCTACGTTTCGAACGGCCCCCTCAGCCCAGTGCAAGCCCGACGCACGGGGACGAAAGAAGCGCTCCGACCGCCCCGCTGGATGACGGGCGCGTCGAATGGCAACCCGAATCGGGGGGCGACGCTGCATCGGCGGCCTCAACCTGCCGTCAAAAATGCGCAGCCGACGCCCGCGACGGAGCGGTCCGCAACCGCAGTGCAGAAGGTGATGGGCCTGTGTTCCACCAACACCACCATAAGTTGGAGGGGAGAAGGAGGTGCAGGATGAGGAGGATGAAGAAGAAGAGGAGAAGGAGGAGGAGGAGGAGGAGGGGACCCCATCCCCCTCCTACTTATGGTGGTGACGGTGGAAAGCACGCCCACCAGAAGGGGCACGACCAGAGCATGCGACCAGCATGGGGAGGCAGCAGCACACTCGGCGTCGGGGGCCCCTCCGTCGACGCAGCAGCTTCTTGGGGAAGGGGGGGGCCTGAGCAGTTGTTGATGGGCCTGTGTTCCACCACCACCACCACCACCAAAAGTTGGAAGGGGGGGTCCTCCCCCTCCTCCTCCTCCTCCTCCTCCTCCTCCTCCTCCTCCTCCTCCTCTTCGTCCTCCTCCTCCTCGCTCTCCTCCTCCTTCCCCCCTCCAACTTATGGTGGTGGCGGTGGGAAACAGGCTCATCAGATGGCTTGGACATCGAGGAGGAGTCGGAGACCCCAACGGATCACACCGAATCAAGGCGCGCGCTGTCTGATCTTTTTTCCCGCGCAATTTTGGAGGAGACATTGAGGGGACGAACGCGACGCTGCATCCTCATTCACCACTTGCAGTCTGTAGCAGAAGCGCGGCAACTCCGGAAAAATATTGACATGGCCTGAGCAGAATGGCCCTAGCGGCCAACGCAGCGAATCCATCACCACGCCAGCGAGGAGAGAGGAGCGGGAGGAAAAGGAGGAGGAGGAGGAGGGAGAAGAGGAAGGGGAAATCGCGGCCAACTCGGTTGGACACTCCGTGACATAATGCGTCCCACAGTGGCGAGCTGCGTCATAGGCTACACTTCAAAATCATCGACTCTGGCCCATAAAAGGCAGCCCGAGGAAGAGGAGGAGGAAGGAGCAGAAGGGCAGTGAGACTGCGTTTGGAACTCGATGTAAACTATGCCATCGCCTTCGGCGGGAGCATCGTCGACCCTGGAATGAAATCGAAACGAAAGGGTCGAGCCTGCGAGGTGGCCCCAACCACGACGCCAAGCCAAACGGCAACGGAAAACATAATAGGAACTTCCGACCAGCAAGCAACGCAATGGAACGCCAAAGTTGCCGCGTCAAGTTAACTACCGAGAGCGAGGGGGAGGAGGAGGAGGAGGAGGAGGAGGAGGAGGAGGAAGAGGAGGAGGAAGAGGAGGAGGAGGAGGCGGAAAAGGAAGTCTGCGCGCACCCACGGGGCGCTCCAAGGCAGGAGGGGTTTAAACAGCCTCGAAGCCTCCACATGTTCAACTGGTCCCGGCCCGCCTACGCCTCAACGGTGCAACCGGGGAGAGGAAAGAACAGAGGGGGAGGGGCCGGCCGAGCCTCGAGCTCCCGCTGCACGCAGCGCCGACTACCAGACCTCCGCGGTCCAGATCTAAGAGCTCCGAATGGCAGACTTCGGGGGGGAGCGAGGACGAGATAGGCAGAGGAGCGAGAAAGCAGGCCAACCCCAGCAGTGCTAGCCAGCTCTCCGCCTCCGGGAGGAAGGGGCGGGAAGAAAGGGACGAGAGGGGAGAAGAGGTGCGAGCCGTTCTCGGCGGACTCGGCGGATTCCGATCGCAGCTCGCGTCGCTGCCTCCACCTTCGAAGTAGAAATGCTCAGGCCAGCCCTCTGCACAGCGGAATCGACATGTCACGGACCCGGTGCGCCTTGGCCGCAGCGGGATGGCCAAATGCCGGCCCAAACACAAATCTGTCCAATACCGCGGCCGCGACGCCAAGGACGGAGGAGAAAGATGAGGAGGGCGAGGAAAAGAAGGAGAGGGAGGCGGGGGGGCAGGAACGCTTCAGCCGAGCGCTGCTCCTCACCAAACGCCTTTCTGAAGGCATTCCGCTCCTACGCGGGCGTCAGCGTGCGTGGCCGGGAGCGAGACCGAACAAGCAAGCTGCCCATCGGCTCCGCCGAATAGGCGTCGCGAGCCGCCGCTTCGAAAATGGCCCCCGCGTCCGCCGCTTCGACCGTGCGGGGGCGGATCGCCAAGTGCGCGGTGCAGCGCGTAGCGACGCACGGCCCGAAAAGCGTCGAGCTCTCGACGCGCGCGCGCCGCCCCTACTCGCGCGGAGCTCGTGGAAGCACCGAGGCCAAGAAATCCGGCAGGCATTGGGAGGCCGTCGGCCACGACAGGCGACTGTGCTCCTCACTCCACTGGTGGTACTAGCTGCAATGGGCGTAGTGCTTGATACTGTCCACGCCCCGGGCGCAGCCGAAGGCGCAGCGTCCACTCTGCTGGAAGCGCCGCGTGGTGACCAAACCGTTGAAGGCGGTGCGCAGGACCGCGGCCATGACGCACGGCGGCACGAGCGTGCTCAGCGCCTCCATGTGCGACCGAAATCGCTGCACCCGCGCCCCCGGAAAAGCGCAAATGCCCCAATGATCCAGGCGGCGGCGCATGAAGATGGCCGCTGGGGCTCGCGGGCGGCTCGACAGGAGGGCCTGGTGGCGCGCGGCCTACCAGGTGGCCTTCATCTATCTGTTGCCGGGCCTCCTGCTTCGCTGTCCGCGCGCAGGGGAGGTTCTGCACCCGCTCGAGCTCGTGGGCGCGTTCCTCCGCGGCCCCAAGCACGAAAAGCGCAGTCGACTCAGTCGACTCCAACCGCAGCTCGATGTGGGCCAGCAGGAGCTCGCGAAGAGCGCACTGCATGCGATGCCGGAACTGGCGCGCCCGACTCCGCACTCGCAAGCCACCCTGCTGGGCGTCCTCGTAGTGGCAGACGCGAGCCTTTGCAGCGATCGCCGCGCACCGGATGTCCATCAGCTCGCAAGGAAAGCCGAGATCCCTGAGCTGAGTCAGAAACTCGGCGCTCGCCATGCCCCTGGGCCAGGAAACAACTCGGCGCAGGCCTTCGTCTCTGCGGCCGGGAAAGTAGCTGGCAGTGGGCGGAGCTGCGCTACGAACGTGACGACAGACGCCACGACCACCCGGAAGGCACCCCAGAGCTGGGCCCGGTCCAACATCTTGGCGAGCGGCGCCGTCCATGAAGCGTCCTCTGCGCCTCGCCCCAGGATTAGTCCCAAATGCTTGGCTTGGTCCTTGATTGACATGGCGCCCCGCTCCATGACTTCGTGGGCGATATCAGCTCGCAGCGCCGGCTCGTCGTAAGCGAACAGGGGGACGAACACCATCTTCCGGAAGTTCTGCGAAGGCCCGACATCCGCGCGCAGTCGTCAAACGAACGGTGGAGCGTCGGCAGCTGGGCGAGAGCGCGCTCAACGAGGATGACCAGGTCGTCGGCGCAGGCCCGGACGAGCGCGGCCGGCAAGAGGCGTTGCAGGCGGCAGAGCAATAGGTCCGAGGCGACCGCGGAGAGGAGCGCGACAGAGGGCACCCCTGCGTCAACCCCGGCATGAGTCGAACGCCCGTGCAGCGCGCGCCCTTCACGACTGCGTCGCACTTGTTGTCTCGGTAGAGCGCCTCCGCAAAGCGGAGCAGCCAAATGGGCCAACCAAAGTCCTCGAGCGAACGCATCATGAAGCCGTGCTCGATGGACGGGAACGCGGCCTCGAAGTCGAAGAAGAAGAGGAAGAAGGCCGCGGACTCCGAGCCAGCGGTGTAGTGCTCCGCGAACCCCGCGACGAAGTCTACCAGGTTGGCCATCATTGACCGCCCTGGCAAGACACCTATCTGGGTCTTGGAGATCCGGCGCGCGACCGCGTCCTCTCGGGTCGGGCGAAAGGGGGGGTTGAGAATCAGCTCACGCAGCTGATTTTCACGGCGCCTCCCGGCGCTGGAGGCGGCCATGTATCGAGGAATGGGCCCCTCGGTGAGGCCGAAACCAGCTGCATGCAGCAAATTTCGTAACCCCCCCTTTCCCAATCCCCCCCTTTCGCCCGACCCGATCCTCTATCGCCATTCGCACAGCGTTGGCCAGCAGGCGATTGTCGGCATTGGTCACGTTCCGAGGGCGGACCTCGTCGACCGCGCGGCAGAGCTCGTCCTCGGCCGTGCGCTCCGGGGCGCCCTTCCGTATGACAAACAGCAGCCTAGCGTTGAGGTCCTCCCCGTGTCGCCGAATGCTTCAAACAGCACCTCCACGGCTAGCGACTCCACCCGCTGCCAGGCGAGGAAAGGGAGGCCATCTGGGCCTGGCGAGGAAGATCGTGAACTCCGAATCGCGTCTCGGAGGCGGAACTGGCTGGCAGGGAAAGGATGCGGGTGTTCTGGAGGACGGTGGGCCGCATCTTGCGCAAGCCACTCTTCCAGCTTCGCTTCGTCGAAACCGCGGCGCCAGAGTACCTGCCCCCAGTGTTGCTCTAGAGCCTCGGCCATATCTTCTGGCGCGGTCAGCTGCTCGCCCCTGCTGTCTGGATGGTGGACGACGCGACGCCACAGTAGCAGATTGGGAGCTACAGATATGAAGAGGAGCATGTTCCCCTGACCAAACACAGGACGGAGGCGATTGCACTGACGGTTCGGTCGGGGTGAGTGCCGGAAAAGAAACTGTGAGATGAGAGCAACCTCCTGTTCCTGCCTGCGCCGTCCTGTCCGCAGCCATCTGGCACAAGCCAGCGAGGTGACTGTTTCACAAACCCTGGTCCGGAGCTCAGCGGGGCCAGACATGATATCTTGGATTATTTGTGAACGTGCCTTCTTCGCTATCGACTTCCTGGCATTCTGATGTTGGTGATGGGACGCTCTGTCGAGCTGATTCCCTCCGCCTACCTCTTTGGGCACATCGACGTGCTGACGGATTGTGAGGACATTTTGAAACGAAAGGCTGAGATCCGTGGACAACACGCTCCACTGACATTTGTAGCGAGACGAGGTGGCAGCCCACTTTGAGGTGAGCATCTCGATCTCCAAGCTTCAAGATGGCGAACGAACAACAGACAGACAGGAGGTGTGAACAGTCCAGTCTGGAGTGGAGAAGCTTCGACACTGGAGAGCTTCGAACAGAAAGTCAAGCTATGGGTCCTGGGCACCGAGGAGGAGGACGGCGTCTACTTGGGGCCCTGGCTGGTCCAGGCCATGGACGACGACTCCCAGAAGTGGCACGAGGCGAAGAAGGTGTCGCTAGACGACCTGGTGAAGGAGGATGGCGCCGAGCGAGTGGTCACCGCCTAAAAGGAGATCCGTGGCGCCGGCACTACGCAGGAGGCTGTGTCGAAGTGGCGAGAGCTCATGAGAAGCATCTATAGGAACCCGAGGGGCATGGCAAACGCGCTGGGTATCCCGATTCGACATCCACCTCAGCCAGATCGAGAAGGTCCTACATGCGGTGTGCAACGACAGTCCAGCTACAGGCTACATGCATGCGTTCGTCCTGGGTTTGATCTTGCTGGACGGTACGGGCTTGGATCTTTCAGAGAAGGCTGCAGTACTGGCGACCTCCGGCGCGAAGAGCAACTCTTACAGGTACGAGGACGTGAAGAAGGCGCTGAGCGAGGGGTGGTCGGAGAAGCTTGTGGCCGCGAGAGACAAGCAGAGGGGCTGCAAGTCCAGGAAATGTGCGCGCGAGCTCTTCGAGGACACGAAGCAGCTAGACGAACTGACGGCCTACGCGGAGGAGGCGCACGATGAAGCCTATCGCGCCCGGTTTCGGCGAGGCGGCCGAGATCACCGAGACAGCGATGGCAGCAGCAGAGGAACTCATGACAACAACGATCGGAGAGAATCACGGGAACGAGGAAAATGCTCAACTAGAAGAAGGCCTAGCAGCTGCTGGTCTACACGGTGATGGGAGCGCGGACAAGTGGACGGAGACGGCCTACGCAGCGTCGCAGACGTTCGTGGAGGGGACGCTGACTCTGGGGGAGTGGGCCTGCTGAGCTTGTCGCACCTAAACACGGTGGGCCAGAACCTCCAGCGCGACACGCCATGAAACCGTTACTGACCGTAGGATGGAATATTGGGAGGGGGAAGAAGAGAGTGCGATCCCTCAAAGCACCCACGTGCCAGCAGGAAGCCGTCCTGGTGCAGGTATCCCTCCGTCGAGAAGCGAACCTTTAAGGATAAACCGCCTGCCTCGACCTCGATCGCGACCGCTTGCGCTTCAGAAGTGTCTCCTCCTCCGCCTTTCCTCTTACTCCCTCCTCCCTCACTAGCTGGGAAAGCGACCCCAAAACGATCCCAAGCCGTCGCCACAATAAAACATCAAGAGTCTCAATTTCGGAATCCAGGGCATTCTGTGACGGCACCGTCGCTAAATGATCAGTCCCTGGCGGTGCAAAAACTTGGCAATACCTGGGGGGCCGTCTGCTCGCAGCCCGAAGCCCTCCCCGACGATGAACACGACGCCTCTCCGCAGAGCACCGCTCCGCCCGTCCTGGGGACTCCGCATCAGCTCCCGCAGGCGCACTATGAACGGGTGGCGCAGGGCCTTGAGGGCCTGCAGCTCCATGGACTTCAGCGCCTCATCCCAGGACCTCCAGGCAAGAAAGGAAGTCGCTCGCGCTCGCCTCTCCCGCTCCCTTATGCTGCATCTTCGGGGAACCCTGTCTGTCCCGCCCTGCCCCTATCCGCGTCGAATTCGTGTCGAATCCATGTCGGACTCGTCAAATCCGCGTCGAATCCGCGTCGGACCCACGCCACATCCGCGTCGAATCCGCATCGAGCCCGCGCCGGGCACAAGAAAAGGCACCAATTCTGGGTCCCACGAAGATGTAACGTCACCTCCCTCCTCCCCTACAGCACCCCCCACGTGGCTCGGCCTCTACTCGCCCATTCTCTCTCCCTCCACTCCTCTTCGCCCATAAATCCGCCACCGCGCCGCTGGGCACGGGGTGGGCGTGTCCTCAGGTCCTACGCCCAATTCCCTGACCCAGGCCCCCCTGCACTGCGAAAAGAATCACGACGGGAGGTTTTTCGCTATTTTCGGCCTCCCCGGGGCCCAAAACGACTCGGGATGAAAAACCAGCCCCCGCGAAGGGTTCCAGACTTTTGAGGGCCGCATCATGAAAATGAAGACGTCGGGGGTCTGGGGCTTAGTGGGCCTTGGAAACAATAAGGCCGTTGGTTTACCCGTTCCGTTTTGCCATTTTTTTGCCTGTTCCGACGCCGTATTGTTGCCGGTTCCGTCGCCGTTTTTTGACCGGTTCCGGCTCCAGTTCCAATCCTGGAGCCGTTTTTTGGCCGTTTCCGGTCGCAGTTTTTTGGCGTTTCCATTCTCAAGGGGTATTTTTCTGGAAACGGTGAAAAAAACGGCCCTGCCGTTTCCGGGGCCCACAAAGGTCTGGGGAGCCTCAGTCCCCACTCCTGAAGAGCCTTTCAGGGGCCGGAGCCCCAATTCTCAATTCTTCTTGGGCTGGCGCGTGCCCCCTGGGGTTGCTGGCCTCTTCTTGCACAACGTTCTCGGGTCCAGAAGGGCCTCAGGACTAGCGGCTAAGAGGGCTCCACGAGGCCCCAAAGACGGCCCAAGAGGGCCGCGAGTCGCCGAAGCATCGCTCCACGACGCCCAGCACGGCCTCAAGATGGCCCAAGAGGTATCCAAGACGTCCCAAGGGGCCTCCAGGAGACTAAGAGGCATCAACAGAGAGCCCCGAAAGGCAAAAAATCGATGATGTTCCATGCGTGTTTGAAGATTTGGCGTTTTCGCCTTTTCGAAAGTCCGATGCTCCAAGACGGCCTAAGAGGCCCCCAAAACCCCAAGACGGCCCGAGAGGCCTACCAAGAGGGCCCCCAAATGGCCCAAGAACGCCCCAAGACGGCCCAAGAGGCGCCCAGGACGCGCAATGAGTCCCAAGACGGCCCCCCAAATGGGACCCATTAGAGGGAACACAAGCGAAAATCCGCGACTCCCGCACCAACAGGCCTCCAGGAGGCCCCAAGATGCGCCGAAGAGGCGCCCAGCATGCCCCCAAGAGGCCCCAAAAGGCTCTCAAGAGGCTCCAAGGAGGCCGCCAGAGGCCGCAGAACAGCTCCCAATAAGGCTTCAAAACTGCGTCCAAGAGGTCTCAGAGAGGCCCCCGCACGAGATCGCAACGAAATTGCAATAGGCTTCGTACCCACAGCCCAGGCATGGTGGCGGGATGGGCCGAAGGCAATGAGATCCGCCGCCCCCTGTTGCTTGCAAGAGGGGTGCCTGGCGTGCTGAATCCAATCGTTTTTGGTTTTCGTTCTTTTTCCAAAAAGAACTCCCCCTGGGGCTCCGGCGCGTTCCGCCAGCCACCCGGAAAGATGTCGAACGCTTGCCCGGGCCCGGCTCCAAAGGGTTTTTGCTGGTCCAAACGGCCCCACGACGGTCCAATATGGCCTCCAAGATGCATCCCAGACGGCCAAGATGGCCTCCAAGACGGCTGAGATGGCCCCAGGATGCCTCCAAGACGACCCAAGCTGGCGTAAGACAGCCTCAAAATAGCCCAAGACGGCCCAAGTGGCCCCAATACGACCCAAGAGGCCTCCAAGAGGTGCTCCAGGTGGGCCCGCAGGGGCCAAAATCATAAATTCCCCACATCCAAAGTGGGGTTCTCGTTTTCGCTGCACACGCCGCGCAGGATCTCACCCCCATGTCCTCACTCACGCACTCACACAATCACGCATTCATCATCATCACCATCACCACCATGAATCAGCACCACCACTCATCATCATCATCATCATCATCATCATCATCGTCACCGTCATCATCACTTGATCACTCAAACACTCACTCACTGAATCACGCATCATCATCATCACTCACTCACTTATTTTCTCGCCAACCTCACTCACTCACTCACTCACACACTCACTCACTCACTCATCAGTACCACTCACTCACTCATCACTTCGTCATCACTCACCCCCTTGCTTGAATTTGGAAAAAAGTCTCAAGCGGGAGCTTCGCCTGTGAGTGCATTGCGAGGGAGTCTCAGGCGGGAGCCCCCTCCCGATGTGTCCCGCACTTCAGGTTGGCAATGCGAGCGGGTCATCCGAAACGTGTAACTGTCATCGAAGTGACAAGCGGGAGCCTCGCCTGTGAGTGGATTGTGAGGAAATCTCAGGCGGGAGTCCCCTCCCTATGGGTCCCGCAACTCACGTTGGCAATCCGAGCGGGTCATCCGAAACGTGTGAGTGTCGTCGCTTTTGGGCCAAAACTTAAGCCTCCAGCGGCTTGCGCGGCGACTCTCCGCCATGACGGGTCCCGCACTTCATGTTGGTAATCCGAGCGGGTCATCGGATTCCGGTGACTTTCGTCACTTTTTGGGCTCCTCAACTCCTACGGCGTGAATACGGGGGAAGGGCTCCTCAGCTCCTCCAGAAAGCGGGGAAGTATCAGGCGGGAGCTTCGTCTGTGAGCGAAGTGCGGGTGGCCTCGTCTGAGCTGGTCGTCGGCAAATTTGTCGTTGTCATGGGCCTGCGTGCCCGAAAGGGCGACTGAGGAGCTGACGACGACGACGACGACGACGAGACAACAGCCGGGCGCAGGGGTAGCCCTTTGTGTCCAGGCCGGGGGTGGAAACCCATCCTCGGCCGAATCGGGGGCAGGGGTAATTCCTTGTCTCCGGGCCGCTGGTGGTAACCCATCGGCGGCCGAATCGGGCTCAGGGGAAACCCCTTGCGTCCGGGCTGGGAGTGGTAACCCATCCTCGGCCGAATCGGGGGCAGGGGTAACCCCTTGTCTCCGGGCTGGCGGTGGTAACCCATCGTCGGCGAGGGGGAAAAGGGTAAGGGTAAGCTAAACAGATTCTCATGTGGGGTCCTTCCGTCGGAATAATTTTTGAAGGATTTGGGCATTTGCCTCTTCTCGGCATTCCGACGGCTCAAGACGGCCCAAGAGGCTGCCAAGATCGCCCCACCATCGCCCACGAGGCCTCGAAGAGGGCCCCATGACGGCCCAAAAGGCCCCCAAGACGGCCCCAAAAGGACCCCAAGACGGCCCAAGAGACCTCCAAGACGCCAAAGATGGCCTCCAAGACGGCACCAAAGCGCCCCAAAAGGACCCCAAGTCGGTTCAGAGAGGCACCCAAGACGGCTCCCGGCGGCGTCAGACCTGCCAGGAACCCACCAAGATGGCCGAAGTTGGCTCGAAGCTGGCCTAAGACGGCCCAAGAGGCCTCCAAGAGGGCCTCCAGGAAAGCCAGAAAAAGGCCAAACACAATTTGTCGACATTGGCTTCTTTTCGGCCTACGGCCCTGGAGCATTTCAACAAGGCCCCAAGTCGGCTCAGAGAGGCCCCCCAAACGGCATCCGACGGCGTCGGACGGGCCAAAGGCAAACCAAGACGGCCTCCAAGAGGGCCTCCAGGAAGGGCCGAAAAGACCGAAATCTTGTATTTCCCATGAGTTTTGAAGGATTGTGACAGTTGCTTGTTTTTCGGCCTTCCGACGGCCCGAGACGGCCCAAGTGCCCCAAAAGATCGTCCAAGAGGCCCTAGACGGCCTCCATAACGGCCCAAGAGGCCTCCAAGACGCTCAACATGGCCTCCAAGACGGCCCGAGAGCCCTCCAAGACGTCCTCCAAGAAGGCCCGAAAGGGTCGAAACGGCCTTCAGGCGGCCAAGATGACCTTCAAGATGCCCACGTGTTCCCCGAAGGCTTTCCAAGCCGACTCGGGGAATACATGGTCCGATAGCTTGGCAGGTATTGCCTCAACGTCTGGTCACATAGGCGCTTCCAAATAGGCAGGGGGCGGCGGTGATTCGCCGTAGGCGTCTTCGATCCGCCGCCGCCTGTTGGCTTGCCACAAGGGTGCCACGAGGAATGGCAAAAACATTTGGGCCACGCAAAATCGCCCTCCATTGGTTCGTCCTGCTGGTAACTTGTGTTTCGGTGCGAAATACATTCTGAAAAACACGATGAACATTGAGTGCCCTATCCGTGTGGACGATACAATACAGCCATACACCGTCACTGTCAAGGGCCAACTTGCCCTCAACTTGAACATCGAGAGAGATACTGTTACGGAAGATTGGCACGCAGACTGGGGCCAGTGGAAAGAAATACGTGATCAACGATCACCCTAAATTGTCTGAACTCACATCCTCTTGCGATGGGATCGTTAGCCGGTCAGCGAATAACATCAAAGGAGGTGCAAAGGATACTTCGAAGGGGGGCAAGTGGGATCCACGGCAAGCGCTGGCTGCTTCTACCACTCGGATTTTTTCTACATCTAACTACCCCATCAAGGTCCACTACATTACCGCCAACGTTTTCTGCCACTGTCCTGGGGAGCACCCCTGAAGTGGGCAAAGATACCATTCCAGAGTCTCCCCATCCAAGGCCCCGTCATGATGAAGATCATGCTCGAGAACGCCCGGTGCCAGAATATGCACATCCTGCTGGAGGGTTCACGGAACTGGGCCAAATATACCATTCCAGAACATATTTCAGCAAACGTTCAAAACAACGTGGTTCTTAATACGCTTAGCACGGGAATTCAAGACATCGTTTTGGACATGGATGAGGATACTGTCCGGTCGACCCCTCCCTGCCTTCTTCCACCCCTTCCCTACTCAGACGGCTGCTCCCAGACAATTTCTGCGACCATGCATTTTTCTACATGGAACGTGTGTGTCCTCACAGATGTGAAAACTGACGAACTCATCCTGCACAGGCAGAAAATCAATATTGATGTACGATGCCTTCAAATGACAAAGACTGCAAACGCAGACGTCTATATGGTAGATGGTTACTAGATCATACTTTCTGGAATTGACAATGCGGCGGGCACGATGTCCAGATGAGTCGGCTTCATCATATCCCCCAGGATGCAGCCACACATGGCATCGTTTAACCAAATTCCTGACAGGATTGCGCTGCTAAAGATCAAGACTGGTAACACAACACTCGGCTTATTTACGATCTACGCCCCGCAAAATCAAAAGCCGCTGCAAGAACGGCTCGAGTTCTACATCTCCTTGGGCACCGAACATAGGCGTTGCTCTGCGAACCACAATAAACTTCTCGCTGGAGATTTCAACGCTAGACTGGGAATCCGGGGCCCTGCCGAAGACCACATCATAGGGGAGCACAGCTGGGGAAATCAGGCACTACACGGGATGGAAATACCCAACAGAGATCTATTTCTGGAGTTCTTCACTGGCGCCGGGCTTATCGCAGCGAACGCTTTCATTGACGCCTCCCTGGGGGAGAAAGAGACCTACTTGGAAGCTGGTGCACTTCCAAACGGCGTCATCACAGACAGGATCTACAACATTCTAGATTTTGTGTTATGTGAGCCATGTGCTTTGGACTGCATCCAGCACTTACGGAGCCATAGATCAGCAGCGCTGGCGACGGATTACTACTTGGTAACATGCCGCACGGAAGTGCCTGCCTCTGACCACCGACAAGTGCCGGCAAGCAAGCAGCGCGCCCATGCCCTACGAGACGATCCCTACCAAAAGCTATATGGAGATGCCCCCGTTGAGCATGTTCAGCAACAAGATGCTCAAGCATATTCTCTTGATAACTTGAGGAAGAGAGGACATCGATAAACTTTAGCAGCAATATCGGTGCTACAGGAGCCGCCACAGGAGGCAAAACGGCCATGGATCACCCAAAAACCCTTGAAGTTGATTGAGAAAAGAAGTGAATCTCGGCTACGTGCCGACAAAACGACTGAAAAAGAATTGCTTAGAGAACCTCGTAAGTCTGCAAAACAAGACAAAACGGAATGGGTTGATGAGCGAATCGCCAACGGCAACTGGAACATGATGAAAAAGATGTTGCCAGGCCAAGCCGCGCAAACAGGGGAAGCTGCGGAATCTGGCAGGGGAGCTTGCGGAGGCAAGGCTGATTGTATGGCAGAGTACCTGGAACAAGTTCAATGGAAAGTCCGGGTCGTGGAATTGACGGATACGTATTGGGCCCTACTCTCCAAGTTATCGACAGGCCTTTCTCGCAGGCTGAGGTTGAAGCCGCAGTCAAGAAGCTACAGCGCGGCAAATCAGCAGGACCAGATGACATACCAGCTGAATATTGGAAAGCTGTTTCGCGTAATCCTGGATGGTTGTGCTGGCTTACGGATCTCTGCAACACGTGCTGGGAAGAAAAAGGCATCCCTACAGAGTGGAAGTAATCGGAAGTCACTTCAATGTACAAGAACAAAGGCGCAGTGGACAAATTCGAAAATTATAGCCCCATCAGCTTGCTGCGCGTAGCATACAAATTATTGGCAAGTCTGCGCCAGCGCCTTCAAAATGCAGGAGCTGAAGAACGCCTCGGTTCTACACAATTTGGGTTCCGGCGCGGGCGCGGTACCTCAGACGCTGTACACGCAGTCGGGCGACATATCGAAGCAGCTCACAGACACGAATCAAATGGAGTGGCATTCCTTGCGCTGGAGTGTAAACAGGCTTTCGACTAGATCAACCCAGAGGCCCTCCTAGACGCATTACGGATATTTGGTGTCCCGCAAAGGTGTCTGACGATTATTGGTAGCATTTACCAGGCGAGGCAATTCTACGTGACCGAGGGGGCGCACAAATCCCAGCAACGACGCCAACTATCGGGAATCGCCCAGGGTTGCCCTCTCTCCCCGTTTTTATTTGTCATGCTGATGACAGTGGTCATGAAAGACGCCACCAGCAGATTGGGACAGCATACCAAAGACGCACTTTCGGCCGCAGAGTTGTCCGTATTGGCATTTGCAGACGACACGCTATTGGAGGGCCGTTGCCAACACAGACTGCAACAACTGCTGGGAGAAATCGCGGCTGCAGGCGGCAGGGTTGGTATAGAGCTGCACTTGGACAAGTTCCAGCTGATGCAAATTGATTGCGACATACACTTACGAACCCCGGATGGAAAAGACATCGCCCCCAGAAGTGACATGGTTTATTTGGGCGCCACTCTGAACAGCAACGGGCAAATGGCATCGGAGCTAATCAAAAAGTTTGGGGCGGCTTGGGGGGAAATTTGCAAATATTCTCGTGCATGGAAGAACACGTCAATTACAACAAACAGAAAGTTGCAGCTCTTTCAGGCTCTGATAATTATATATTCCGTTAACTTCGCCTGGCAGCATAAATCTGAAAGACGGAGAATGGATGCGTTCCAAGCCCCGGTGCCTCAGGAAGATCATGAGCATACCTCATTCATGTTGGTCGCATGTGTCAAACCAGACTGTTTTGG
Source organism: Prorocentrum cordatum (assembly GCA_963575745.1). Classification (NCBI taxonomy): domain Eukaryota; class Dinophyceae; order Prorocentrales; family Prorocentraceae; genus Prorocentrum; species Prorocentrum cordatum. The sequence continues at coordinate 108,330 of CAUYUJ010015320.1, forward strand.
GAAAAACGCATCAAATGCCTTACAGCTCGGAACTGCTACGGCATCAACTTCTTTCGTTTGCTAGAATCGGGAGAACTTGCGACGAGGACGTATTGAGAAAAATCACATTCGTGCCCAGCTCGGTCCAATCAACTACTACCACATGGCGCAGGAGACCCGGGAGACCCAGGAACGAATGGGCGAAATGCTTGCGTGATCGAATTGTGACCGTCTTCAGCACGGAAGGGGAATTATTGGAGTGCCTGCGCGACGCTACAAAATGGAGAGATTGTTCGTTGAACTTTACAAGCCAGTGAAAGTTTGCGTGAGCCGCCCTGTTCGAGTGAGCCCCCCCTGCCCGCCCACCTCTCCTCTCTTCCACCCGCACATGATGCAATTGAACAATCGATGGGCGTGCCACTGCTCCCGCAAAGCGGAGAGTACAGGCCGGCATCGTCTCTTTTCGCCCACGCGCTCCGGCGTATGGCTTGACTGACTGGCTGACCTGGCGTCGAGGGTGATCGGAGGGCCCCTCGGGGGGCGCTTGGGGAGCCTCTTCTGAGCCTCTCGGGGCCCTCCTGAAGCGCTTTTGGGCCATCTTGGGCGCCTCTGGGGCCGTTTTGGGGCCGTCCTGGGTTTCTTGGGGCCCTCTTGGGGGCTCTCCGGCAGCCTTGGGGCACTTTTGGGGGCCTTGCCGAGCCTCCTGGGACGCTGGAGGGACACTCAATAAATCTGCCAAACATGTACGTTTTCCTTGGGAATGAAGCGACTTTTGCCGCACCAGGCCCTCGAAGGGGTTCTCATGGAGCCGTCTCGGGACCTGTTTGGTTTGTTACGCGAGGCTCGACTGATCGCTCACTGCCCCGTGATGATTCAACGAAAAACAGAACTCCAATGGCCTTGCGGCTGCCGTCGCTGCTCACCGACATCGAATGGCCACTGTTATCGCCTGAGGCTTCGTCATCGATGTCCCTGCCCCACTTGTCTCAAAGTGTTGCTCGAGAGTTAAAGACGCGAACGTGACCAGAACTTGTCCCAGTACTGTTTTTCGAGGGTGCTCCAATAGTCACGCGGCTGCCGTCGCTGCTCAGCGACACTGAATAGCCATTGTAATCGAATCAGGGATTCTTCTCGCGGGAAAAACAATGGCGCAACTTGCATGGCAAGTCTCAGGAGGGGGCACAAACAATTATGGGACTGTCTACAATTATTGTAATGGCTTCCAGCCAGTGCCGCCGATCTGGGGGGCTCTGGATTCGGTGACTTTCGAAGCTCTGTGGCTTCCTCCCCCCTCGATGCTTCCGGTCCTCTTTCTCCTCCTCTGGGGTGGTGCCTGGAGCGGTCCCGGGGGGGTCCGGGGAGGGTTCCGAGGGGAGGGTCATGGGGGCGGTAGTGGCTAGATCTGAGGGATGGGTATGGTATCAAGTCTGCTGTACGCAGACGATACTTTGATTTATGGTAGGAGCCAGGAATATGTCCAAAACTTGTTGAATGCGGTCGCTATAGCTGGGGGGCAAGTTGGCATGGAGCTGCATTAAGATAAGTTTCAAGCTATGCACGTAAACAACACGACGCAATTACTTACGCCGCACGGGGAAGAAACACAGGCAGAAAACAATGTAGTGTACCTCGGGGGTACAACCATGGCGGCCTCAATTATGTCCCCCGTGGCCTCAGGATGCGAAAATGGCCAGGGCGTTGCGCGAGGTTCCCGGAGGCCCTGGGACCCCCCGAAACATCTTGGGGATGCGCAAATCATTAAGAAAACGACAGATGGGGGACCGCCCCTCCCCCTCCCCCTCTTCCCCGGGGGGGGGTCCGGATGCTCAAATCATGAAGAAAACGCTAGATGGAGGACCCCCTCCCCTTCCCCCCTTCCCCGGCAGAGCCATCCCGGCGAACCCCCCCCAATTAGAGCTGGAGCTCTTGCTTAGGCTCAGAGCTGAAGCTCTTGCTGAGGCTCCTTGTAGCTCACACGCCAGATCGGCGGAGTTTTCGTCACCTGCCGTTTATCCAGACGCGTCCTCCTTCGGATGAGGAGACACAAACAGCTATGGTCAAAAAATGAGCCATCTGGCGAATTCAGCTCTCTGCTGCTGCCAACGCGCGCGATGATCGGCCAGTGCTGAGTGAGGAGGAGGAGGAGGAGGAGGGGGAGGGGGAGGAGGAGGAGGAGGAGGAGGAGGAGGAGGAGGAGGAGGAGGATTCGATTCGATTCGCACACCTTCGGCGCCAACCTTGTTTCTGTCATAGTGAGTGATTACATACTCGAGCTACTGTTCTGCAAAATCGCGCAATCGCCAATCGTGATATTTCGCACAACTGCGAATGGCTACTGGCACGGTGAACCTCTGGCTTTAAGAAGAGAGTGCATGTGCCATGCTCTATGCACCTAGGGCCGTGGCTGAGGTCCCGAGAGAGACCAGCCTGGCCCCATGCAGCCACCGACGCATGAGGTAGCCACGAGGGACCAGGGCAACTAAGAGGTAGCTCGTGATTTAGCTATACTCAGTATATGCCTACTATTGAAAAGTGTCTCGAATTTGGCGGTCCCTGGGAAAACCCCGCACGAGGCTATATACTCCGCGATTATATGGGCATCCGAGGGTCGGGCGGGAGGAGGAGGAAGAGGAGGAGGCTGGGAAACATATAAAACGGGGGCCTCAGACGATTTCAGTTCTGGTCGAGGAGGTGGAGGAACATCGGCAGCAGTAGCAGACGACTCCTTCTTATCCTCCCCTCGCAAGAAACTCAAGCGCTGTGCCTGTGTCCAGGGTGGAGTATCATCTGGTAGATGAAGAGCCTGTAGATCATCATCCAGAGTTTCGCATTCAGGACTCGTAGTTGTAACGTCCAATGCTGTGGTCGATCGATCATCATATGTAGATCTGTCCACCTTTATTTCAGCAGCGTCTCGAGGAATTGTTGAATCTCTCTCTCCATGTACGCTGCTGGGGCACGGCCGCTTTTGCGCTTCACACCCTGGATCTGCAGCATCGAACTGATCAGGATGTTGCGAAACGCTGGGTCTCGGCATGCAACCGTGAGGCGACGCTGTTCCTTGTTGTAGACCTTGTCCTGGCGGCAGAATAGCACTAACTCGCACTTCGTGTCGACTGAGTACTCGGCGTACTCCTTGAAGCACTTGTTGACTTGCTGGGCGTTCTGTGCTCCAATCGCGTCGCCCAGGGACACCAGTCCCTTGAGCAATCCTCCCATGGCCCAAATGAAGGGCGGGCCGAGCTCGTGATCCTTGCCTGCTTTCTTGACGGCCGCGGCGTATAGGACGGTCTGCTCGCTCAGCATGGTGATCAGCATGCATGTGGCTGGGAATATTAACGTGTCCAGAACCACTCCTGCGAGATCTCGCCCCTGTTGGCCGACTTTGAGTAGCTGTTTCATAAGAAGGCAGAAGAGCTTGCGAGTGGGGTCGTCGATCTTCTTCTTGAGCGCGGTGGATACCTCGGCCGCGTTGCCCGTGCCGTCGGTATTATGCTTCTTGCTCTTGTCGTTGCCTTTTGCCTTTGTCCTCCTCCTGTGTCAGAGAAGATCCTTCGGGGGCCTCGAGACAGGCCGGCATGATGTAATCTTGGTGGCGGACGTGGTAGGTGCAACTCGCGAAGATGCCGAAACAGCAAGATATTCGACTCAAAAACTACGGAGGGCTTGGGGCATATAGGGCATCTCCATTCATCCAACTGCTCGGGTTCCCAGGACATATGAGCACGACCCATGGGACAGCGACCATACCCATATGATTGTTTAAGATGTTTGCGTGCGTTGTCAGCGTCCCGAAAGATGCTCAGACAATTGGGGCACTGGTTCGTAGTAACTCCACTATGTAGGATATACTTTACTCGATGTCCGTTAGTCTGGTGGCCCATGAGTGCCCGATAAGTGTCAAATTGGAGACCACAGGGGGAACCCTCCGAGTTCTCGATCATACACGTAAAGATGTTTTCGCTCTTGGTTTCAAGACAATGTAATTCAATAAATAAAGAACACAATTTGTCATAGTCCGTAAAGGCTGCGGCTCTAAGAATCGAGGGGTCGATCTTCAGAAACTCATGCGAGGACTCGGAGGAGGGGTCGAAGAGCGCCTTCCACGAGAAACCACTATCTTCCCAGACTTCGAAAAAACTCTCGGTCCCACTGATCCCTCGAAAGAGCTGGAGGTTCTGGTCGAAGGTTTTGGCCCACGGGTTCGCTGCATCGCTGAGCTGTCCGCAGTCCTGTAAAGTGGGGGCCTCGTCGCTGAGGTGGCCAAAAATACCTGCTACCGTCTGACAATGTGCGTGTCGGTGCAGAAGCATGCTCTGTAACCACTTGACTCGACGCACCGCCAGCTCCCCACGGCAAAGGAGAATTCGCCATCTGTGCAGCACTTCTGAATTCCGCAGAGAGTGAGTGTGAGAGCCATCGTGGAAAGTGGCAGCGCCTCTCATCAGAACTCGTAAATACTTGACGATGCAAGAGTCGATTTTCTGATACCCAGTAGGAGCCACAGCGAAAGCCTCAAGACCTGTGACGCCACTCTCCACTACTTTGCCCAGGAACAGCTCACGCTTCAATCTACGTAAACCTCGTTCGTGCCAGAATAAACCAATGACAGACCAGCCTGCGTGTATAGCTCGTATACGAAACTCCAGCTCGGTGGCGTTGGAACCGCGCATGTGGTGGCGTGCACCTAAGCGCCTGGCGCTCGTGCGCACCGTGTCGTAGCTATTGGGGCAACTCTCCTGGAAGCGCTTGTTCGATCTGTGTGATCCTAGGCATGGTATGATGTCTTTCCTCTGCATATTCTGGCGGAAGTGCCATGTCCCAAGGATGTTGTTCATGCTTTCGTCTCCCAGTCGAATCGCCTCCAGAGCCCCTGAAACCGAAGAATCTTCTAAAAGTCGACGTCGAAATAAATCATCAGCGAAACCTACCATAGAGCAGTCCAGAGTGGGGGCCCCGCACGCGCTGTAAATATAGATGGGGGCCCCGTTGGCCTCGTGGATCTCGTTGTAGCACTTGTCAAAACGCCTACAAACTGCCTCGGTGCCTCGCAAGAGCCCTGGAGTCCCCCATTCGTACAAATAAAAACCTCAAGCTTGTTGTCGATCGGGATTTTGACGGCACTGTTAATTAGGCGCTGGTGTGCATAATCCCTCGAACCCTCGCGGGCCATATCCTCCGACTGAATGAGGAGGTCGTCGGCAAGAGGACACATGCAAGCGTTCGTCACGTCATGCAACTCGCATACGTTCGGGGTCTTGGAGTTCCTCAGGGACCATCCTACTCGTAGCTGGACTAGTATAGCTCCTTCTCTCCTCCGATATTTCAGAAAACCATGCTAGTGGCCAGGAAAAGATCTATCAAATTGTTCGTCGCGGTCCCCATAACTATATAATACTGCATACCAACACTTCCAGAAACCATCAGATAAATACACAATACGTTGACTCAACATCTGGGTCTTGCCGTTGGACTTGTCCAGCAAGACTCCTTCTGTGATTCTCGACTTCGTTGGAAGTTGACCAAACTGAAGGGATCGGATAACGAGATTCTCGAATTCCTCTCGAGCACGAGTGAGCTTGGATGTAGAATTCAACACGTTGTCGCGCCCATCTCTTGCTCTGGTCGTCTGGTCGGTCGGGATGTTGCGAAGCGTCTCTGGGACCGCCATTGGCGGCCTCTCTCCAGGTGTCATGGTGAAGCCGAGGGCCTCCTCATTCAAGTCGTCGAAGGGGTCTCGATCAACAGCATCCCATTCAGGTAGTGCTCGTGTCGGTGGTATTGGCTCTCCAGGCCCAGAGACATTGCGATGGAGGCCCAATCCAGGACGTTCCTCAGCTGCATCAGGTAGTTGTGTGTTTCCCATTCCGTCGTAGCCGATGCCAAACTTCATGTTCTTCTGCCGTGAAAGGTGGCCAGGCGCCAAGACTATGAGTGCAAGCTCGGCGGGAACGCTCCAAGAAGGCCCACATCGTCGCCCTCGTGCTCTGCGTAGCTTCCATACCATGTTGTGTAGCATAACCTCCGTTGTCCGTTCCATGCTGTGAGTGCGCGTCTTGATGGTCGCCTCTTCCATGAGAAAGTTATTTATCATGCTATCCAGATCAGGAATGTGAGTCGCCTCCATGCCTCCGTCAGCACCAGCTTGATATGGATGCTGTTGGAGTTCTGGGAGAGTCGGTCGATATGAGGTAATCGTGTTGTAGCGTCGGTTCTTCACACCAGTAGATCGGCCAGATAAAAGTCGAGCCAGCTTATGTACTTCGGCCTGTTGTCCAGCTGCTCGAGCCTGTCGAAGTTCTTGGTATAGCCGTTCGCGGTGTAGTGCACGACGTCTGCGGGCCCATCGACGGAGTTGGTTAGATATCCGTTCGATCTTCTTCAAGCAATCCAAGGTGTGTGTCGTCATAACTCTGGTAGTGACCGTAGATGGCGAAGAACTCTGCTGCCTCAGCTCGTTGTGCGCGACGTTCTCGGACAAGTCGAAGTCGTTCTTGATGGAGTCGACGCTCTACGGTGTCCACAGGTCGATCGGGTACGGCAAAATGAGTTAGGCCAACTCGCTGCACGACCTCGGCCCAACGATTGTAGTAATTATCCGTGTGTTGGTCATTCTCATTGCAGTCGGCAAAATATGTGGTTTGGGCCATCATCTCTCGTTCAAGTTCCAAGTGAAAAGCTTCTCGACGAGCTCCGTTCTGGAGAGCCTCGGCCAATTTGTTGCGGCCCCATCGGGGTCGCAGAGTTTTCGGCATCGTCACGGGAGACTCGTACTGCATAGCTAAGATAACGGGTACATGGTCTCGTGGGGCGCTCCGAGGGATTAGCTGTAGGACGCGGCCAGCTCCCCAAGCAACTCGACAGTGTTTTACTCCAGGTCCTAGTCCCTTTGGGATTGCGAAGATGTCCAATGCCGATTTGTCTCCCTGAGGTCCATAATATGTGGGTCCCGACTGTAGTGTATAGCTTCCAGGGGCCATGAGGTCGAGGTCTAATAACATGTTTGAGAAAATCTCTCCAGATGGGCCGTTTTGTCTTAAGCGATGGGGCCCGGTGTGGTTCTGGTCGGGGTCTACCAAGCTTCCGTCTTCCCAGAGTCCGAATCCTGAATTGATGTCAGTGCCTATTGTCGGGGTACTTCGGGGACGACAGCGTTCGACTCGACTACGTACATATCGCATTACAATAGTAGCGGCCGTCACTTGGGCCTTCCGTTTTGTCCCGTCCGAGTAGGTGGGTGGTGGGTAAGCACATATGACAGTGATATCCAGGAGTCCAGATTTAATTCGTAGTTCCCCATATCGACCTGGTGCGTTTGTAGGGCCAGAAACGATTGAATATATATGTTCGGCGCGAAATCGACGACCTAGAATAATGCACACTCCCGCACTCGTATTGCTGTATGGTGCACGTCTCCATCCATAATGTACTGCAGTGAATTTACCTCCTCCAATATTCTCCGTGTGGTATGTCCTTCCCTCCCATTCGCGTATACACGTACCAGGCATCATCAATATGTCCACGTCGAGCTCCTGGGCTATTTCCAGTGTTATGCCTGCCGTGCATAGAGACAACGGGTTATACAAAGCGGCTCGAATGAGACTACACATAATAATCATCCCACAGGCACCTCGTACAGCTCGACTCATCCGTCAGTGACCGAACATGGCAGGCACTAGAGAGGGACGAACGCTGGGTGACGGCCAAAGTTGGGGACGCCGCCGCTGCAGAAATCCTTTGGGAGGGGAAATGGCGGCTAGGAGGAGGGGGCGGAGGAGGAGGAGTATATATATATATATATATATATATATATATATATATATATATAGGGCAAGGTCCCGATGACCGAGGTAAGAGTCAAGGACGAGCGGCGGCGGCGGAGGGTCGGGGGGGGGCGGAGGCGGGGCGGCGCCTGGCAGCGCCCACCGCCACGTCCGAGTTGAACGCGGCGCGGCGGGCCGCGGCCGCGGCGCTCTCCCCTCTTTGCCCGCTCCCTCTCACCCTCCTCTCCTGCCGCTCCCTACCCCAAACGCACGATCCAGGCAGGAGCCCTCGACCTATTCGACTGAGGTTCTGCGCTCCCGCCTTGGCTAATTTATACGAGCATTCGGTTGCCAGTTCTCTCAACTGGCTGGTAGAGTAGCACCCACAAACAGTACAAAAGAGCAAATCCTGGTCGGGCCAGAAACAAAGCTGGTGGGAGCAGTGCACCTCCCTCGAACGGACACACACGGCCTCCGTGGGCCGAAACACCGCCCCCGTCCAGGACATCGGGTGGCAGGGGGTCCCGAGGAAGGCCGTCAGCTCACTGGCTTTGGCACGGCACCCACACTTACGGCACTGACCGAAATCCCCCGCGAACTGCGGGCAACTATGAGCTGAATTCACCGCTGCCGCTCTGAGCAATTTCGAGCGAGTATTGCGCACGCGAATCTTAGGCGGACGAGGGGGCCTCTTGCCCTCCTTATCCATCACATCATTCATAACACTGAGAAGGTGGTTCTGAACCTTACACGTGACAGCGTCGGCCATCCTAACAGCCGCACTTACAGCAAAAGGCACTCTGACTTCCTTTTCAAACTCACCCGCAATGTGGTCGGCAATGGCGTTAGCCAACACAAAACTAGGGTTGAGACCTCTCTCCCCAGCCTCTTGGACGGACAAGTGGCTGGGCACACGGACAAGGTACAAATCCCTGACGCGAAGCAGCTCCTGCACACGGGCCCACAAGTCGCGGTGGCTCGACACACGGGCCCCCAGACCAGCAGCGATCCGAGTAACTCCTCTGGACACGTAGGCCGAGTCGGCAATATATCCGAGCTGGGCACCAACTGGGCTCTGCTCCAAAAACTTGAGAAGGGCCCAGAGCTCCCCCCGATTGACACTTTGCCTACCAGTGATGCCGCCCCCCGCAAGAAAGGCCAAGCTGGATACGGCATTCGCCTGGGGGAGCTCTTCTAAACTGAGCCCAAAAATCGCGACGCCCCAAGACACCCTCCTGAGCCTACGGTCCCGCGAGAACTCCCCCCCACTAGCGTCCCCCGCACCCCAGATGCGACGCCCCTCCACATGGGGAAAGGCACCTGACGCGGCAGAGAGAGGCGAATCGGGAGGAGGGGGAACGTGAGTCCAGGATTTGGGTGTGAGGCCGCGGAGCCAAAGCACAGGACACTCTTCGGCCGCTGCAACCCCTCGTCTGGCGAGGGCCTCAGAGATTTCCTGGAACTCAGCATTACACGGGCACTCCCAAAATCTGTGAACATCGGTCTCGGAACTGAGACCGCATCTGGGGCAAACTTCGGAGCACTCACCTCCAGCACTGACAATGCGAGAGCGAGTCCAGACAGCACCAGTGAGAATAGCTCTGAGCAGGCCAGCCTGCTTGACGTCTTTTTTGCGCAGGCAAGCAAGATGACGACGCGCAACAGTGAAATCGATGCCTGACTCCGAGCCACCCCCGTTGCGGAACTTGGATGCACCAGCCCACAACTGGGCTTCGATTGAGTCCGCAACAGACTGTTTGAAATCGGATGTCATATAAGCCTCAGTACGGAGCTCGTCAGGGAGAGCATACTCTTCACCCGACGGAGCAGTCCAGTGCCAAGGCCCATCCAGCTGCCACCCGAGCCCCAGCATCGTGGCGACGATGGCCGAAATAGGCCCACGAATGTTGTGCCACCGACGCCGTGGTCCCAGGTCCCGAATTCTATGAACCGTGTCTCTCCAGCAGCTGTGCAGACGAGGGAGGGCCTGCTCCGAGACCCTGGAAACAATTTGAAACCAAGAGTCCAGAAGCGAAAAGACCGAGCAAAAAGCGGGATCCTTGGGGCCCACTTCCAACGCCAAAATCGAAGTGAGGCACCTGCCCACATTCCCTCGCGCAAGGGTGCTCGCCAGGGCCCGCCGCCACTGCAAGAGCACCGAGGGGGCTACACCGAAAACTTTCCAAGCATACGAGGCTTGGGGGAGGGCTCCCGTGAGAACAAGCTTAGGCCCCACCTTGCGCGGGGCAACTCGGGCCAGCTTATTGATGCGATTCACACGCCGATGCGCCTGGGCAATGCGCCTGGAGTGGCGAGGCTTGGAAATCTTCGCTCCACTCCCGCGCTCGATGCCCAAGTCGGCGGCGACCGACGCGACCTCGACGACGATTCCCTGCGCACCTAAGCCGGCCTGGATCTCGCGAGCAACAGCAAGATCAGACGCAATGATGGTGGATTTAGAAGCCAGCTTGAGACCTTCCTGAGCACACCCACGAGCAAAGGTGATTCCCGCACGCACGAGGTGAGCCACAACATCGCGGCGAATCCCCTCCGCTCTCTGGGTGACGTCGTCAATCCAAGTCCGCAACTGTACCAACGAACTCGAATCGACCGACATTTCACAGATAGAAAACATCTGACACTTGGCGAAATCTGGCGCGCGCCTGGCTCCTGCAACAAGGCCCCCTGACGGGATGATTGGAGGCGCCACGCACCCAGCATCTTTCAAAATCCGAGGGCCCATGTGCAGGAGAGCTTCCAAGGAGAGGCACAAAGCAGGGAAGTCTAAATGGAGGGCATGGGCCACCACCTTTTCCCAGCGAATGGTATCATAAAAGGCTTCGACGTCCCACAGATTGGACGCAGAACAATACTCAGGCAGCACCGACGACAGAGCAGCCTCGTCAGCATAGCACCTGAGCAAAGCCTCCCGTAGAGCACTGTTCCCTCGAACCGCGGCGTCCCAAGGGCCAGAGCGAGCCTCGGCCCAGACCTCCGCGGGGCGAGATCGCATTCGGCTCCACAGACGACCCAACCAGGTGAGAAGGCCGATGGCGCGATCCTTGCGCACGTCAGGCTTTCGCAACAGAACAATAATGGCTGTGAGCCACTGCCATGGCCAAGCCACGGCGAGCTCGACCTGCTGAAAAAGAGACAGCAGCTGCTGGCGGCCCGCCTCAGGCAGCCACCAAACATCCCGCTGGCGAACACCGTCGATGCCTGACGCCTTGGACGGCGAGACTGCGAGCAATGCCGCCTCGAGGCCGTCCAGCGTCAAAGCAGGCAAGTCCTCCTCCCGCGCCAGGGCGCGAGCCTCCTGGAGCACCTTCATGGCGTCGGTGCTGCTGAAGTTCGACGGCGACCAGAGCTTGTCCCAGACCGCCCGCTTCGCCTCCATGAGCGAGGCGCCGTCACAAGTGGTGACCTCCACATAGCGAATCTCGCTGACCTCCGCCATCGGGTCCTTCGCGAGGCGGTGGAGGGCCCCCATGCCGTTGATCGCGTGCTGGCAGACCCAGTCGCGGTAGCCCTGCAAACGCTGCCTGGCCACCGCGCGCTGCGCCTGATGGGCGGCTCTACTTGCCGCCTCCGCCAGTTTAGCCAAGGACTCGCTCGTGATGCCTGACAGAGTGCGGAGCGAACGAACCCACCTGGCGCGCCTACGCTCAGGCAGCGGAACGATCTGGCAGACAGGAATGGACGAGGCCAGGGCCGAGAGCCGTCCTCTGAGATGCTGTGCTCGAGGCAGGCCTTCTGACCCAGATCTGACGTGGGCAAGCTCGTTCAAGTGGCTAGCAACCGTGGACCACCATCGCGAACTGGCGTCAGGCGTAGTAGGCCACGGCTTACCACCATCCATTGGTTGCTTGACTGGCTCCTGCAACTTGCCCCTGCCCATGAACTGGCGACGCTCCTGAGGGTGCACCTGATACAACTCACAATAATACAACTCCATGGTGTGCGACCACTCAGAGAAAACTTCGCCAAGTCGACGGGCAGCAGCAGGGTCGGCCTGGAAACCAAGGCTCTGTTCAACGAAAGCTGGAGGCTCCGATCTTCGTGCCACCTGCTCCGAAAGACTGTGCCACAACAAATCCTTCGCCGAACTAGACCAAACACACTGCAGACTGGCATTGGTGGATTCCTCAACCTCGGGCACCTCCTCGATCTCCTCCAAGATCGGAGCATCCTCAGGCGGGGCCTCAGTGTCGTCTTCTTCATTGTCGGTCCAGAAATCCTCTTCCTCAAATTCCAGATGAACATACTGCAGAACAGGAGGGCTCTTGATGGAAAGCTTGCGCTTGGCCCCCCAAGCTGCAGGCGTGGGCATCTTGACTGGGTTCGCCTCGGCCCCCTGGTGGCTCAAGCGAGCGGCCTGCTTCTTAGATCTCTTGCTGTCAGGGTCTGGCTGCTTTCTTGGGCGCGCAGGATGGTCAAAAGCACGAGGACGTCGAAAGGTCCACGCCATAGCTCTCGACATATCAAAATCCAGCGAGATGTCCAAACCGTAGTGCGACTTGCCTGCCTCTTCGACCGTCTCAAAGTCCGCCTCGATGGAGGCGAGCAAGTGCTGGGCCGATGCAGACATAACAAGGTAATCCAGCATACGCCCCGTGCCCGCCGTGCACGTGTAAGAAGTATTACTCGGCACCGCGACGACCCCCTGCGAAAGCTCGAGCCACCCTGATGCGGACAACTCCTGCGGCGTCATATCCCAATCTCCGACGACAAGCCACATGCCCTGGATCGTCGCCAACAACGCCCCAAGATTGGCCAGCTTCTGAGCGTTGCCCCGAGCACCCACCGCCGTGGTCATGTACACGCCCACGACCAGCAGGGATTGGTGCTGAGCCCGAAGCTGCATAGCCACCATGTCACGAAAATCCAAGCCTGGCTGCTCAGCCTGGTCCAGCTGCCTGAGGCCAACCTGATCCTGAGGCGCCGCAGCCAGATGGCGAAGAGAAGAAACTCGAAAACGTTTGCGAACACCCATCGTGATGCCGCCTGCCTTCTCTCGCGTAGCCGTCGAGTATGCCGCCGAGAGCACGCCCGTGTATCCAGATTTCCGCCAATCATGAAGGACATCATTCGAACCTGCAGGCCCCACATGAGTTTCAGGAACCACAATGATGTCCGCGCGATGCTGCTGGGCAAGGGACTTCGCAGCTGGTCCCCAGCCCCCCAAGTTGCGAACATACAGCCGCCTGAGGCCAGCGCCAGCCCGCGCCGCCGCCGAGCCCAAGCCGCCATCGAGTCCCCCTGCCACGTCACTCTCGTCCCGCCCCAAAGGCGCAAGGCCGAAGCCCAGAGCTTTAACGTCCCCGACCGATGGGGATCGGGAGAACATGGCCGTGGCAGGGGGCAGGCGACCTGGGCAGTGGGCAGCCGCCGCCGCCGCGACAGCACCAGCGCCAGCGCCGCTGCCAGCAGGGCCCGCAGAAGCCGTAGCAGTTGAAGAGGCCGAACTTGAACAGGTACTCGGCGGGAGCGGCTCAGCCCCCCAACCTCCATCCTTGGATGGCCCGCCGAGGTCAGGGGAGCCATGCAGGCTAAAGGCTTGACCCACCCGCCGCCGACGCCCTGGCAGCGCTGAGCAGCGTGTCGGCCTCCGCCGCCAGCCGCGTCCTGACGGCCTCCAAGCCTCGTGGCCTCCGCGTCGTCGGGCTTCGCTGCCGCGCCAGCGCCTGCACCCAGGCTCGTGGCCTCGGCCACCACCGCAGCACCAGACGCCGCAACAGGGGCCAGGCGGAGGAGGAGGAGGAGGAGGGGGAGGAGGAGGAGGAGGGGCAGGAGTCAGGAGGAGGGGGGGGAAAGGAGGAGGTAGGAGAAGGAGTGCGCCGACCAGGGGCGTCTTGAGGACCGCTGAAGCCGTCTTCAGGCTAACCATCTTGGGCCGCCCCAGAGCAGCCTGGAAACCATCTGGGGCGGCAGGAACTTCTACCGCGGGTTCTGGAGCTTCGGGGAAGGCTCAGGGGAGGCTCTGGGGGCGCTCTGGGGCGCCCTGGGGAGGCGCCGGGAAGGTAGGGGAAATTCCTGTACCCTGGGTGCCGATAATGGTCTTTGGTCTCAGTCCCCACCCCTGGACGGGGTCTTCCGGTATATAAACGATTTTTACTACGCGGGATGGTGAGAGCTTCCCCAAACGGGATCCCAAGGATCCGTGGACCTAGGGGCCCCCTGGACGTCCCTGCAGAAGGTCCCCGAAGCTTTGCGGAGCATCGATGTAGATGTTCCCAGACAGGATTGAGGAAACAACGTTCGAATGCTCATGGGGAAACTCTGGGAGCATGCTGCAACCCGTCTTGCGTGTCTTTGGGTCCAGCTTGAGGATGGAAGAGTGGGGGATGTTTTCTGACGTGTTCGGAACTATTCGAAGGCTCTCGGCAGCTTTCAGGATCCCCTTCGGGGTCCTCCAACAAGGAAGAAACAACATTCTGAAATCCGCCGACCCCTCAGCGTGTTTGAGACGCTGTCGCCGTCGTCCTCTTCGTCTTCGTCTTAGTCTTCGTCGTCAGTCCCAAGGAAATTTGATTTAGAAGCGAACAAAGAATGGGAGGGGGCGGATTTTCCTTCAGATCACTGCCCCCCACCCTGGGTCCCAGCGGACCTCCCTCCCCTCGTCGGTCCCCCCCCTGTGGGCAGGAATAACAAAAGCAAGGGGCTCCCCTGTGGAGGCGGGCACCTGAAGTGGGGTCCCGAGGGAAATGACGTCTGTGATGTGAAGGGTGGTTCCCTCGCGCCCTCTTGGGAGTCATCTCGGGCGCCCTCTTGGGAGTCATCTCGGAGCCTTCTCGGAGCGTCGCGGGCTTCTGGATCCATCTCGAGGCAATGCTAGGCTGTCACGGGGCGCCTGGGGGCCTCTTGGCGGCCTGTTGGGGGTTGGCTGGCGGTGCCGGCGTGTGAAAAGCCGACGACGGAAATCCATGAGCTCTAACTTCGGGCCCGCTCTGGGAGGTCCTGTCGATGCCTTCTCGGTGGGTCGCGGGGGATTCTGGGGCCATGCTGAAGCACTCTTGGGACGTATCCGATCTGCTGGACCCCCGCGGCAGCCCTCCGGGACCCACCATCGGACAACATCCGCGCTCGGAGAGCGACGATAGCGAAGAGGACCCAAAACCGCAGGGGGGCCGTTCGGGCTTGGGTTTCTGAATGTGTCCAGCCGCGGCCATGCGAGGATGCCCTGAAGGCCCAGGAGATCTGGAGAAGTCAGAGAACTATCTTGGGATTTGGGGATTGTCTCGGAGCCCCAGGCCCGGCAGATGCAGTCAAGGTCCTGGCGCGGGGACCCCAGGGCCCAGTCCCCGGTTACACGTGTACACGTGGACAGACAGTCACATACAATCCCTGAATGAACAGATGGACACGTGTTGTGAGAATGGGTGACTTGAAAATCCCCCTCCTCCTCCTCCACCTCCTCTTCCTCCCTCTCGCCCCTGTCCGCTCACATCTGTAGAAGGAAGAAGACAAAGAACAGAAAGGAGTGGGGAGTAGGCAACATGGATACGGATGACTGAGCAGAACAGGGCAGGACAAACAATTGTTTGGGCATTCGGGAGGGGGTCCCCGAAGCATCTGAAAACAAGTTCCCGGAAGCGTCTCTGGGAGCCCTTCCTGGGGCCTCCTGAAAGCATCCTAGACTCATCTCTACGACTGCGCGGCCATTTACCGTTCGAAAAAATCAGGGAGGTGGAGGACTTGAGAAGAGTCGGGAACGGGGCGGAGGGCGGGAAGAAATTTGACATAACTTGCAGCGCCAGCTTCTCCGCAGGCTGCAGAGGACCAGGACAACGCCTTATGATATACAGTCTGAGCCGTCGCCCGATGCCAACGCGGAGGGGGCAATGTGAGTCACCGCCGCAAACTAAGCCGCGGCGCGCGGGAAATCCTGCACCCCGCGCGGACTGTCGCGGCCCGCAGGCAGCCCGTTCAGGCCAGGCCTACAGGCCTTCGCTCGACCACCCCGATGTGTTTCGGAGGCTTTCGGTAGGCATCGCTCCCATTGCATGAGGCGTCTCCGATTTTTGTTGGTACGCATCTCGGCATGCGCGCTGGTACCTCCACCTCTCTTCCTTCCACATAATTCCCCCCGCCTGTCGCACCACCAAGCGATTCTGCATGCTTGGCGGGGCGTGTCGCTTGAGTTTTCTCTGCAACTGACGACCCGAAATCGAAAACATTTAGCCGCTACGAAAAATGAGGGCTGGTGAATCACACCCGCCCTCTTGGCTTGAGCGGTTCAAAATTATTCCTCGTCCCCTTTTGCCCCATGGCGACGGCAAAGCGAACGACGGCGCCGATGCTGATCACGCCGATGACGACGATGGTGTCCACGTGTCGGCGATGGCGGTTTTGGAATAATTTGGACGTGCGGGCGCGGCCGCAGGCCGCGAGTGGCCCGCACGGTATTGTTTGACAGGGGCCGTGCCCCCCCCCCCCACCACACACAGCAAGCGAGCAGACGAGCTCGAATGATTTCGACGTGCGCGCGGGAGTCACACTGAGTCGCACTAGATCATTAGATGGATATGTTGGAGTGAGAGGCCCCGAACTGATCCCTATCCCTATGATGGTCGAGCAAAAAGCGAGTCTTAGGGATGTGCCGTCAGAAACTGAGGGGATCCTCAAGACCGGCATCGAGGTGGAGCGTTGCCAAACATAGGGATAGAGACATGCTTCAAACTGGTAATGAAGACCGAGGATGGCGGTGATACTGCAGACGTCGGGCTCGCTGGCCTATGAGGACGCGCGGGCGGCTCTGAGGGGCCTCAGGGACGACAGCTCGCAGGAGAAGACGACGCGAAGATACCAGGGCGACCGCTCGGGACAGCCGAGGGCGGCGAAGGCCTACCAGGTCGACGGGGGGGGCGACTTCGTGGAGGACGAAGACCCGATCGCGCAGGCCACGATCGCGCTCGAGGGCTCCGAGCTGGGCGAGAGGAGATCCCCGAGGGCGACGCGATCTCGACGAGGACGAGGCACACGCGGTGCTCGCGGAAGGGCAGGCAGGACCTGGAGGGCGCGGAGGCTGGCAGGCAACCCCGAGGGATCGTGGTTGACCGCAAGACCTCGCGGGGGTATTGGGCGTGGCTTGCTGGGGGGGGGCACAAATGGGAGGGTCAGAAAAGGTCCCCTTTCGTGCCCCCTTCGGGCCCCTCCAGAGCCCCAGGGGGCTCGTTTAGGTACCGTTTGGGTACCTTTTCGAACCATCCTCGCCACCCCCCCATTTATGACCCCCCCATTACGCAGCGCCCAAGGGTACCGGGACGCCGGCGCGCCGGCGCGCCGAAAGGCAAGTCTGGAGGCCGCGGCAAGGGCAGCTACGAGTACCAGAAGGAGGCCAGGAAGAAAACCGAGGCGCGGAAGCGGAGGGCGCGCTGCCACAGGTGCGACGAAGATCGGCCACTGGACGAGGGAGTGCACGAGTTCGCCGAATCAGGAGGGCACCGCCGAGCAGGCCAGGGAGGTCAGGTCTACGACACGAACGACTCGGAGGAGCTAGAGGACTTCCACATCTTCGACTACGGCGAGGAGGTCCCAGAGGCTGCGAACGTCGAGATCGTCGCCGCCAACACGGAGATCAACGAGAGCCCCCTGCCGCCTGGGGCCGACGACGACGCCCTGAAGATCAAGAACCGCGACCGCAGGCTGCGCGCCAAGGCGCGCCGGAGGGCAGTGCAGGCCGAGCAGGCCTCGAGCGCTACGCCTTCCACCCCAGCACCCACGGGAATCGAGATGGGCCCAATAAGTTTCGGGAGTGCCTCGAGAAGGCCAAGAAACGTCTACGACACTACTCGCCGAATCAATTTTTGGGGATCCTGGAGGGCATGGTAGATACCGGGTTTCTAAGCTAATCGTCCGGGACCTTACGATTGCCATGCGCGACTACGCTCTCCGGAAACTATTTGGCCTCAGTCTCTGATACATTCCGCGTATTAGCATGAGTTTCTACTTCGCGAACGGCCAGGGTGGTGTCCAGTCAAAGCGGGTCGCTGAATATCCTACTGGTCATGGGGGGCAAGGCGGGATCCTGAATTTTTGTGTAGTTCCAGGCCGGACCCCGTTGTTGATCTCCGAAGCGCTGCGTGATAACCTGTCGGGGATCTCGGACACATCCAAGGGGGCGCTGCTTCTCTCTGCGTTCCTGTTGTGCATCAGAAGCGGGGGCGGTTTCATCGGACAATTCGATAGGATTTAAAGAGCGCGCATTGCCGAAGTCGACTGCGTCGCGTCGCCCCCCTGACGCAATGCAGGTACCACGGGATCACTGAGCCAATGGGGCAGGGCACGCGACGATGACTCGACTGGCTGTGCCAGCGAGGCCATGCTCCGCCCCCATTTTTCTGTTGGGCCAGTTGAATCGTCGTGACCATTTGATCAACAAGTTCATAAGCGTCAGCAGCGCAAAGTAGGTCTGTGCCAAGCCATCGTCACGGACGATTCGGTGTGTTTTTCGCGTACCAACACTCTTTGCGGCGTGAGCAAGATCCCGTCTCTGAACGTCTTACATGGTTTGTCTGTCCCTTTTCCTCTGCCCTTGCCTCGGTCCGCCCCGCGGCTTTGCTCGAGCTCCGGCTTCTTGGGGCATCGGCGGGGGTAGCCTCAGCAGCATTCGCTGCTGCAGAATCGGCTCGCCGAACAGTTCTCTGATATCCCAAAAACCTACCAGCTTTAAGCTCTGCCTCCTCATATTTGTCACGTTTAATTCTCTCGGCATCTGTCAGGCTATAGCGCCCATCCTGAGGGCCCTTGCAATTGCGAGGATCACGTGACCACGCATAACACACCATGTTGCTCTGTCGCTCCATCGAGGGTTCCGACGGAGCCCTCGTCCGCGACTTTGTCGCATTCGAGCTGCTAAAGTTGTTCGATGGCGTCGAGGAACGAGGCCGGTCTTTCCCTTTCGAGCCTCTACTCGAAGATCCATCGTTTCTGCCTCTACGATCACTTTTTCCGCCAGCAGCACGACCGTCGCCGCTTGCTCCCGGCTGTGCCGGTGCGGCAGGTGCCTTAGGCTTCTTACGAGTATAAGGACAACCATGACCTGCTTCAAGGCAAATTTCCCCTTGTTTCTCGAATTTGCAACTCGTTTCGCCCTTCGTCTGTCAACTTGCCACCTTATCCGTGGGCAACCCTAGTCGTTGGATTGTTGCTGCCATGGCAGAAGCCCTTCTTCTGCCTCCGCCGCCCTCGCTCTTCCTGCCCGTTAAGCGGGCCTGCCTATTTATGGAATTGAGGGTCGACTCGTGCTCAGAAATTGCCCACTGTTCCCTTTCTCGCATCATGAGAGACTCGACCTGGAGCAACAACCATGTATACGTTCTCATTCCCGTGCCTGGGGAATCTGTCGACAATTCATACAAAGGCATGGCGGACTGAAACCTAGGGACCTGTCGCATCTGTTCATTGAAATGTGCATGTACCGAAGCCTTGAATTCATCCGATGGTTCCCTGGCGCCATACAACTCTTGGTATCGCTCCATCCATTCGCTGTAGAAGCAGTACGAAATCCTGGTCAGGCTTTGGTCGATCAATGGTCAGTTTAAAGTGATCTCGGCATATCCAACGTTGTCCGCTCTCCGACCTGACAGAACACCGAACGCATATGGCTCGTATCATCTCACGACCTGTGAGGGGACGTCATTCTATCTGACACGAATGTTCCATGCGGTTGGCTTGCGACAGAAAATGTACTTCTTGCACTGACAGGCGTCGGTTGCGTTGTATCTTCGCCAATTTCTCAAGCATTTTGGTAGCTACCATCATATCAAGTCGCATCAATCCCCCAGAGTCTCTCAGATTTTCCATAGGCACATCGAGATCCGTTGCTTCGCTGACCCATGTCTGCGCCACGTGGACATCATGCTACGGCCCAGCTACAGCTCTTATGCAATACTGCGTCCATCCTCGGAAAGTCTGAGCAATCGGTATATCGAGTAAATCCAAGTCTTTATGGTTTGCAAAACTTCTCTGAATGATGTCCATTCGATTGGCGCGGAATTGTCGCCATGCGGGGTCATTGTGATCATTCGGCCCCCCGCCGCCATCTCCGTCTGGGTCGCCATCGCCCCCCGGTCCTCCTGGAGGGCCCCTGGGCGGCTTGGACTCACCCGTCTCATCAAACTTCAACGCAACAATCATTCCTGTGCTGGGAGCTGTACTTCGATCATCTCTCTGATCGTCTTCATGACCTCCCGGGCCTCCACCTCCTTCTCCAGCAACGGCTGCGCCGGCTGTGAAAGGAAGGTGTCCAGGCATGTCAAGAGCATTAGAATGACCCGAAATCTTCGTATTGAAACGAACAGTCCCAAGACTCACTCCCTGGCTGCCCCCCCGTGCTGAAGGTCTTCACAACAGCTGATCCAATAATGAAATGCAATTTTGTGAAATGATGCGTCGGTATTGACACAGCAGTTAGCTCTGGCATGTTGCCATGACCTGACCTCTCCGATTTGAAGACTGGCATTCCCATAATGTCACCAAGATTACACACCTGGCGTTCAGGTTTATCATCCTCGGGCAAAACCGAGTGTCTCAGTGCCCTCTCATCAGGGGCGTTACCTTGGTTCCGGGCGTCAGGCATATCTCGAGGCTATTTCTTCTCGTCGTTCTCATCGCGAAATCCTGACGTCTTCCTCCAAGTGCAATCGTCGCAGCGTTTGGTACCCAAGTCCAGATGATTACTGCATGTGTGCTTCAAACAATCCTTACATGTATCGGACGAAGGTTGCGCGCAAACATGACAAGCCTTGTTCGGAGTGCCAGATCGCGCGAAGGCTCGCGACGCACCCGCTTTCCTAGCAGGTTGAGCAACGATATGACAAGGAGGCGGCTCAACATGCACCGGCTGTGCCAGTGTCGAATCAGCCTCTTTCACCATTCGCCGTTGCTCGAGGTCAGATCTCAACTTTACGTTTTCAACACTTACCGCCCAGGTTGCGAGGGCGTTGTTTCGTATATGTTCTTCTGCTTGCCACTTTGGACGTTCCAATGCATCGACCATTGTGTTATGGTCCTCCTCTCTTGTTGCCTGGGTCTTTGTTCTTGTTCTCTAAGGGCTCGCAATGCATTTGACTTCGCGCTAACGGCCTCGAGTTCGGCAGCTTCGAGTCGACTTCGGGGCTCCTGAATTTCTCGCGCCGCCTGTTCTCGAGCTTCTCTCTCTCCCCCCCTCCTCGCAGCATCGGCCATCTCTCTTTGTGCAAGCAATTCTCTCTCCCTTTCTGCTTCTTGCTGAGAGTCAGGGACCAGTTTTTCTGCCATGCGCTGAATCCTCGATTTCTCCATCTCCTCCTGGGCGAAGCGCCGCTTCGCTTCGCCCGCGCCGCTGCATTAGCCTCTGCGCGTTGATTCAACTTCTGCGCATCGTTAACAATCGTAGTTTTCTAGTGCTCCATCCTCTGCGCAATCGCTTGCTTTTCTGCATCCGAAATTGCAAGTCGGCGTTGAGCCTCTTCGGCAGCCTGCTTATTTACTTGTACCTCAGGAAGAATCTGCTGCATGTGTGCCCTCGCAGCCCTCAACTGCTCTCGATCCTGTCTATTTCTTTCCGTCCATTCCTGGGTCGCAAGATGATGGCAATTATGCTCTTTCATCGTGCTGCGCTCATTACGGAGCCATGCCAGGCTACATGTAAGGCAGACGTTCGACCATTGAGAACGCACGGATCTTCGACATGACCCCCCTGGTTTGCGCGCTTTCCCGGGGCGCCAACTCCCCGCGCGGGAAGGGCACGTCGACCCGGTGTTCCAGCACACTTCCCGCATCGAGAAGCTGCTGGTGGTTCTATTCGATGGAGTTCGTGGCGGATCAAAGGCATTAAACCCCCTGGAGCTGGAACGCCTGCCCTGGGGCCGTTGCTGGAACGCCCCCTCGAGCTATTAAGGGTAGGCCTGTATCGTTCTCTTGTCCCCACGCCCTTCTTGGAGGTATCCGCATCCATTCTTCTTGTCAAGTAATCTCGCTCATCCTGAACAAAACGATCGTCAAGCTCTGGTACTCTACCTATGCTTGTTCTAGGCGATGAAAGATCCGGCGTGTAAAAACCTTGTGACAAACGGCGAGGCATTCAAAACATTGTTCTCATTCTTTGATTTCTTCGTCAACGGACGAGGAGTCGTCCCTGCAACCCCTCGCGTACTTCTCATCACACACGCAGCGTCGGGTGAGCTCATTATCGGCTGTGCCGATGAGCACCCTCCTTGGATTAACCTTTCTTCGTCTTTACCTTCATCGTGCGAATCCATCATGCCTTCCTGACTTGCTTCGTCCATTATAGGGTCCGAAGTAGGACCATCACACACATCCAGAAGAGGTCCAAGGTGACGCGACGGACCGGGTGAACTGTGAAATCGAGCATAGCCCTCATTGTTTTCTATCGCGTGGAAACTTTTTCCCTCAGCTTGCACGTCGCTCACATCCTCACTCTGCCCATGCAACGCATATCGAACCGCACTCTCGGTGCCCAGACGTTCAACAACTGATACCTCGAAGGGAGCAGTATCCAACAACTTTTCATCCCAAGATCTAGGCCAATCGACTTCTGAGATCCAGAGTGTGTCAACACCACTTCAGAGCCCCTCATTAGAAGTTCTGGCTGTGCCATTCCTTCTACCAGGGAATAGTTACTTGGATATTCTCTCTGAATCAACCGATGAATTTCCTTCTGTGAAACCGAATATCGTATCTGATGTTTTCTTATTGGGAAGAATAGGAGAGTCATGCCACTTGGCCAAGGCGCTCATACTTGTGTCACGCTCGGAAGGTCCACGATCTTCTGTTCATCCGAACGTTCCTTCTTCAGATCCCATGCTCCGCGAAGCGAACGGCAGTGCCGTTGTTTCGGCTGATAACCAGTCTGGAGATTCAGAATCCCTGCAATATGTCCCGATGGTGTCTCATAGTCAATGGGCTTTGCGGAAGACATGGGCAAGACCATATAATGCCGTGAAACATGCAAGAGAGATAGCACTGAAGGGAAGAGGCCCGCCCGCAGGCCGACGCGCGCGGCCGCGCTCCTTTTCCGCCAACTCTGAGCCACAAAATGTTAAGCTGCAGGAGCAGAGAATGTTCAATGCAGGAAGGAAGCAGCCAATGAGATGCAAGCGGGACGGGTGATACGGGCAGGAACCTGGTGGTGCGGAGGGGCGCATTGACTGAATGAGTGCGCCGACCAGGGGCGTTTTGAGGACCGTTGGGGTCGTTTTGGCGTTAACCATCTTGGGCCGCCCCAGAGCAGTCTGGAAACCATCTGGGGCATCATGAACTTCTACCGCGGCATCTGGAGCTTCGGGGAAGGCTCTGGGGAGAATCTGGGGGCGCTCTGGGGACGCCCTGGGGAGGCGCCGGGAAGGTAGGGGCACTCACTGTACCCTGGGTGCCCCTGGTGGTCTGTCGTCTGTCCCCACCCATGGACGGGGTTTCTGGTACATGAGCCATTTTTGCTACGCGGGCTGGTGAGAACCCCCCCGTCCCAAAACGGGATCCCAAGGATCCGTGGACCTGGAGGCCCCCTGGACGTCCCTGCAGAAGGTCCCCGAAGCTTTGCGGGGCATCGATGTGAAGGTTCCAGACAGGATAATGGAAACATCGCTCGAATGCTCATGGTGAAGCTCTGGGAGCATGCTGCAACCCGTCTTGCATGTCTTTGGGTCCAGCTTGAGGATGGAAGAGTGGGGGATGTTTTCTGACGTGTTCGGAACTATTTGAAGGCCCTCGGCAGCTTTCAGGATCCCCTTCGGGGTCCTCCAACATGGAAGAAACAACATTCTGAAATCCGCCGACCCCTCAGCGTGTGTGAGACGCTGTCGCCGTCGTCCTCTTCGTCTTCGTTTTCTTCTTCGTTGTCGTCGTCAGTCCCAACGAAATTCAATTTAGAAATCAACAAAGAGATGGGGGGACGGATTCTCCTTCTCATCACTGCCCTCTTCCGGGGTCCCAGCGGACCTCCCTCCCCTCGTCGGTCCCCCCCCTGTGGGCAGGAAGATCAAAGGCGGGAAAAACAAAGGCAACGGTTAGGTCGGGCCGGTCCCCCTACAGGGGGATTTTCCACAAAAATTAAAAACATGTTCAAACAATACTCAAAATATAACCAAAATGCTCAAAAACAGTCCCCTGACATTTTCTTGACTATTTTTGAATTTTCCCCCTGTAGAGGGACAGGCCTGACTTAAGGCAAAGGGCTCCCGTCCCTCCCCTTGTCGGTCCCCCTGCTCCCCTGTGGAGGCGGGCTCCTGGAGCGGGGTCCCGAGGGGGCTGCAGTCCATGGTGTGAAGGGTGGTTCCCTCGCGCCCCCTTGGGAGTCATCTCAGGCGCCCTCTTGGGAGTCATCTCGGAGCCTTCTCGGAGCGTCGCGGGCTTCTGGATCCATCTCGAGGCAATGCTAGGCTGTCACGGGGCGCCTGGGGGCCTCTTGGCGGCCTGTTGGGGGTTGGCTGGCGGTGCCGGCGTGTGAAAAGCCGACGGAAATCCATGAGCTCTAACTTCGGGCCCGCTCTGGGAGGTCCTGTCGATGCCTTCTCGGTGGGTCGCGGGGGATTCTGGTCCCATGCTGGAGCACTCTTGGGCCGTCTCCGATCTGCTGGAACCCCGCGGCAGCCCTCCGGGACCCCCCATCGGACAACATCCACGCTCGGAGAGCGAAGATAGCGAAGAGGAAGAAGTGGTTGGGGGGGGGACGAGGAAAAGGGACAGGTGGTGGGAGGGCTGCCCCTCCCAAAACCGCAGGGGGGCCGTTCGGGCTTGAGCTTCTGAATGTGTCCAGCCGCGGCCATGCGAGGATGCCCTGAAGGCCCAGGAGATCCGGAGAAGTCCGAGAACTATTTGGGATTTCGGGATTGTCTCGGAGCCCCAGGCCCCGCAGATGCAGTCAAGGTCCTGGCCCAGGGACCCCAGACCCCAGGGCCCGGTTACAAGTATACGCATGGACATACAGTCACATACAGTTCCTGAATGAACAGATGGACACGTTTTGCGAGAATCGGTGACTTGAAAATCCTCCTCCTCCTCCACCTCCTCTTCCTCCCTCTCGCCCCTGTCCGCTCACATCTGTAGAAGGAAGAAGACAAAGAACAGAAAGGAGTGGTAGGCAACATGGAGACGGATGACTGAGCAGAAGAGGGCTGAACAGAGAATGGCTTGGGCAGTCGGGAGGGGCGCGGGGCCTCTTAACTCTTGGGAGGGGGTCCCGGAAGCATCTGAAAACAAGTTCCCGGAAGCGTCTCTGGGAGCCCTTCCTGGGGTCTCCTGAAAGCATCCTAGACTCATCTCTACGACTGCGCTGCCATTTACCGTCCGAAAAAATCAGGGAGGTGGAGGACTCGAGAAGAGTCGGGAACGGGGCGGAAGGCGGGCAGAAATTGGTCATAACTTGCAGCGCCAGCTACTCCGCAGGCTGCAGAAGACCAAAATAACGCCTTATAATATATCATATTCAGTCTGAGCCGTCGCCCAGTGCCGACGCGGAGGGTGCAGGGTGAATCCCCGCCGCAAGCTAAGCCGCGGCGCGCGGGAAATCTTGCACCCCGCGCCAGCTGTCGCGGCCTGCAGGCAGCCCGTTCAGGCCAGGCCTGCTGGCCTTCGCTCGACCACCCCGTGCGTTTCGGAGGCTTTCGGTAGGCATCGCTCCCATTGCATTAAACGTCTCCAGTTTTTGTTGGCACGCATCTCGGCATGCGCGCTGGTACCTCCATCTCTCTCCCTTCCACATAGTTCCCCCCGCCTGTCGCACCACCAAGCGATTCCGTAGGCCCGGCGGGGCGGTTCGCTTGAGCTGTTCTTTGCAACTTACGACCTCGAAATCAAAAACATCTAGCCGCTACGAGAATGGAGGGCGGGTGAATCACACCCGCCCTCTTGGCGTGACTGGTTCAAAGCACTTCCTCGTCCCACCCCCCCTCTTCCCCATGACGACGGCAAGGCCAACGACGGCGCCGATGCTGATCACGCTGATGACAATGATGGTGTCCACGTGTCGGCGATGGAGGTTTTGGAACAATTGTGACGTGCGGGCGCGGCCCACGAGCGCGAGTGGCCCGCACGGTATTGTGTGACGGGGACCGTGCCCCCCCCCCCCCCCCACACAGCAAGCGAGCACACGAGCTTGAATGATGTCGACGTGCGCGCGCGAGAGGCCCACTGAGTCGCATTGGATGGATATGTTGAAGTAACCAGCCTTTAACTTATCCTTATCCCTAAGATGGTCGACCAAAAAGCGAGGACAGTCTTAGGGATGTGCCCTCAGAAACTGAGGGGATCCTCAAGATCGGCATCGAGGTGAGGTGATGCCAAACACAGGGATAGGGACATGTTTCAAACTGGTAATGAAGACCGATGGCTGCCGTAAGCGTTGGCAAGAGCGCGCGCGCAGGCCCTTCTTGAAGCATCAGGCTGCAGGCCATTGTTTTTTAGATGCTCGATCTTGGAATCCGTACGATTCCTGCGGTTCTTGACAAATGTCGGCATGCGCGCGCAACCAACCCCGCGCGCATGTGGACCTTATTATCTGCTTTGCAAAAGGTTCTCGGAAACCAATGGTTCTGGCCTCCAAGAGCTGTCTTCGAAAACGCACTCCCGGGGTGTCTTGGAAGCAATTTGGCCCGCTGGAGGTGCCGACATGAGCCGGCTGAAACCTCCGTGGATCGCCTTGACGGCTGTCTGAGCGCCCTCGGCATCAATTTTGGGGCTCCCGAAATGTGCGCGGGGAACCCCCGTCCACACATTTGCGGTCGGGGTTCCTAGGAGGCCTCCTAGATGGGGTCGGAGTACATGGTGTCGGAGGATCGCACCGCATCGCCAATGCATCGCCGATGCATCGGCGATGCATTGGCCTTCTCAAAATGCTCGGACGGCCTTCTCAGAAGGGTCGGAAATCCCCCAGCCTTCTGAGAAGATGTCTAAGCCTTGCGCGAAGACAAACACAAACTTTTCAGAAGGCGCGAGGGCTTTTGAGAAGTCCAGCAGCCTTCTGAGAAGGCCGGCTGCTTCTCAGTCCCCCCCCCTCTCGCCGCCAAGGCTTTTTCCTGCCCCGCACTGAAACTCGCTCAGGAAAGCGGATCCTGGTGTATACGGGATCCTGGTGTATACATCTTTCGTTGGCTCCCTGGGAAAACGGGGAAAAAGGTATGTATCCACCACACCACCCCGGCGTTGTCCCCGACCCTCCCAAACTCCTGGGATTGAAAACAGAGCCAGCCACTGGCAATGTCTATGCTCCAGATTCCGAACATGAACGAACTTCATCCCTTATCGTTGCCCCGGACAGACCCTGGTCGCCGGCGAGGGCCAAATCGGCCGTTGGCGACTGCGCCGAGTCATGACATCTGCCGCGGGTGACAGCAGCAACAACAGCACCAATGTCGTGCCGGTCGGGGGACTCCCTCAGTACGTTCCCGTTGCAGAGCGGCCAGGCTCGTGGACAGAACGCGAACGAGCACGTCATCCGCACGCGCAGCGCGAAAGACGACGCGCGCGTCATTGGTTCAAGGGACGCAGCACGGCAACGACATGATGTCTCGGAGCTCTGCGCGGATTTCTTGGATCGGCGCTGGAATCCCCTCCCTGGTGCTAGGAAACACGCTGTAAACATAAACTGTTGGCGCTCCGCGCGGATTTCTTGGATCTGGACCCCCCTCCCTGGCGCGTAGCGCGCCAGGGGCGGCGGTGGAGGCGCCGCCGGGGAGGCCCAGCGCGGATCCAAAAAATCCGCGGAGCGTGCCAGAAGCGGCGCCGGAGGCGCAGCCAGGGGAGCCATGCACCTTTTCCAAACCATGCGCACGGACCTCCGAGAAATTACGCTCGTGCACTGTACTGTTCTTCGCCTGATGCTCGTGGCCCCTCCCGGATGCTAATAGAGAGGCGCCCCTCGGCGACTCCTCGGGGAGAGCGGCGCCAGCGACACGCGTCGTCCAGGCCAGCGAAGTCACAAGTGCAACACGCATGTAGATGGGTAGCAACCGCAGTCTTCGAAACTCCGCGCGGATTTCTTGGATCGGCGCCGGAATCCCCTCCCTGGCGTGCGGGGCGCGCCAGGAGCGGCGCCGGAGGCGCCGCCATGGGGTGCCCAGCACTGGTCCAAGCTATCCGCACGGACCTCCGAGAAATTATGCTTATGCATGACTTGTTCTTCGATGGCCATATATAGCCTTATAGCCCTCTAGCCCGATAGCCCTATAGCTCTATAGCTCTATTGCTGCCCCATAGCCTGATAGCCCTATAGCCCCATAGCCCGATAGCCATACAAAGATTATGACTGTGTTGTTTGTCTCCGGTATCATTATATGTATGTATTCCTTGTTCTTCAATTGATGCTTGTTGCCCTTCATGGCTGCTGGCGGCATCGCAGCAAGAGCAACAATCCTAAGCGGGGGTAGCCGAGGCTAGGAGTGGCAACGAAGTGGTATTCGGGGGTCGATGCGTTCCCACATGAACCAACTACCCCTTATCGTTGCCTTCTCCTTCTCGTTTCCTCCCCACGCTCGCCGCCGACTTGTAAAGAGACGAACTCTTACACCGACGCTTTCTCCGGCCCCGCACTGCAACTCGCTCAGGAAAGCGGATCCTGGTGTATACGGGATCCTGGTGTATACATGTTTCGTTGGCTCCCTGGGAAAACGGGGAAAAAGGTATGTATGCACCACACCACCCCGACGTTGTCCCCGACCCTCCCAAACTCCTGGGATTGAAAACAGAGCCGGCCACTGGCAATGTCTATGCTCCAAATTCCGAACATGAGCGAACTTCATCCCTTATCGTTGCCCCGGATAGACCCTGGTCGCCGGCGAGGGCCAAATCGGCCGTTGGCGACTGCGCCGAGTCATGACATCTGCCGCGGGTGACAGCAGCAACAACAGCACCAATGTCGTGCCGGTCGGGGGACTCCCTCAGCACGTTCCCGTTGCAGAGCGGCCAGGCTCGTGGACAGAGCGCGAACGAGCACGTCATCCGCACGCGCAGCGCGAAAGACGACGCGCGCGTCATTGGTTCAAGGGACGCAGCACGGCAACGACATGATGTCTCGGAGCTCCGCGCGGATTTCTGGGATCGGCGCTGGAATCCATGCGGAGCGTGCCAGAAGCGGCGCCGGAGGCGCAGCCAGGGGAGCCATGCACCTTTTCCAAACCATGCGCACGGACCTCCGAGAAATTACGCTCGTGCAATGTACTGTTCTTCGCCTGCTGCTCGTGGCCCTTCCCGGATGCTAATAGAGAGGCGCCCCTCGGCGACTCCTCGGGGAGCGCGGCGCCAGCGACATTCGTCGTCCAGGCCACCGAAATCACAAGTGCAACACGCATGTAGATGGGTAGCAACCGCAGTCTTCGAAACTCCGCGCGGATTTCTTGGATCGGCGCCGGAATCCCCTCCCTGGCGTGCGGGGCGCGCCAGGAGCGGCGCCGGAGGCGCCGCCATGGGGTGCCCAGCACTGGTCCAAGATATCCACACGGACCTCCGAGAAACTATGCTTATGCATGACTTGTTCTTCGATGGCCATATATAGCCTTATAGCCTTATAGCCCTCTAGCCCGATAGCCCTATAGCTCTATTGCCCCATAGCCTGATAGCCCTATAGCCCCATAGCCCGATAGCCATACAAAGATTATGACTGTGTTGTTTGTCTCCGGTATCATTATATGTATGTATTCCTTGTTCTTCAATTGATGCTTGTTGCCCTTCATGGCTGCTGGCGGCATCGCAGCAAGAGCAACAATCCTAAGCGGGGGTAGCCGAGGCTAGGAGTGGCAACGAAGTGGTATTCGGGGGTCGATGCGTTCCCACATGAACCAACTACCCCTTATCGTTGCCTTCTCCTTCTCGTTTCCTCCCCACGCTCGCCGCCGACTTGTAAAGAGACGAACTCTTACACCGACGCTTTCTCCGGCCCCGCACTGCAACTCGCTCAGGAAAGCGGATCCTGGTGTATACGGGATCCTGGTGTATACATGTTTCGTTGGCTCCCTGGGAAAACGGGGAAAAAGGTATGTATGCACCACACCACCCCGACGTTGTCCCCGACCCTCCCAAACTCCTGGGATTGAAAACAGAGCCGGCCACTGGCAATGTCTATGCTCCAGATTCCGAACATGAACGAACTTCATCCCTTATCGTTGCCCCGGATAGACCCTGGTCGCCGGCGAGGGCCAAATCG
This sequence comes from Prorocentrum cordatum, assembly GCA_963575745.1. NCBI lineage: Eukaryota > Dinophyceae > Prorocentrales > Prorocentraceae > Prorocentrum > Prorocentrum cordatum. The sequence goes on from CAUYUJ010015320.1 coordinate 138,210, forward strand.
GCCGTTGGCGACTGCGCCGAGTCATGACATCTGCCGCGGGTGACAGCAGCAACAACAGCACCAATGTCGTGCCGGTCGGGGGACTCCATCAGCACGTTCCCGTTGCAGAGCGGCCAGGCTCGTGGACAGAACGCGAACGAGCACGTCATCCGCACGCGCAGCGCGAAAGACGACGCGCGCGTCATTGGTTCAAGGGACGCAGCACGGCAACGACATGATGTCTCGGAGCTCTGCGCGGATTTCTTGGATCGGCGCTGGAATCCCCTCCCTGGTGCTAGGAAACACGCTGTAAACATAAACTGTTGGCGCTCTGCGCGAATTTCTTGGATCTGGACCCCCCTCCCTGGCGCGCGTAGCGCGCCAGGGGCGGCGGTGGAGGCGCCGCCGGGGAGGCCCAGCGCGGATCCAAAAAATCCGCGGAGCGTGCCAGAAGCGGCGCCGGAGGCGCAGCCAGGGGAACCATGCACCTGTTCCAAACCATGCGCACGGACCTCCGAGAAATTACGCTTTTGCATTTTATTGTTCTTCGCCTGATGCTCGTGGCCCTTCCCGGATGCTAATAGAGAGGCGCCCCTCGGCGACTCCTCGGGGAGCGCGGCGCCACCGACATTCGTCGTCCAGGCCACCGAAATCACAAGTGCAACACGCACGGGGCGCGACACGGTTCGGAGAAATAAAAGACAGCCGAAACCACAATCTCTCGGGGATGGACAGACCCCCTTTAGTAAAACGTGGTTTAGTGAAAACGGCCCGAGGCCCAACCCTGGCGGGCGCAAGCCTGGAAAATAACGGCCACGGCGCCCTCTCGAGAACCGAAAACGGACAATTCACTAATCGACGTGTCACTGTTGGGGGTTCTGTCCAACCCCGAGTCTCCGACGCTCCGAGCGGATTTCTTGGCTCGGCGACGGAATCCTCTCCCTATGGCGCGCGGAGGAGCGGCGCCGGAGGCCACCGCCGTGGGGGGCCCAGCACTGGCCCAAGATATCCGCACGGACCTCCGAGAAATCATGCTTCTGCATGCCTCGTTTGTCGATTGCTGCTCGCTGCCCTTCCCGGCTGCTGGCGGCATCGCAGCAGGAAGAGCCACAATCCTGGGCGGGTCCTATGCCTCTTGGCCCATCCTGGCTGCTGGCGGCGAGGCGAGAAGAGGGGAGGGGAGGGGAGGGGAGGGGGAGGGCGGGGGGGGAGGGCGGGGGGGAGGGCGGGAGGGAGGAGGGAGGGAGGAGGGAGGGAGGAGGGAGGAGGGAGGAGGGAGGAGGGAGCATTGCAGCAAGGAGGGCGAGAATGCTGTACAGGAGGAGAGGCGGCGCCGCGCGAAGCAGCTCCTCGGGGAGCGGCACACCGCGGCGGCTGCTATGACCCAGAGGCGCAGGGTGGTGCACCAAGAGAATCAAACAATGACATTGAAAATACAAACTCGGAGGTCCGCGCGGACCCCCCGAGCGCGCCAGGGGCGGCGCCGGAGGCGCCGCCAGGGGGGTTCCAGCGCCGATCCGAGAAACCCGCGCGGACCTCCGAGTTTGTATGTCCAATGTCATTGTTTGTTCCCCTAGTGCAGCCCCAGAGGAGGGCCAGTTGAGATCGACTGCGCGCAAGAGTGTCCCTGGGTAAGAGTGACTTGTGGTGCGCGGCTTTTGGGGGGCCGCGGGGGGACCGAACACAGGCGCGCTAGACGCTAATACCGCATCGCGTTCTGCGATCGGGGGACCCCATTGGGCCCGCACCTCAGGTCACTCTGGCGAAAAAGCTCACTCTCACGTGCCGTCGATGAGACTAAACCGGCGGAGGCAGCGGCTCCCCCAGCCGGCCCAAGAGCGTTCCAAAAATCCTTCCAGCCACTCCTCGCCTCGCAGGTGGGTCGTAGACTGTTCCCCCCTCCTCCGCCTCCTCCTCCTCCTCCTCCTCCTCCTCCTGCTCCCCCCTCCTCCTCCCCCTCCCTCCCAAAAATCCCCTCCCGACTCGGGGGGTCCATCCTGGACCGTCGTGCGAGGCGGGTCCCGCCGTGGCGCCGAGACGTCCCCAGGCTGGCCCACACAGGGCGGGGCAAAAAACTCTGGGAAGGACCGCCGGCGTCTCGACCGACCCTCCTCTGAGGCTGCAGCCCCCCTGCGCAGCACTCCTCGAGGACGCCCAGTCGCAAGACATCTGGAGGACGCCTTGACGCAACGGGCATCCTAAGCAAAAAACCACTCTGGATGGGATAGTTCTGACAGGGGGGGGCGATTATCCTTCCGACTGAGCTTGCCCAATCCCGCCCCCTTCCATCCTCCTCCTCCTCCTCCTCCTCCTCCTCCTCATCGTCCTCCTCTTCCTGCAACCCTCCCTCCACCCGTTCCGACAGCACGTGCCCAACCCCCCCAGCGGATTCAAGGAGGGGCGATTATTGTCCCATCCAGAGTACGTGGCCGATGCGCGCCTCGATCGACAAACGACGAGCAACAGATGCGCACCACGACGGCTCCGCCGCGCGCTTCGCGATCTCGCGATATTCGCACCGCTTCGCCTGCCCCGGCGCCAGGGGGCGAGCGCGTACAAAAGTGAGCGGCGAGGCGACCCAAAATAAGCGGCACGCCAGGGGGAGAGCTGCCGACTAAAGAAGAAGAGCGACGGCAAGGGGCCTGAAGTCGAAGGGCGAAGGCAGGAATTAAGAAAACACGGCGTCCTTAAAAAAATGAGCAGCATGTGGCCAAGCGATGGACCAGCTTTCCCCGCACGATTCGAACGATCATAGCGCCTACACTAACTAGCGCCGAGGCGCCTGGCAAGGCCCGGGCCCAGCGCCTCTGCATGCACGGCGCCCCTCGGGCTGAAGCATCTTGCGGGAACGAGCGTAACCATGCCTTCCTTGGATAACTCGTCCAACCATACTGGGCGCGTGCCAGGGTGTCCGGGTCCCTTCGTCGAGCCCGCCCTTGCGAACAGGGGGGGCGCAGCGCCGCACGGCATTCGCCGCGGCCCCCCCTGTGGGGACTCCAGGGCGCGAAGGCAGCTTCGCACTGTCTGAGCTGTTGCTGCGGCGGGTCCAGCTCAGCACAGCTGTCCAGTTCAGTCCATCCCAAGCTAGACCCGAAGTGGGCACCAGAGACACACATTCGCCCACACAGTCAGCGTGCGAGCATGAGAAACGCCCAAAATAAGCAACGAAAGAGCCTCGTTCAGAAACGCGCACTTCGCCCTAGACCCTAGATCTAAGGAGCGGCCCGAAAGTGGTCCTTACTTCAGCGCACTGACCTCATTCCTGCCCGATCCCTCCAAGAATGCTCAACTTGTCTCCCTGAAGACCTAACGCGGCCCCATGATTGCCCAACATGGTCCCGATGCGTCCGCGGAGGCCCCCAGAACGGCCCCACCACCGAATATGCCCGAACGAGACACCACGGTCGCACAGACACGGCTCGCCTTCGCAACCGTGCCCCCAGGCACGCGGAGGCGTGGTAGAAGTGCCAGCGCCGCTTGGGAACGTCTTTGTGATCTTCGAAATGGCAACCCCCTTCCGGTCACGCACTGCTGCGTGCATGCCACCCGTCACGAGGCCAGGACCCCTCATATAGAGAACAGTGGATCCACGCTCCCGAGGGAAGACCCCTCGTGGCAGAAACCCATGAGATTCGCGCTCCCGCGCTGCCAAGACGGCCGAGGCAGGCCACCCACACCGCCAACAGAGGGCCTGAGCTGCCTCCAATACGGAGCCAAGAGGGCCCCAGGAGGACTCAAGCTGGCAGCTGGATGTTACTCCAAAACAGCCTCAATACAGTCCAATGGGTGCCCCTAAGGGGCGGCCCAGGACGGCTCCAAGAAAGCCCCACGCTGACACGATAAGGCCTCAGGAGGGACCCGGGACCGCGTTAGAGGGCCGTTCGACGGCCCAAGACGGCCCCGAGACAGGCCCACGACAGGCGCAAGAAGCCCCATAGTCCGCCAAGCGGGCCCCAAGACTGTCTAACACAGCCCCAAGATGTCCCGAGAGGGCGCTACGACCCCCCACCAGGGGGCAAGGGAACCCCAAGACTAACCCAGAGGAGCCCGAGAAAGGACAGACGGCATGGAGGAAGACGACGCAGGCGAGCAGAGAACCCCCAACGCGACGCAGAAGAGCGTGTCACCTGCTGCGGCTCCAACCGGAGTCGGCTCGTCCCCGGGCCGCGGCCACGCCCCGGGAGCGGGCCCGGGCTCCGCGCTCTCCGCCTGCCGAGCGGCGGGGGCTCCCGTGGAGCAGCGCGCGCTGGCGCCAGCGCGCGTCTGCCGTCGTACTTCTTATCGCCTGGGTCGTGGGCGTGCGCTCGCAGGCTCGGAATTTGCTCCAAAGATCGAGGCCCGTTTATCCGGCGAGGGCCTCGTCCGATCTGGGTCCCTCTTGCCTCGTCTCGGTTCGGGTCGGTCCGACCCTTGTCTCGGCTTATGCTGTTTCGGCACGTCCTGCCTCAGATCGTCGCGCCTCGGTTCGCCGCGTCTCGGTCCGTCCACTGTCGGTGGGTTCCGCCTCGGTTCGGATTCGCTCCCTCTTGGACCGTCCTGCTTCGGAACCGCACTGGACCTTGAGCTCGAAGTGGTTGGGCGTCCCGCACGTCTCGATTGCCGTCGGCCCTGCGCGAGCTGTGCGTTCTGGCAGCTCGAGCTCAAGACCCGTACCGGCTCGGTCACGACTCAGATGCCGATGACGACTTGACCTGCAGCGCAGTGGAACATTTTTTTCTGCGCCCGGACAGAACACCTGGGCGACACAACCCGAAGGGAGGTGCCCAAAGTGCCTGCATGAATTCACATGCAGTCGGACCTCGCAACACGAACGGCGGCACGGACCGCCCCCGGCGTTATCCGCGCCGCCGCTGCGAGGTGCCTCGAGATGCCACCCCGAGACACGGCCAGCGCAGTGGAACACCGCGCCACTCAGCACAACATCACACCGCCCGATGCCAGCACGGACAAGCCGCGCACTCTGCGCCAGGATCCACAGCCCCCCGGGAGCGCCCCTCCTCGGGCAAGCTGCGAGGGCCTCGGCCCTCGGAGTGCGGCCCCCTCGGCACAAGGCGGGTGTCGTGGGGGAGACTCCGCCTGCCCGAAGCAGGCGCCGAAAACAACCGAGACTTGCCCCATGGGAGGGGGGGGCCCTCGGAGTGCGGCCTCCTCGGCACAAGACGGGTGTCGTGGGGGAGACTCCGCCTGCCCGAAGCAGGCGCCGAAAACAACCGAGACTTACCCCATGCGGGGGGGGGGCGAGGGCCGTCGCCGCTCGGCAAAGCAATGATTCGGAAAACGATGGCGAGGGCGGGTGTGCATGGCTCAGGTGGGTCACCAGCCAGGCCTCGAGCCAGGTGGCCCCTGCGCTCCGACGTGGCGAAGCACAAACATCAGCCACGCAACACAATTCACGCCCGGAGCCCCAGACCCAATCTTTCTGCATCACTTCTCGTGCCCGATCGCTCTGTGAGGGCCTCCAGGCCCGATAGAGAAGGCGAACACGCCGGGCTCGAAGACTCTGAGCCGCCAGTGCGATCGGCCTGTTCTCCACCACCACCATCACGAGTTGGAGGGAGGAAGGAGGTGGAGGACGAGGAGGAGGACGAAACGGGGGAGGAGGAGGAGGAGGAGGAGGAGGAGGAGGAGGAGGAGGAGGAGGAGGATGAGGAGGAGGACCCCCTCCCCCACCAACTTATGGTGCTGGTGGTGGAGAACAAGCGCATCAGCCAAGATCTCTGGGGAGACCAAACGGTGCCGATACCGCTACTCACCGGACCTCTCCCGGGGCGCGTTCTGACTAGGATCGGATTTCGAGGCGAATCCAGAGCGGTGGCGACGAGGACCTCCCAGGAGGCCCCAAACGGGCAAAACGGGCGAGGGGGCAGAGGTGTATGGGCACCTCCTCCTCCTCCGCATCTCCGGGTCCATCAGAGGGGAGCCGGCGGCAGAGGGCAGAGGCCCCTCGGATGGGAGCGCCCGCTCGGCACGGCGGCACCGGCTGCTCCCGGAGGCAGGGCGCCGGGGAGCTGGGCGCCGACGAGGTGATCTCAGAGGGCGTCGAGGCGAGCGTGGGCGATGGTGCTGGCGGCGTCCACGACGGAGTGGCGCGAGGGGGGGGCTTCTAACCTTCTTCTCCTCCTCCTCCTCCTCCTCCTCCTCCTCCTCCTCCTCCTCCTCGAGGGCGGCGCAGCTTCGAAGGAGGCGCCTCAGAAGCCCGCCCGCCTCCCCAGAAGCACCCCCCCCCCCGCCATCTCAGTTGGCCACCGCCCTCGCGCCAACCCGCACGTGGGCGCCGCCAAGAGGGTTCCGGCGACTGCACTCGGGTTGGTGTCTGCCAGCGCGGCGTCGTTGCTGTGCCCTGCCTGGGCGAAGCCAGGTCGAACGAGGCCCGCCTCGGCGAAGGGGTTGGTGTCTGCCAGCGCGGCGTCGTTGCTGTGCCCTGCCTGGGCGAAGCCAGGTCGAACGAGGCCCGCCTCGGCGAAGGCCCACAGACCGCCAGGCGCGACTGGAGCGCAGCGCTCCTGGATATCTCCTGGGCCAGCTGCTCCTGAAGGGTGCAGATCTCGCGGTCCTCTTGCAGACAGCAAGCGGCGGCACCACCACTTAGGAGGCTGCTTCTGCGAGGTTCTGCATGAGAATAGAGAGTGCTGGATCAGGCTTGTTGTCGTCATTGGACATGCCAGCGCCGATGCTGAATGAACCTCCCAGAAGTGACACCCTAACACCACCACCACCGCGAGGAGCAGAGGCGGGTCCTCCCGGTGCTGTGATCCCCCTGTTTCGCGGCGCCCCACTCGGGGCGTCTCCCGTCCCTGGCCCGGCAAGGAATCGTGGACCTCCTCGCTTGAGGTGCCCGCTGGGGGAGGCAAAGTCGAGTCTTACCCCTCCGATCCTTGCCGATCAGCTCCGAGAGATCGACGCGCGGGCTCATCCGCGGGGTAGGAACACTGGTCCGATGCAGCGTGGCCTCCAGCAGGCGCGCCTCGAGGGCATGCCTTTTCCACCGCTCATGGCTCAGCTGGGCCTCCAGCTCCTGGGGAAGCCCAGGGATTACCGACACGCAACTGCTCCCTGGACCACTTCCAGGGTGCGTGCTAACCAGAACTTCGAGGCGCACCCGGCGGTGGCGACGAGGGCCTCCCAGGAGGCTCCTGACAGGGGGAAACGGGCGAAGGGTAGCATTGTCGGATCATTTTCCTCCTCTGAGTTCCGAGATCATCGACAGAAACGCGCACACCGAGTGGGCGTCGCCAGGCCCGACCTCAGCTGCCGCGGCCTCCAACTGCTGCCCGAGCTCCCGGCTGCCCTCGCGAGCCTGGCCCAGTTGGCCCTGTAGCGCCGCGGCCTCTGCCTCTGCCTTCTGCCGCCGAAGCACCTCTGAAGGGGCCCAGGGACACACAAACGAATAGGCACAAATCCCAGGACCCCCCATATTTTCAAATGTTTCCTGGATTATTTTTGAAGCCCCCCCACTTCCCATAGTTTCCCATATTTTCCTGGGCATCGACGATTCATTGTGCCTGTGTGCTTTAGTTCCCCTCCCGAGAACCTCGTCCTCGAGGGACCCGGCCAGGGCGGGCTCTAGAATCGCACTCTTGATCGGCAAAGGGGGCAAGCTGGGCCGCTTCGCGGGCGAGCTGGTCGCCTTCGCCACGGCGGCGCCACCCTCGCGCCTGTCGGAGTGGGCTTTCGGCGCCTCCGTTCGGCGGCGAGCCCGTGGGGGAAGTGAGAAGGCGCGGGCCTTCTCAGAAGGCTCGGAAGCCCCCCCAGCCTCCTGAAAAGCGTCCTGAGCCTTCCCCGAAGACGAAAACACTTCTCAGAAGGCCCGAGGGCTTCTGGGACGTCCCGCCGCCCTCCTACTTCCCCCCCCCCTCGCTCGCCGCCGATCCTTGGTGAGGCCCGCGAGGCAGCTCAAGAACATGGGCGCCTCGGCCCTGATCAGCTGCCGCCGGTGTGGTGGGGCGGTGTGCGCGCGCGCTCGCGGTGGGGTGGCGCCGTGGGAGGGCCCAGAGGCTGCTCTCAGAGGCTCAAGCCTTGGCCTGAGTCGCACATCGCCATGGGAGCAGGGAGTGGGAGAGGAGAAGCAGGGGAAGGACAGGACGTGGCCCGCACGAGGCTCAAACCTTGTCCCGAATCACAGACCTCCACGGAAGAGAGGCGTGGGAGAGGAGAAGCAAGGGACGGAGAGGACGTGGCCCGCACGCGGACATGATCGATGAAAGCGAGCAGGAGCAGGAGAGGAGCAGGCGGCGGGGGGGCAGGATGACAGGGGGCACAGGGCGAGCGAGGAGCAGGAGTGGGGGCCGAGACGGGGAATGGCAACGAAGTGCGCAGTAGACCCGCACCGCACGTCAACCACCGATGCTCTCAGCCCTGCACTGCCGCGCCCGTCACGCGGCCGCCCTGCTCGCGGCGTCCTCGTGAGGCTCGCACCGGCACTGCGTGCCCTCTGCGCTTCCACCGCTGCATGCGGGTTGTCTGACGTGCCTGTGGGCCAGCTTCGAGCCAACTTCGGCCATCTTGGTAGGCTCATGGCCCGTCTGACGCCGTCGGAAGCCGTTTGGGGGGCCTCTCTGGGCCGACTTGGGGCCCTCTTGGGGTGCTCCAGGGCCGTCTTAGAGGCCATCTTGGGCGTCTTGGAGGCCTTTTGGGTCGCCTTTGTGCCCTCTTGGGGCCGTCTTGGGGGCGGTGCTGCGCTGCTGCGCGCCTCCGTGCGCCGTGCACGCGGGCCGCGGGCGGAGTGCCCGCGAATCGCGCGCGCGCGAACGCCGCGGGCTGCGGGCAGGGCGCTTCGGGCCCGCGCCTCGGCCTTCGGCTGTGCGCGCAGAGGGCGTCGAGGCGTGGCGCCCTCCTCCCTCCCCCCTCCCTCCTCCTCCCTCCTCCCTCCCTCCCCCCTCCCCCCCCCTCCCCCCCTCCCCCCTCCTCCCTCCTTCCTCCTCCCTCCTCCTCGTCCTCCTCCTCCTCCTCCTCCTCCTCCTCCTTCTTCTCCCCCTCCCTCTGGCGCCGACGGTTCGCGCCAGATGTTGACCCCGTGACGCGCGCGGACGTGGTCGGTGCCTGGGGCTCCCGCGGCACGACGGGACCCTATCAGACGTGCGGGTGCGGTGTGCGAGGCAGCGACGGTCTTCGTGGCACTCTGAAGCCCTTTGAGGCGTGCGGGTGTGGCCAACCCTACGGATGTCGTGGCGCTTTGATGCCTCGCGATGTGCGCGGCTAACTTGGGGTTACTGTTTGCGCCAAGGGTTTCGTGGAACTGGAATACTCTGCGAAACGCGCGGGGTCGCTCGGTTCTGAGGGTTCCGCAACAACCTCCGACCTTCTGAACCGCACGGATGTGCTCGGCGCCGAGTGCTCCCAAGGATCAGCCGACCCTCGCCTATGGTGGTGACGAAGCCCAAGCCCACCATACTACTGTTCGTGCCGCTCCTCGACTGGATAGGCAGGGGGCCCCGCGGCATGCGGGGCGCGCTCGGTGCGCCCAGGGGCCCGCGCGGAGCGACGGCGCATCGGGGGGCGCTGGGGTCGCTGCGCCCAGTGCCGACATGCCACAGGGAACTCGCGGGGGGTGCGATCATCAGGTCGGGCATGTCCCCCCCACAGGCGGATTTCCGACGAAACGTAAAACATAGTCAAAGCATACTTCAAAATGGTCAGCAATAGTGGAAAAAATACTCCCCTGGCTACTTTTTGACCAGTTTTGAATTTTCCTCCTGTAGAGGGACAGGCCCGACTTGACGCTGTCAATCCCACAGTGGGCAGACAGGACCAGTGAACAAGGAACGACGGTGCGCTCCCGGCCTCGGCGGGCGTCGGCCGCGCGCAGGTCCCCTGACCTGGGTCCTCCTCCTCCTTCCCTTCCTCCCTTCCTCCCTCCCTCCCTCCCTCCCTCCCTCCCTCCCTCCACTCCTCCTCCTCCTCCTCCTCCTCCTCCTCCTCCTCCTCGCAGCCGAAGCCTTGACCTCCAGCCTGGTGGCGCGCGCGATGGCAGCTCCCTTCGGGCGCCTTCCCTCCATAAGAAAATGAATGCGGATGGACGGTCTTGCACCTGTTCGGACACGCCCTCGGGCGGTCCGTGCGAGATCCCCGGCAGTCGAAACCTTGACCTCCGGCCTGGTGGCGCGCGCGATGGCAGCTCCCTTCAGGCGCCTTCCCTCCATAAGAAAATGAATGCGGATGGACGGTCTTGCACCTGTTCGGACACGCCCTCGGGCAGTCCGTGTGAGAGACCCGGCAGTCGAAACCTTGACCTCCGGCCTGGTGGCGCGCGCGATGGCAGCTCCCTTCGAGCGCCTTCCCTCCGTAGCAAAAATAATGCGGATGGACGGTCTTTCACCTCTTCGGACACGCCCTCGGGCGGTCGGAGGAGAAGGGGGAGGAGGAGGAGGAGGAGGAGGAGGAGGAGGAGAGGAGGAGGAGGAGGAGGAGGAGGAGGAGGAAGGGGAGGAGGAGGGGGAGGAGGGGGAGGGGGAGGGGGAGGGGGAGGGGGAGGGGGAGGGGGGGGGGAGGGGGAGGAGGAGGAGGAGGAGCGTGCGAAAGCCCCGGCAATCATACTCGTTGAGAAGGAGCCGCTGCTGCGGCGGACCTGCACTCCAATGGGGACGCCCGCGTCTCAACACTTGACATAGCGGAGACTGCGGCCCCTCGGGGATGGGCAGCCACGACAGAACGGAGGAGGAGGAGGAGGAGGAGGTGCTCAGAACCGCCTGGGCAGAGCTCGCGGCACATATGGCGGCAGGGACACCTCTCGCTGCCATCTCTGACCCCGAGCGCAGCGCACACCCACCGAATTCCGACTTGATGCCGCCGGTGAGCCCTCCTGGCGTCTTGTGCCTCGGGAGCACGGGGCCTCGGAGCTCCCCATGCCAGGGATGTCCTGCCGCCGCCGCCCCCGTGGGCGGGCCGAGAGCCCTGACGGGGTGATCCGCGTTGAGGGGCACAGCGGGCCAAAGCTGATGGGCCTCAGAAAAAAACTTCAAACACTTGCCTGACAGATTGCTGCATCTCTCTCTCTCTCTCTCGTTGTTGTTGGTTTGTTATATATATATATATATATATCCCTCTCTTTCTCTCTCTCTCTCTCTCTTTCTGCAAATGCAGTCTCTAGACTCTAGGATGGGGACCCATGGCGGCTCCTGGGTTCGCAGCGAGGCCAGCAGCGTCGTTGCCTTTGGCGTGTCGCCACTGGTCTGAAACAGGGGCCAACTCAGCAGCATTCACGCGCGTTCTTTTTGTGCGGGGCCTGGCACTAAGGGGCGCCAGCGCGGCCCCTACACCTTGACGGCGCCAGAAATGACCGAGCGGGAAAGTCAGAGCTTCTCGCGCTTGGGGGGCGCCCTGGTAGTCTACATTCAACTCAGCAGGTGGGCGCGCATCGGGCCCCGCCGCAAGCGTGGCGCATTGCTCAGCAGCCAGGGCATTCCGAGGCAAGAGATTGCCTGCCCCCAGATCATCCATGCACGCCGATCTTCGTTGCGAAGTTCCATCCTCAACTCGACTTGCGTAGTTCTATACTCGATGACCCCCTGATTTGCTGAACGAGCCGTCAGTGTTCCCCCCCCGAGAAGACTTGCTGCGGCGACAAGACGCGGCCCCGACGCCCAACCTCCGCATTTTCGTAGGGTCCAGACAAATGATTGTTCTCCGTCCGGCGGTGGCCCTCACGGTGTCTCGTGGTGGCCCGTGGTGTCCCGTGGTGTCCCGTTGAGTGAGATCGATAGTGAGACCGATGTGGTGTCCCGAGGTGTCCCATGGTGTCCCGTGGTGAGTGAGATCGATAGCGAGATCGATAGTGAGACCGATAGTGAAATCGAGAGGTGTCCCGCGGTGTCCCGCGGTGTCCCGTGAAGAGATCGAGGAGAGATCGATAGTGAGATCGACAAGAGTCCCGTGGTGTCTGAGATCGATTGAGTCAGATGTTGGTTCCCCCCCTCTCCCCCCCCCACATCCTCCTTCCCACCCGAAGGGTGGTCGTATAGGTATGGCTTCTTGATGCGCGCCCCCACCCTTCTCCTCCTCCTCCTCCTCCTCCTCCTCCTCCTCCTCCTCCTCCTCCTCCCCCGCCTCCTCCTCCTCCTCCTCCTCCTCCTCCCCCTCCCCCTCCTCCTCCTCCCCCTCCCCCTCCCCCTCCTCCTCCTCCCCCTCCTGTACAGTGCCCCTGGCGAGGGAGGCGGGCAGGCCCAGGCGGTACGCCTGGAGCCGAGCTTGATCTGCTTCACGGCCACGACGTCGCCGGTGCCGCGGTGCTGCGCCTGGCGTGCGCTTTTTTGCGCCGAGGTGCGGCGGCCGGCGCAGGGCGGCGCAGTGCGGCCTCCGCGGGGGCCTCTGTGGGCCTTCGTGGCCCTGTCAGAATCCTGGTTTCGACCGCAACAGGGCATAGGTCGACCCCTATCCCAGACATCGTGGGGTTTTCGCATGGACCAGAAATTTGGGGCCTAACCCTGGGATATACGATGGGGGGGTGTCCATTCTCGATAGGGGTGCGTCCGAATAGCCCCCTTGGGGTGTATCCCAGGGTTTTCCCATTCTTCTGAGCGGCCAGACTTTTCGGGCGCAACTCGGGGATTGGGGGAGAAACATCGCCCGCGAGACCGGATTGCGTCCAGATGTCGGCCGCCCCTCTTTTACCCTTTTTCGTCAGAAGGTCGTCCAGGCGTCAATGAGACTCGGCGACGTGCGGACCACATGCCCCCAGCGGTGAGAGAAAGTTGGGCACCGTCCGAGGCTGCCCGGGAGGACACCACGTGACGACTCCCCCGACATCAAAGTTCGAGGGTCGAATTTCGACAAACTCTGGTATCTTCGAGGTACCGGGGTCGAGGTTCGAGGATCGAGGTTCACGCATCGAGGTTGGAGGGTGGACGAGTTCTGGTGCTCTTGAGGTTCGAGGGTCGATGTTCGAGAATCCTGGCTCGAGAATCGAGGTTCGAGGATCGCGGCTCGAGGATCTCCATGTCTTGAAATACGATGATCGAGGTTCGAGCATCGAGGTTCGAGGAGCGAGTCTCGAGGGTCGACGAATTCTTTGATTTCCAAGTACGGTGATCAAGGTTCGAGGTCGGAGAATCGAGGCTCGAGGATCGACGGTTTCTGGTGCTTCGGGGGTTTTCTGGGCCTCCCCGCCGCCTCGTGTCGATCCAGCGCCGTGGCGCCACGGCTGGATCGGCCGTGAAGTGCTGGCCAGAAAGGTCCCGGGGCCAACCTGTGACCCCCCGACGCAAACCCCCTTGCGTCGCGACAACAATCACGACGAAAACTGGTTAGCCAATTTACACAACCGAGGGCCCCGGGACCGCACCGAAGAACGACTCGGGATACAAATCCGGCCCCGGGGAGGGGGTCCAGACGATTGGGCAACCACGCTGCGAAGAGAATCGCAGGGTCGGATGCCAGAGGCCCACAGGTGCCGAGGGGAGCTCGTCGGGCGCGGCGCGCGTGGCACGAGGCATGGCGACCCCAATTCCCGACCTCGCGGGACGCTCGGCAGGCCAAGCAGCCTGGGGCCCAACTCGGGGATGTGCGATGGGTGGGGGTTCACCTCGGGGCCCGCTGGACCAGGACATGACCAACCAGGATTCTGACAATCCCGCCTGCGGGGAACATATCATGGAGAATGCTGCGACCCACGGCTGCAATTTCTTCGGGCGCAGCCGTGTCCTGGCCTGTCAAAATCCCCGGTTGAGCTGCCCTAGCCACGGTGTGTCTGGATAGCCCTCCTTCAGGAAAGGTGGGAGGAGGAGGAGGAGGAGGAGGAGGAGGAAAAGGAGGAGAAGGAGGAGGAGGAGGAAGAGGAGTGGCAGGAGGAGGGAGGAGGGAGAAGGAGGAGGAGGAGGGGGAGAAGGAGGAGGAGGAGGAGGAGGAGGAAGAGGAGGAGTAGGAGGAGGACGAGGAGGAGGAGGAGGAGGAAGAAGAGGAATAGGAGGAGAGAGGAGGAAGGAGGAGGAGGAGGAGGAGGAGGAGGAGAGGGGGAGGAGGAGGAGAGAGGAGAGGAGGAGGAGGAGGGAGGAGGAGGAGGGGGAAGAGGAGAAGGAGGAGGAAGACGAGGAGGAGGAAGAGGATGATTGGGAGGAGGAGGCTTTGAGAGGGCGTCCCTCGAAAATCGATGGTGAGCGTTTTCTTGAGGGGGGGGGGTAGAAGGGGGGGAGAGGGGGGGGTCTGGCTCCGGACCTCTGCCTAATGCGACCGTTTGCACCAGTGCGTCCATGATGGGGGAGACCCCACCTGCCGGAAACGGGCGCCCCAAAGCAGCCACGATCTGCTCTAAAGGGGGGGAGAGGAGGGGGGGGCGAGGGCACGCGCCGATCGGCAAAACAGTGGATAAGAAAACGACGACATGCTCAGAACGTTTGCACATGTTTGGCCGAAGTCTCGGCCAGAAGGCGCCCGAGGGCAGCTCTGGGTGGCCATCTGGCGTCACGAACACGGATCGGGACGGCCAGCCATGCAACATGTTTGGGGCTTCTGGACGCCCGTTTCGGGGCCCCTGGACAATCAACATCCCTGCTGTGCGACAGAGCGCCCCTCGGAAGGGATCGTGATCCCTGGGGCCGCCGCATGAGTGAAAAAACCAAACATCGGAGACCTGTGGAGACACGATTGGCACAACAAAAAAGAATGGCGGCCACAAGCCATTAAGACACGCCGTGCTGGCAGCTCCGAGCCGCGGCCACAAACTCCCTCACCGATGTAGAACCACGGAGCGGCCCGGAAACTGACGATCATGACGATGCAAATGTTTTCCTTTTCAAGCGCGTCGGCGGCGTCAACCTTGAGCTGCCTCTCTGGATCTGCACCGTGTGTTGTTGGGCACCAGACGGTATAGAATTGTAAAAGTGCGTGTTGCACCCATAGCTTCTGTTGGCTCCAAAACTGCCGTGAAGAGGAAAGTAGAAGGTCAACGATAACCAGTTGAGCGGGACAACGCTCAATATGTGACAATCGAACGCTGAAACGACAACTACGTGAATTGTTCAACTACTACATCGGCCGCAGACGATGCTGGTCATCCTGTCACAATCTTTCTTTCCCCGCCCCCGCTGCCATTGCACTCGCACGTCATGCAAAACATGGTCATGCTCATCATCTGCGGTAAAAACGCCCGTGACAGGCGTCAATTCAATCATTTCGCACTGCATTTGACACCAACGGCCCCGCACGCAACTGCTACCACATCTTTACGATCAGACGTGCTCTGTTATGGCCAACCGCTGAGATTTTTATCTCTCGCCAGGATCCTGCAAAGTCGACAGACGCGCGAGCGGTCGGTCACTAGGAAGATGCTCGAGGCGCGAGAGATAGACGAACACATCCGTGCCGAAGCGTGGCAATGTGTGAAGCTTCACTTCGCCACCTGAAGGACAGAAACATCAAAAAGCAAGACAACCATGCGAATAGCAAACACTGTACCAAACCTGCGACGGCAGTTCGCAGACACGACAAGGCCTCCTGCGACAGACGCGTGTAATCGAACGAGTCAACTTCTATCAAATTGTTGTCAATATCAGCAAGTAATGCGACCAAGCGATTTCGAAACCCAATCGTGTCGCGTCAGGGTCGCTGGCTGCGGTCTAGCAACCTCGGCGGCGACGACGACGAACCGTGCACAGTGTTGAAATCGCCCGGTTCCCAGTGTGGCGCTGCGACATCCAAAACGGCTATCCATCGTTCAGTGGTAAGCAAGATGACAAGGAATGACCACATCAACAACAACACGTGGACACGCCTGGCAGGACACTACACAACAAACACACGCACACGCACACACACACCCATCATAGCCAGCGGCCGCGTGAGCACCCAACCAAGCGGCCTCGCCGCTCTGACCACGCGAGCCGAAGGAAGGGAACGACAGTACGCTTTTGAGGCGGAAGGCGAAATCAACTGGTCGTAACCAGACCACGCACGTGCCGAGTCCCAGGCAGTCTCGGGAAAGAGCCGGTACGAAGCGCTGGGGAAGAGCGAGAGAGGACGTGCGCAGCACGAACGGAAACAAATAAGCATAACCTGCAACCACTACCAAAGAAGCCAACAAGCTAACACTTTTCATACGAGAGGCGCCTTCCTGTTTGCGCTGGTCGGAGCAGGGCGAGAGGAGAACGACGGCAACATATGAAAGCGGTCCCTGGACCACTCTGAGGGTCTGGGCGCACTGGATGTTCCCAGCTGCGTTCGACCGTGGCGGCGCGGGACCCCCCGAGGTCCAACTACTGTTGGGTCGGGCCTGTCCTCCTACAGGCGGATATTGGAGGAGAAATCAAACCACAAAAAGCCCGCTCAAAGAAAACGAAGACTCAACAGCCAACTACCTCTGTCAATGCCAGGATATTCCGCCTGTAGAGGGACAGGCCCGACATCAAACTACCGTGGGACATGATCTCTTTTATGCCTCTGCAATAACCTGGGTGATCCGCGGGGGGAGGGGGGGGGGAGGAGGTGCTGGCCGAGAACCCCCCACCCTTTTCGCGTGGGGCAGCCCCACGCACGCCCGCGCGCGCCAATATACTGCGTGCCCCCCTCGGACCGTCGCAACCGCCGAGGCCGGGTCGTCCGAGGGGGGGGGGGCCGGGCGGGCCCAATAGCCACCCGGGGCATCGCCAAACTCAAAAAAAAACAGTCGCTCGCCTCCACTTGCCCCCCTTCCGCTCTGCTCCACGGGCCACCGAGGTACTCCGCGTAGAGGCGGGTGAGCGGGAGGCCGCAGCCCAGGCCAGCCAGCGGGGAGCGCAGGAGAAGACTGTGATCCTCGTGGTCGGGCTCCGCCAGGCTGCCCCAGCCGTTCCCTGCGAGGAGCACCACCCAAAACGGAGCCACCGGGACCGAGACCGACTTCCCAGG
>CAUYUJ010015320.1:160000-170000 GCA_963575745.1 Prorocentrum cordatum
TTCGGTCCCCAGGAAGGTCAAAGCACGAGGGGAGGTTTTTCGTTATTTTCGGTCCCCAGGAAGGGGCCCAGACTTCTGAGGGGCACGTCATGGCAAAATCACGACGTCGGGGGTCTGGTGACCCCTCCTGCGTTCCAATGACAAGCTCTCCGAGCTGTGTCCAGCCCGAGGTGACGAGGGCCACCCCCCCCAAGGCCACCTGCCGTTGTCTCACCTAGCCCTCCGCTGCGTCTAAGGGATTTCCCCAGAAGGCCAACGGGGAAGACCTCGGAGAAAACCCGCGGCTGGAAACGCAGGCCCTGCGCCCGACGACCGCTCTCCTGTGCCAGTCTGGCAGCTGCTCCAGCATCTGTATCCTCTGGGCGTACTGGACCGGCAGCTGGTCGAAGAGCAGCTGGGCGAGCTCCCCGGGGTCCCTCCATCGGGGGAGGCTGCGTCCAACACCACCACCTCCCCCACCGAAGACGCAGACGGCATGTATACACCACCACCGCTCCTCGCCAGGGCCATCCTGGGTCCTCGCATGGTGTGTGCGCTTCCTGGCCGAGGCCTGGCTGCGACACCGAGCTTCCGCGGGCCCGCGTCGGGCACACGCTCCCTGCCGACGGCCCACCCTGGCGAGGGGCCAGAGCATCGTTGTCGAAGCGGCTCCTGCACATCTGGAGCCCACGCGCCCAAACCCTGCCCTGGAGCATGGGCGCCAGAAATCCAGACGGAGAATGGTTGGTCGTTCCCGCCCTGGGGGGAGAGCTTAGCCCCCCCGAGCTGCTGACTGTTCCTCTGAGCTGGGCATGGACTCCCCGAAGTGGCCAGAACGATACACAACTCGGCGAACTCAACGAGAAACGAATGCAGCGAGCCATGAGTTCGAGATCCGTTCCTGCTGCTTTGTCGGTGTCGCGCACGCGACCCCCTGTAAACTGCGCCCGTCCCCTGCGCCTGCCTCTTACCACTGGCCACCCCCGAGAGCAATTGAGTTGACTGATCTTCCCCCTCGCCGGGATCAACCCTTCGTCGCCTAGGCAGAAGGACATGTACGGCACAGGTATAGCGTCGATCGCCGACCCATCACCGCCAATCCTCCGCAGACCGGGGCCTGAGCAGCAGTGGCCGCCCAGCCTGGCCGGGATCCCGTGCCCACCAAAGAGCTCTCGGCGCGAACTGGGCCCCTGCAGGCGTCTGGTGGTGCTGGCGAGTACCCCTTGGAACAGGTGGATGCAAGTATGGAGCCGGTAGCGCTGATATTGGATTGGGTTCCCGCCCGCCCCCTGGAGAGGAGGAAAGGAAAACCATTCGATGATTGAAATAGGGAGGCGGCCAAACGAGATTGACGTCTGGGACTCCAAACGTGTCCATTCCCAACAAACGATGAACAATTACTCTCTCACGGCCTCATGGAGTCCTGCAGCGACATGGGATGCACATCCGTCTGGAGAGCCTGGGACGCCAGCGTGGTGATCTCCGCCTCCAGCAGCTGGTCCAGCCGCGCCTGCGTCAGCCGCACCTGGGAGCTGCCCGATGACCCCAGCGAACGACCTAATCCATCACCTCTTCGCCCCCACCCCTCTCAGGAAGCCCGAAACGGCGCACAACGCCAGGGAGTGTCTCCGATAACTCTCGGCTGACCTAGAAGAAGAAGCCACAACATAAACAAAAACTTTTGGCGCTCCGCGCGGGGCTGGCGCGGATTCAAGAAAGCCCGCGCGGAGCGCCGACAGATTATGTTTACGGCGTTTGTTCTTCTTCGAGGTCTTCAGCTGTTTGACCGACGCGGAGCGGTGGTGCGCGCCAGGTACGCCAAAGGGTCCCGAATGTTTCATTGCATCAACCTTGCAGACGTGCTACAGATTTCTGCGTGGATTTCTGCGTAGATGTTTGCCCATAGCGGCGAGCGAAACACGAATCTCATTTCGTCTGGATGTGTTTGGGTCTTCACTCCCGGTCAACAAACAAATTACACGAAATTAACTTCGAAATCCGGAACGAAATTCTCCAGAACACTCCGGGCCCATCCTATCGTTTTCCTATGCGATGTTGACGCCATGAGGAGTGGTGGTGCGCGCCAGGTACGCCAAAGGGTCCCGAATGTGCGCTGCAGCGCCTGTTGGCAGAGGACTCCGCGGGGTACCTGGCAACCACGCGCACCTCTGCCGCCCGGGCGGCTGCAAGCCGCCGAGAGAGAGCTCACTCGTCACGGGAGCCTTTGATCGGCGGCGAGCGAGTGCAGGGGCCCAGGGACACACAAATAAATGCACATGTGCACAAATCCCAGGATACCCCATATTGTCCCATCTGTTCTGGGTCCTCGCCTCCCCCCCCCCTACGTCCCATATTTTCCCATCTTGTCCTGGGAACCGCCGAGCAATCGTGCCTGTGCGGTGTTCCCCCTCACTGAAGAGAGCTCACTCGTCAGGGGAGCCCTTGCTCGGCGGCGAGCGAGGGGGATCGGCCCACGGGGGAGATGCATCGGCCCCCGATCGCCCCTTCCGCGCCGACCATGGGGCCCGATAGCCCAACCCCGCCCAGGCGCGTGCGGCTTCCCACTCGAGGGTCCCCTCGCCGATCTGCCGGCGACGCGGCGCCGATGCCAGCTCGACCTCTCCCCCCGAGTGCCACTCCGCCCCTGCCGCGGGCGGCGGGCGAGGTGGGGAGGCGACAGGGGGGGGAGGCCTTCTCCGAGGGCCCGCGGAGCCTCTCGGAGGCCCTCGGGCCTCCTCGGGAGCTGGTGCGCGTTCTCGCGCAAGGCTCCGAAGACCTCTCGGAAACCCGGGGGGGCTTCCGAGCCTTCTGAGAAGGCCCGCCCCTTCTCACTTCCCCCCCGGGCTCGCTGCCGATTTGATCGATGAGGGGCTTGGATTGTCGTAGAGAAGACCCAGGACAGACTCCGATTGGATTTGCCTTCGCAGAACGTTCCCAAAGGCCAATGGAGTGGTGGCACGGAACGCCCTTGAGCGACTCACAGTCGAACCGTGATCACAATAATCGAAACCATGACTAGGTCGGGCATGTCCTCCTACAGGTAGGCTTTGGAACGAACGTGAAATTGTCAAATCGTACCCCAAACTAGATAAACACATTGAAACAATAGACCCTAGGCTATTCGTTGACTATGTTTGAATGTCCCTTCTGTAGGGGGACATGCCCGCCTCAACGCCAAAGAGCGGTGGCACGGAACGCCCTCCTGTCGGGGAGACGTAAGACCCGGGTACGGGGGACTCGGAAATCCCCGACGAGGTCGTCAAAAAAATGACGAGGCCGAGCCTGCATTTTGACGAGGCCTCCCGCTGCAGACATCCCACGAAACTCCTCCTCGTCAAAATCCGAGTCGCGGTCGTCAAAAAACGATGGCGAACCCGAGTCCTGGCAAACCCGGGTCCTACGCTCCCCCGATCCTGGCCATCGCTCGGACGTCCATTCCCTGTGCTTTGTTCGGTGTCGCGCCCGGCTTTGTTCGCAGGATGATCCAGGATGCTCCCGAAAGAATCCCAGCCGAGAAACAGTGCACACGCCCGAGCGATGCCACGCCTCGAGCGAGCTACCATCGGAGAGCGTGACTACCACACTGAAGGGGCCCCAGGACACACACACACACACAAATAGATACACACAGATAAAAAGGTCCCCCACATTCTCCCACATGTTCTGGGTTCTTGTCTTCCCCCCCCCTCCCCCTATATTTTCCCATGTTTTGAGGAGGATCGACGATGAATGGTGTCTGTGTGCTGCTTTCCCTCCTGCAACACGACCGAGAGACCGTGCGCCGGGCCCCTTCGCCGAGGACCCGAGGCCCACCGGAGGAGGTCCCCGCACAGACCCAGAGCACGCAGGGGCAGAGGGCACCGACCACGACGAGCGTGAGGTCAAGTGGGGCCCGCCCCTCCACAGGGGTCGGGTCGGGCGAAAGGAGGGGGTAGCAAAGGGGGGGGTTGAGAATCAGCTCACGTAGCTGATTTTCCTGGCGCCTCCAGGTGCCGGAGGCGACTCTGTATCGAGGAATGGGCCCATCGGTGGGGCCGAAACCAGCTGCATGCGGCAAATTTCGTAACCCCCCCTTTCCCAATCCCCCCCTTTCGTCCCGCCCGACAGGAGGAGCCGCCAAAACACTGAGAAATGGTCAGGGCACGATGTGTTGCTGACATTCCTGGTGATGTGGTGCGCAGTTCTGCGCATAGTCTCAGGGCTCTTCGAAAAGCCACCTGCAGGAGGGGGTGCCCGGACCTGAGAAGAAGGGTACTCCAGATGCCGCAATAAAAGGGAGGGGGTCTGGACCCTCCAAGACAGGCCATTTCAGACCCCCCCCCCCCCCCGGGAGAACCCTCCAAAACGTCGTCCCCAGACCCCCCCAGGCCCTCCAAGATAGCCTGGAAGAGACCCCCCCCGAAATGAGACCCCCCTCCCTCTCTTACGAAATCTGGGGCACCCCTCCGAAGCTGTGGCTGTTCGGGGCCCCAGTGCCGGCTGCATCCCGACCCTGGGCCCGCCGTTTCTCGTGGCGCCCCCCAGCTCGTCGCTGGAGAGGGCGTGTTCCCGGGGCTGCCTCCCAGAATTATGCTCCCGGCTGCGAAGACGGGGACCTCAGTGAGGCTACGTCTTTCTCGTGAGTGCTCCAGATTTCGTAAGAAAGGGAGGGGGGTCTCATGTCGGGGGTGGGTCTCTTCCAGGCTATCTTGGAGGGCCTGGGGGGGTCTGGGGACGACGTTTTGGAGGGTTCTCCCAGGGGGGGGGGGTCTAAAACTTCTCGTCTGGGAGGGTCCAGACCCCCTCCCTTCTATTACGAAATCTGGAGTAGGGGGTCCTTTATCCTTAATGATCGAAGGCTCGCGCCGCCTCGACGATGCATCGGCGACGTCGGCGATGCATCGGCGACGCCGGCGCGGAGAAAATCTCTGGAGGCCTGGAAATGCGCACCAACACCGACACAAAGGGGTTGCCTCCACGGGGGGAAGATGATCCTAGATTTTGGAGTTGGTGGTAATACGCCGGTCACCTTGGCAGCCAGAATATTACCACCATCATCGAGATCAGGATCCTCTTCCCTCGGTGGAGGCACACCGCCGATATTGGTGTCTGTGTCAACCTCTAGGCCTGTCAAATCTGGCCCCGCATGGAGCCGCATCGGGGATGCATCGGCGATGCGGCGCGATCCTCCGACCCCATCCAGGAGGCCTAGCCTGTCGACGAGAGCTGAAGGTTTGCTCGGGCGTCTCTCCGCGACCCTTAGGTCGGGCATGTCCCCCATACAGGCCGATCTTCGACGAAAAATGAAACGTATTCAAAAGATACAAAACGCAAATCAAACATGAAAAAACACGCCCCCTGACTATGTTGTGACTATGTTGTGAATATGAACATACTCGACTGTGCTTGTGACAGACCCGGCTTAAGCCTAGACTGTCGAAGAGAGCTGAAGGCCTGCCCCGGCGTCTCTCTCCGCTGCCCCATATGGGCCTCTCCGCGGATGCGCTATCTGGCAGATTCGGGACAAACCCAGCCTTGGCGACGAATCGGGAGGCTTGGGAATGGGCACCAACCCCAACACAGGGGGTTTGCCTACCCAGGGGGAAGACGATCGTCGACATCGGTGTTGGTGCCACCATCACCGAGGTCGGGACTATTTTCCCTCCGTGGAGGCTCACAGCCGATATCGGTATTGGCGTCAGCCTCGAGGCCTCCAACGAGAGGCCCTCCCGAGAGGCCCAGCACAAGGCGCGTAGGGCGAGCGAAGCACAGCTAGAGGCCCCGCCCTCCGAACCCTACGCCCACCAGCCATCGGTCCTCCGGAATCGGGCTCGGACTTCGCCACCACAGACATGCTCGCGTCGTGAAAAATCGGGACGGCCAGCTTTTCGCTATTTTCGGCCCCTGGGGGCCCTCGCCGGGCCCCGGGGCCGTCAGAAAACGATGCATGCACCGGCCCCGGGGAATGGGCCGGGACTTCCGGGGACGACGTCCTGAAAAAATCAAGACGTCGCATGTCTGGGACGTGTTCGACGGCCACAACGCGAGGGGGCCTGGGCTCGAGTCCCTGCAGGAGGAGGAGGAGGAGCAGGAGGAGGAGGAGGAGGAGGAGGAGCAGGAGGAGGAGGAGGACCAGGAGGAGGAGGAGGAGGAGTGGGCGCCTCTCCGTTCGGGCCGCGGGACGACGCCGCCGCGCCCCGCCGGCCCGCCGCGCCCCGCGCGGGCAGCTGCGCGCCGGGCGCGGCGGCGGCCGCGCCAGGCGCGCGCGCCAGGACCGAGGCGCAGCGCCGCGCGGCGCGCCGCGCGGCCGCGACCGCGGCCGCCATGCCCCCGCGGAGGGCCCCGCGGGCGCCGCGGCGGGGAGCCTGAGCCGGCGGCTGGCCGCGAGGCGGCGCCAGAGGTGCTCCCAGACCCCCTCGCGCCGTGAAGAAATACGACGGCGGGAGGGCTCTCGAGGGGCAACGATAGGGGGGGACTGGCATAATTGGGGGGGAGGCATCGACCTGGAGTCGGCGATACATCGCCGATGGATCGGCGACAGGCCTCCGATCGTGAATCCGCACCTTCCTGCGCGGGTTGGGGCTAACGGGCCCCTATCGGCGATCAATGGGCGACTGGGGGTCGATGCATTCCCCCCTATGCCTATCCCCCCCTATCGTTGCCCCTGAGTTCTGCCCATACTTTTTGGGCGCCGGGGGCGTCAGAGAACGGCCGCTCTGCAGCCTGAGCCAGCTCAGGATGCGGGACCGGTCCTGGGGAAGGGGCCCCCCAGGCTGCTGGGGGTCACCCCTCCTCCTCCTCCTCCTCCTCCTCCTGCTCCTCCTCCTCCTCCTCCTCCTCCTCCTCCTCCTCCTGCTCGCGCCGTGGGGTGACATCGCGGCGTGCGGCTCTGTGTGCGGCGGCTGTTCGAGGCGTGGGGGCCCTCGCCGGGCTCCGCGGGCTCTGCCCAGAACACATACCTCGGGGCGAGGCGCCGGCCCCTGGGGAGAGGGTGGGGCTGCTGGGAGCCCGGCGCTGTCGCAAATGAACCCACAGATTCGCGTACCCGAGGCCACCAGCCTTTGCAAATGATTCAATAGTCGTGTCCCCGACATCAGAACCGCATACATATATATATATATAAATATGTATATATACATATATCTATATATGTATATGTATGTATATATATATATATATATATGTATTCAACACTCGCGCCCCCGAGGCCAGCAAACCTCGCAAACCATAACATTTGCACATCCCCAAGGCAACAAGCCTTTCTGTAAAGTGTGCAAGGTTCGTGCCCCCGAGGCCATTCATCCTCGCGAATTATGGATTTTTTTGCGCCCCCAAGGCAACAAACCCTGGTCAATGTTTGAACCCATGCGTCCCCAAGGCAAAAAACCATTGTAAATCAATCCATGTTCGCGTCCACGAAACCGGAATCCTTAGCAAATTCACAATACTCGCGACCACGAGGCCGCAAACCCTCAAAAATGTTTGGAGTAATCGCGTCACCGAAGCCAGAGGCCGCAAATCCTGGCAAATTGATGAATTCTTGCGTTCCCGGGGCAACAGACCCTTATAAAGGATTGAATGTTCGTGTCCCCGAGGCCATACAACCTCGCAAAATGACGCCATATTCGCATTTCCGAGGCCACGAATTTTCCAAGGCGCCCGAAAATGGTTCCACGAGGGCCCAAGAGGGCCCCAAGAGGCCCCAAGAGCGCTCCAAGAGGCCGCCCGATGGAGCCCAAAAGACCAACATCGTCGATGTTACAACGGTTATTCAAGGAGTTTGGGATTCTCGTCGGAACCGCCTCCAAGGGGCCCCGAGAGGCTCCCCACGACACCCCAACACAGATCTACATATATATATATATATATATATATATATATACAAGACTGCATTGGCGCTTCGCGCCATGCACCTTGGTTCTTGAAGCTCGGCATGCAGGAGAGCCAAATATAGCGATGATTCATTGTTGCCGTTTGCGCCATCGTCGTTATAGTAATGTTATGTACTATCCTTATACTTCCTCTCCTCTTACTCGTAATCTTCCTTGTCTGCGAGCCACTCCTTGTCCTCATCCCCAGTTTTTATTGCAGGGGCTCCTCTTTGGAGGTGTTCCTGGGCCCCTCTCAAAAGCTTTTTGGGGACCTCTGGGGGCCTCCTGGGCGCCTTTTGGGGGCCTCTGGGGGCTTCTTGCGGCCACCTTGCTACCAACCACGGTCTCCCTGAACGACCGGGTCACGATTTGGAGTGCTTCGGGAGGCGTCTTGGGGCCATCTGGGGCTGTCAGCGGGGCTCTCTTGGGGCCATCTTGCGGCCCTGTTGGACCATATTGGGGCTCTTTTGGACTGTCTGGAAGCCCTTTGACACCGTTGTGGGAGGATTTTTGGGGCCTCTTCGGCGGACTCGGACGCACGGAATACCGAAGAACCGAATGTCCAAAAATTCCTTCTTTTTTTTTAAAGGCAAAAAAAAGGAAAGGAAAGGAAAGTGTTGTTTTTTTTGCACTTGGAGGACCTCTTGGGGGTTTTCTTTGGGTCGTCTTCGGGCGTCTTGGGGCTGTCTGGGGCCGCGTGGGGCTCTCGCGGGGCCGTGTGGCCGCCCTCCTGACCGCTTTGGGCCCGCTGGCAAGGCCCCGCAGGGGCGTCCAGGAGGCCCGGAAGGCCTGGGGGACCCCTTGCAAGGCGTCCAGGGGGCCCGAAAAGCGCCAGATCCCGGGGGTCCGATTTTCGGGGGGGGGGGTTTTCCCACCCCCCCGGATTGTAAAAATATAGAAAAGGGAATATCCCTC
This sequence comes from Prorocentrum cordatum, assembly GCA_963575745.1. Lineage (NCBI taxonomy): Eukaryota > Dinophyceae > Prorocentrales > Prorocentraceae > Prorocentrum > Prorocentrum cordatum. Next base: position 168,745 of record CAUYUJ010015320.1, read on the forward strand.
AGACCCACGACACAGACACGCTGGCGGGCTGGGCCGAGGGCCACTAGGATCCGCCGCCCCGTTGATTCATCACAGGGGTGCCTTGCGTGTTAGATCCTGGACGGCTTTGGTTCTTTTGGGAAACTCACTGGGGCTTCGGCCCGCCACGCCGGCCACCCGAAGAGAGCCCAGACTGCACATGTCAACGCACTTCATGCCCAATATGGCCCCAAATGAGCTCAAGGATGCCTCCCAGACAGGCAAGATGGCCCAAGGTGGCCTCCAGGTTCGCCTAAGATAGCCCAAGATGGTTCTAAGACGGTCCAAGAGGGTCCAAGATGCCTCCAAGACGGCCCAAGAAGCCTCCAAGACGGCCCAAGAGGCCTCCAAGAGGTTCTCGAGGAGGTCCCGGAGAGGCCATAGTTATTATTTGTCTTAATGGTTTCTGAAAGATTTTGGAATTTGCTTCTTCTCGGCATTCCGACGGCTCAAGAGGCCCCCAAGATCGTTCCAAAATCACCCACGATGCCTTCAAGATGGCCCCATGACCGCCCAACAGGCTCCCAAGACGGCCCAAAGATGGCCCCAAGTGGCCTCCAAGACGGTCAAGATGGCCTCCAAGCCGGCTCAGATGGCCCCAAAGTGCCTCCAAGACGGCCAAAGATCACTCAAAACAGCCTAAGATGGCCCAAGGCGGCTCCCAAGAGGCCTTCAAGACGGCCCAAGAGGCCTCCAAGAGGTCTTCCAGGAGGACCCGAAGAGAGCAAACTCATTGTTTGTCCTAAGGTGCTTGAGGTATTTTGGCAGTTGCTCTTTTTCGGCACTCCGACGGCGCAAGACGGCCAAAGCTGCCCCCAAGATCGCCCCAAGACCGCCCACGAGGCCTCCAAGATGGCCTCATGACGGCCTAAGAGGCCCCCAAGACGGCCCCAAGAGGGACCCAAGAGGCATCCGAGACGGCCACGATGGCCTCCAAGACTGCTAAAATGGCCCCAAGATGCATCCAAGACGGCCCAAGATGCACCCAAGGCGGCCTAAGATGGCCTCAAGATGGCCCCAGACGGCCCCCGAGAGGCCTCCAAGACGACCCAAGAGGCCTCCAAGAGGTCCTCCAGGATGACCCGAAGAGATCAAAAGCATAGTCGTTTCTATGGTTTTTGCAGAATTGTGGCATTTGCTCATTTTCTGCATTCCGACGGCTCAAGACGGCCCAAGAGGCCCCAAAGATCGCCCCAAGATCGCCCAAGAGGCCTCCAAGATGGCCGCATGACGGCCAA
>CAUYUJ010015320.1:175000-193097 GCA_963575745.1 Prorocentrum cordatum
GCGGATTGGATCCGTTTTTTTTGTACACACCAGGCAGCTCGTGCAGCACGAGCCGATCCCGCCGCCAAAATGGCGCGAGCCGCAGAGCGCGGCTGGGAGGCTCCGCAAACAGCGGCCTCCGCAAGCAGCGTGCACGCCACGCTGCGTGGGTGTGCGCCGTCAGGTGAGGCAGCCACGCAAGCCACCATCCACCCCGTGCCAGGCCTGAAAAGGCCTAGACCACCGAAGGCACCCCCCAAATCACTCACTCAGGCGCCTGCCCGTCTTCGGGTCCAGGCCAGCCCTGATGTTGGCAATCTTCAGGCTGCGCAGGCGCAGCGCGTTGCCAGAGGCCGCAACACACAACCTGCCGAGCGACCTGTGCTTGCCGTTGAGCTCCTTGGCATAGGCCTTGCAACGAGTGCAGATCCTGAAGCCGTTGATGCTGAGCAACTCGTGGCCTGCCCCACCAGCTGCCTGGGTGCCAGATCCCTCGGGCCCGTCCTCCGACATGGAGACCTGGGCGACCTCGAGGCCTGCACTTGCCTGGCTGTCGGCGGGATCCGCCTCCGCCCTGCCCTCGGCCTCGCGCGCAGCGCGGGCAGCTGCCGCTGCGCGCAAAAGGGCATCGCCAGGCGAAGGATCCTGGCCGCTGCTGCTGCTGCCGGTGCCACCGCCTGCCGCCGCCGCCTCGGGGCGTTGCAGATCCTGCGAGCCCGCAGCAGGATGCTCGCGGGCGGCGTCGGCAAGCCTCGGCGCTTCCTGCTGGAGCTCGGCGTCGGGGTACGCCACGCGCTCACCGACGTGAGCGCTCCTCGCCTCCTGCTCGAGCCTGTGCGCAGCCGCCAGCGCCACCGCCACAGCGCCTGCGGAAGCCAACGCCGACGCCGTAGGCTTGCGTCTCGTGCCACTAGCCACGGGCGCAAACGGCTTGGCCACACACGGGTCCTTGAGCAGCCTCTTGATGCTGAGGTCCGTGTACGCCGTCTTGAGGCAGGCCCTGCAATGTACTCCACCTCTCGCCACCTTGACGACGTTGTGCCTTGTGACGCTGAGCGGAGGCCCCTTGTGAATCGGCTTGCAGTTCGGGTCGATGTCCAGCTTCAGGTCAGCTGCCTCGCACCCCGCACGCGCAACCCAACGCACAACTCCGTCGAGGGTGAGCGAACGCCGCTGCCAGGCTTCGCGTAGCTCAAGCGGCGCCCCCACTGCAACTGCAACCCCCCTCGCCGTACGGTCGGCCTCCCAGTTGCCTCGCCTGTCGCGTGCAGTGATGTCTCCGTTGCGGACCATGGCCGACGTGGCGTGCGCCTTCACCTTCTGAATCGTGAGCCCTTGGGGCCCAATGCCACCGAAGTCGTCCAGAGCTGCCCAGACGCACCTCCATGCGCATCCCCAGGCAGAGGTCGCCTTGGTGGTACTGGCCTCGCCCCTATCCAGCAGGCCCTTGGTGACGTACGAGGCGTCGAAGGCCGCAGTGATAGGTGGCAGGCTGTGGCGGAGAAGCGCCAGGCACCCCAGGAGTTCGGCCCCGTCGATGGACTGCAATGGCCCAGGCACTGGCGTGCCCAAATCCTTGACGGCCGACCCGGGTCCAGGGTCCCAGTCGTCGTCGCCGCCAGGCAGCTGCACCATGCCGCATGCCCCCACCGCCAGCGAGGACCCAGCCTCGTAGACCGCTCCGTCCGAGTAGACCGCGGTGTCGGAAAACGGGAACCCGTCGCCGCCCTTGACCCACTGCACGTGCGCAAGTAGGTCGTCGCCTGGAGGACGCCACGCGTGGAGGGGCTCGGGCAAGACCAGCCTCTCCAGCAAGGTAGTAATGGTCACGCTGGTGCTGAAGGGAACAAGCTTGCTGACCTCGGCAGGGAGCGTCAGGCTCGGCCAGCTGTCCTGGCAGGCCGTGTGCCTGTGCCAGAGGGTGCCAGGCTGGCCAGGGTGCAACTGGCAACATGGCGTGCGGGCGATCCTAGGGGCTCCGTGGCACCTCCTGCTGTTAGGCCACTGCCCGAGGACAAAGACCGAGCGCGCGTACCCCCGCTGGCTGCTGTTGAGGGGCTCCCAGTCCTTCGCCAGGTTAGAGCTCCCCACACCCTTGGAGAACCAGCGCCGCAACTGCGGATGGAACATGCCACTTCGAACGTCCTCGTGAGTGCCGTCTGCCAGGAAATTCATCTGCCAAGCCCTCACGCCCAGCGTGATACACTGCTTGGCGTACCATGGGGAGACCTCAAGAAAGTTGATGATCGTACCGTTCGGCCTGACGATGCAGTCTAGCGCCTTAGGGTCGTAACCAATCCTCTTCAGCGACATGACCACCGCTCCGAGCGGACCGCGTACGTCAGCCCAGCATGTAGCCGAGTTGGCCGCCCACTCAAATGCTGGCTTGAGCTGCCCGATCGGCACCCACTTCTCCCACACAGCGCGCGCCAGCGTGAAACAGGGCGCCAGCGTCGCTGCGAACAGAGGGTCGATGGTGGGCGATCCTTCCACCAGCAAGCACGCCGTGAGCGACTTCCCGTGGGGATTCGGCTCGATGGCGTGCCGCGCCATGCTGCGCGCCTGCTGCAACCCCGTGTTGTTGAGCCCCGTGCAGTTGATGCCGTAGAAAAGGCTGGGAGCCAAGCCTGTCGATACGATCGTGGCCGCAGTGGCCCTGCCCCGTCGAAGTCCCAGTAGCCGTCTGATGCGAGGGATGCGGAGTCGGTTCTGAGCTATGCGGTGACGCCTGACGACGCTTGACCTCCTTCCGCCCTCCGTGTAGTCGATGCCGAGGTTGCGCACCTCCCTGACGCCGATAGCACCTGTGGTCGAGCCCAGGTGCTTCTGGAGAGTGGCCCTCAAACTCCTGCTGCTGGCCAGCACCCGCGACTTCTTGGCGGCAATGGACAGGTTGACCTTCGCCAGCCCCTTAACCACCGCCTTAGCAGCCATGGTGAGGTCTTTGGCAACTCGCTTCGGCCCTCCCCACCGCTGCAGCACAACGTCGTCGACCACGACGGCAGGGGTCACCGTGGGGCAGGCGACCTTCAACTCGTCTAGCGGCGAAAGGAGCATGACCTTCATGAAGGTGGTGGCGAAGGCGTCGCCAGCCAACACCGTCTGCATAACCACCAGCTTGTCAGAGCAGCACGTCTCCAGGCTGATGACCCTGGGGAGGCGGTAGAGCGAGACCTGCAGCTTGGCCAGCCACAGTGGAAACTTGTGCTGCACGCACGCCCGCAGCAAATTGCCGTGCATGATCTGCTCGAAGGCCTTCCACAGGTCCATCATTATCGACGCCGAGGCCCAGTCCTGGCCCTTGTTCACCTCGCTCATCATCTGGACCCATTCTGCACGAGCCTGCTGCTGCCACACTGCCCTGTCGCAACTCTTGCCCGAACTGGCCCACCAGTAGTCCCTGTCGTGCGCCGCCTCCCAGGCCTTCGCGATGCCCCTGCGGAGCCTGCCGTGAATGCGAACCACCGCGCCCAGCAGCGCGATTGGGCGGAGGCCCCCGTCCGACTTGGGAATGAAGGCCAGCTTGGTGATGAAGGATGGCCAATCGCACTGCAACCCGATGGCGGCCAGCAAGTCAATGAGCGTCTCGATCCCAGCGTCGTCGAGCACGCCCAGCTCGCGCGGGCGCAAAGCGTCGAAGGACGAGCCACTGGAGTCCTTGAAGGTGGCGATGACCGTTCTGATCTCACCCACCGAAGGTCGAGCAGGACGCTCGCCGATATCAGCTGGCCACTCGAGCCCCCTCGCCGCGAGAGCGCCCCCCAGCGGCGTGGGGGCCCCTACTCCCCAGTATCCTGACCACTCCTTCACCAGGGCTTGGACCATCTGAGAGAGCGTACGAGGCTCGCTTCCTGGGGCCCCAGAGATCCTCGGCTGCCAGCCCTGCGGAGGTTTGGTCCAGGAGTGTAGGGCCCCCGTACCTCTAGCGTGATTCTCGGCGACCCAGTCTCCGAAGCCCGCCTTCGCTTTGTCAGCGTCACGCTGCACCAACTTGCCTGCAATGGTGGCGGCGATGTAGCTCGCGACATGCAGCTGGGGCAGATCCACGCCGTGCGCAGCCTGCGCGAAGCCCAGCAGGGCGACCTGAGCCTGCGCCGTCTCCTGCCTGGAGTCGGTCTGAAAATCGGGCTGAGCACCGCACAATCGATCGAGCGTCTTCAGCGCCCTATATCTCTTCAGCTCCATGTCGGTCTGAGCTGCGTCCTTGAGCGCGATGGCTACGCTCTTGCACCAAGACGTGGCGGCTGTCACCCTCGGCAGCCTGGGCGCCGACGGCTGCAACACCCTGACTAAGGCCAGCCTAGGGCGCCGCTCACGCCCAGCGAACTCGTGATACTCGTGCTTGAGGCCGATGGCGTCCAGCAAGTACCGCTCCGCGCTGTGAATGAATATCTGCCGCATGATGTCCAGCGAGGAGGTGGCCGCCATGCGGCCGCGTGCCTCCGCCCACCTCTGGGAGTGGTCCTCGGTGCAGCACGCCTTGGGGAGAGGGTACGGAAGCTTCTTGGGAACCTTCATGACCTGCGTGAACCTGTTGACCGAGCTGGCGTTGAACCTGGGCTCGACAGGGAAGTGTGGAGAGATATCCCACCCAAGCTTGTTCTCCGCCTGCACTTCCGAGATCGCGTGAGAGACGACAAAGTAGCCAATCACCTTGCCCGACGGCCGAATAGTGCCGTCCGCTGGCGACACCACCCTGCCTCCGACGCGCTCGAGGAAGCCCAGGCACTGCAGTTCGTGGGGCTCCATGTTGAAGTCTCCCGCGATCACGAAGGGCTTGCCGATGGCGCGCACTGCCATCGCGATGCCGTCCAAAATGCTGAGGTTGTAGGCCGAGAGGCCGACGCCAACCTTCAAGTAGACGTTGAACCAAGCTAGTCCCCCAGGGAAGGGGCCAGCTACATGCGCGACTGCCGCGCGTCCTGGCGTGAGCACCGTCGGCTGCCCCGCTTCGAACTCGCCGAGGCCCGAGGACCTGGGCGCCAACTGCAAGAGGCCGCCGTGACCTGCATGTCCCGCAGCCACGTCGGTGGCTGGAGTGGCCACCGCATGCCAGCCAAGCCTCTGCAGCTTGTCTGTGACCTCGCAGCACCTCTCCTGGGAAAGGTGCGTCTCCTGGACCGCAACCAGGTCGCAGCTCCTGAGACCTTCGTAGCTGAAAATGCCCTCGAACCTGCTGTAGGCGTTGGCGTTGATGGAGAGAGCTGTCCACCAGCGCCCGCGAGGGCGGCTACCCTGGGGTTCGTGGCTTCTTGACGGGCCGCAAGACCTCCAGGGCGTCGCGGATCCTCTTGCGCTGCTCGTCATCATCACCACAGCTGCCAAGAAGCCCACCAGGGTCATCCTCGCCCAGGAAGTCGTCGAAGTCCTCGGCTGGTGCCGCCCCCGCTGCTGGCGCCGCTGGGGCCTCCCCTCCGCCAGGCTGAGATTCAGCTGGCTCGGGGGCGGGCACAGCGCCGCCTGCTGCGGCAGGAGATCCGCCCTGCGGGCGAGCTGCCTTCGCTTCCTCGGCGAGCTCGTTGACCACCTTGGAGAGCTGCTCGAGGAGATCCTGGCCAGAGACTCCGTCGGTGTTGAGCGTGCTGAGCTTCTCCTTGATCGCGTCAGGGCTGATGCCTCCACCGTAGAGTGCGGCAGCCTCGCGCTTGGCATCTGCGAGCTCCTGCTGCAGCTGCGCGATGCCCATCTTGGTCGTGTGCACCTGCTCCAGCGCCTTGCGAGCCACCGCGGACTCGCGCTTGAGCCGATCTTGAGCATCAGCAAGCTGCCGAGCAAGTCCATCCACTTTCTGAGGTGCCGACTTCCCCACCAGGCCGAGAGACTGAGCACGGCGAGCAGCGTCCACTTTCCCACGAGATGACTGCGTGAGGGTGTGCTTCGTCGCGTCCCAAGTCTCCTGCGAGAATGCGGCCCAGACCTTGATCTCCTCCGCGCTGAGGGACGTGCCCGTGGAGCTCTTGTCGCCTCCAGCACTCTTGCCTTTGAAGAGCTTGCCGTTGAGACCCCACTGGTTGCTCGGCGGCGAGTTGGCCCACTTGCCGCGGGTGGGAGGCTGACGAAGCTGCCACGGCTGATGCTGCCCTGCTCCGCGCGGCAGGCGAGGTCGCATGCCTCCGCACCCTGCCTTTGTGCACCGAGTGCGGTCATCCGCGTGGTACTCTCCACAAACACACTGCCACTGAGGTGCCATGGCCGAGACACGCTCTGTGTTATAAGTGCCAAAACTATGGGAGCCGCCGCGCGCGCCGCTGAGAGTCGAGCTCGGGAAACAGAGCTATCCCGTGTCGGCCAGGAGGCTTGCAGCCTCCCAAGCATTGGGTCTTGAGCCAAAATGGCTACGGAGGGATTGGATCCGCAGGAGAAGGGCAACCTATAGGAACACACGTAAAACCCCGAGGCCTCGTGCACATATGGGATGCCCAGCATATAGGAACACACGTAAAACACGTCGGATGGTATACACAGGAGAACGACCACATATGGACGCAAATGTAAAACACAGTGGATGCGTGCATACGTATAACATGAGGGGGGGCCTAGGGGAGGCACAAGCTATACGAGCATACGCACAACACCTGGGATTGGAGCCGCTCCCGTGGCCTTCTGGGGCCTCCTGCTCCTGGGGCCTCTTGGGGATCCCCGGTGCCTCCTGGGGGCCTCCTGGCGCTTCCTGGCGCGTGCTGTGGCCTCCTGGGGCTTCCCCGTGGCCACCCGTGGCCTCCTGGAGCCTCCTGGGGCATCCGGAGGCCTTCTGGCGCTCCTGGGGGCCTCCTGGGGGCCTCCTGGGGGCCTCCTGTGGCCTCTTGAACCTTCCTGCGGCCTCCCGATGCCTCCTGGGGACCTCCTGGTGCCTCCCTGGGCCTCCTGGACCCTCGTGTGGCCTCCTGGGGAGGATCCGTGACCCCGAGTCTGTGCACCAAAACAGGCAACCCGATGGAGACATCCTCCAATTCTGGCCCCACTTGGGGGCGATCATGGAATGAGCGCCTCGCTCGAGACATCCAATCGGTGCTGAAACCCGCGCCTTGCTCGAGACATCCTCAGAATTCGCTCCGCCATCATCATCATCATCATCATCATCATCATCATCATCATCATCATCATCATCATCATCATCATCATCATCATCATCATCATCAGCATCAGCATCAGCATCAGCATCATCATCATCATCATCATCATCATCATCATCATCATCATCATCATCATCATCATCATCATCGTCATCAGCATCATCAGCATCATCAGCATCATCAGCATCATCATCAGCATCAGCATCAGCATCATCATCATCATCATCAGCATCAGCATCATCAACATCATCAGCATCATCATTAACAGCATCATTATCAGCATCAGCATCACAGCAGCATCATCATCGTCATCATCATCATGAGCATTACCATCAGCATATCGGCATAAGCATCATCATCATCATCACCAGCAACATAATCATCACCACCATCACCATAATCATCACGATCATCATCAGCAGCAACATCACCATCATCAGCATCATCAGCATCAACATCCTCAGCACTGTCATCACCATACCATAACATCGCACAACCTAACCCAACCTAACATAACACACCATACCATACCATAAAATATCATAACACGACATGAGGGGATGATCAGGATAGAGTGCAGGAGTTTGCGCGGTCGGAATAATGACATACCATAGCATTTCATGCCATCTCAGAACTTAGCATGAAGAGGAGAGGAGGTGGAGGTGAGGAGTCGGCGCGGTCGGTAACAACAAGAACCCCATCCTTTGGCATTGGGTATGGGGAAATAACAAAAATCCAATCATGTCTGGATATTGGGAAACACATATCCAGACTGTATGTTAACCATTCTCGAAGATTCCTCCTGTAGGGAGATGCCCGAATTAAACCATAGTGAGGCGACGGCTTGTCGAACTCGCAGCCCCAGTCGGTTCCCCTCTCTTGAAGCAGTGGGGACCCAGACCTGGCCCGCCCGAAGAGGGTGCGGCAAACATGGGCACGATGCCCAGCAACAAACGCTGTCCAACACCGACAAAGGGCCCTGTCGGGCAGGCGGCGCATGTTTCTCGAGTAGACAACGTCCGCAGCGTCACCGACAACGAGCCCTTTTTCAAAATGACCAGGATGTGATGCTGGTCTTCGCCCCCACGTCTTCTGCACGCTTGCCCACTTCCATCGTCCTAGACATCCGGCGTCGTGCTGCTCCCAACCGTCCTGGTGGTGCAGGCCCTTCGCCTTGGATTCGCATCGCGACGGGCACGCCTTGTCTTCCTCCTGCCCCGCCCTAGGGGTCCCATTCGTGGCACCCCTCACACATTTCGGGCCCCCATGTGGAGCTCCACCTCCGGCCCCCCTGGGGCGCCCGAGTGCCGCACCCACGCCCATCTCGGCCCACCCCTCGCACGCTCCGGTGCACCCATGTGGCACTCCGCCTACTGCAAGCGTATGCCGCGGCGTGTCCACTTCGGCAAACCCCTCGCAAGCTTCGGCCCCCGTCGGCAACTCCACTCCTGCAAACCCCTCACACGCTGCGGCCCCCATGGGGAACTCCACCTACGGCCTCAGTGGGCGCGTCCGAATGCCGCACCCCCCGCCAATTTTGGCCCACCTCTCGCACGCTGCGGTGCATCCATAGGGCGCTCCACCTACTGCGCGCGTATGCCGCGGCGCGCCCATATCCCCTCAAACGTTTCGGGCCCCCGCAGGGAACCCCAATTGATGCCCCAATGGGCGTGCGCGCATGCTGCCCTGCATCCATTCTGGTACACCCCTCACACGCGCCGTGCCTTACGGGGGACGAGTGTCCATACAGTCTGCGGTGTCGAAATTGTAGATAGGCCTCACGCCCTGCACTACATGCAGCTGCTCAGGCTTGGGCCCTTCGCCAGGCTAATGTTGTAGCACGTGTCCCCGGGACGTATCGGCCCTTTCTTGGGGACGGGTCCTGCATCCGTCGGCCAGAAGCCACGGGACGCGGCAACGCCCATGGGAAGCCGAGGCCAACAAGGGCACAAACGCCGGGGTCGAGCACATCACGTCGCCCGCCCCCCGCTGTCTGGGATATGCACCCCCCCGTTCCCTGCCAGCGCCGCGCTGACGGGCACCCGCCTCGGTGGCACTGCCCCCCCCCCCGCTGTCTGGGATACGCACCCCCCCGTTCCCTGCCAGCGCCGCGCGGACGGGCACCCGCCTCGGTGGCACTGCCCCCCCCCCCCCCCGCCGGCGCCTCATAGTCCCGCTCCAGAGCCATGCCGCGTCCGTGGCCGACCCCTCCAGCAGGCCTCGGGCGTGCGAGCGAGGGGCCCGCGCGGGGCACTGCCCTCCTCCGGGGAAGCAGCGGCACCGGGAGGGCCAGACGGCATCTGTGACCAGGGGGAGGGGACCCTTTACAGGGAGGAGGAGGGGGAGGAGGAGGAGGAGGAGGAGGAGGGGGAGGAGGAGGAGGAGGAGGAGGAGGCGCAGGAGCAGGAGCAGGGGAGGGGGTCTACCCCGCAACCCTCACGGTGCCTGGCAGCGGCCACCCTGAGCCCGGTGTCGGTGTGTACGCCCTCATGGCTGATGCCAGCACTGTCTATACGCCATCCTGGGGCCCAGGACGGCCCTAGATCTGGAATAGACTTTTACCAAACGCACGGGTTGACCAACGCGTGTACAACGCTTGGAATAATTTGACAAGGTTGCCGGGGTGAGTCGATAACAGCCTGGCGGAGGTGGTACGATTCCAACCTTCGGCTAATGACCATGCAACGCAGTTATGAAAGCACCGTACCTGGAGGGGGAGCGTGAACCCTGGCGGTGAGTCGGATCTTCTGTCAGAAAAGAAAGATGGTAGACTGAATGATCCCACGCACCCGAAACCCGACGGCCAACCCCCGAGGCCGTTAGTGCAATGACCGACCAGAACTTGCACACACATCTGAACAGGCGCAAGGACGCGCGGACCCTGCTCATGCAGATCCTCGACTCAGGCGGGAGGGCGATGGTGTTGGCGACGTCGACGACGCCGACGATGTTGGTGATAATGCTGCTGGTGATGATGATGATGATGATGATGATGATGATGATGTTGATGATGATGATGATGGTAATGATGTTGACTCTGATGACAATGGTGATGGTGATGATGATGCTGCTGATGATGAAGGCGAGGATAACAGGGATGACGAGGATGACAACAATGGCGCGAATGATGACAGCAGTGACGGTGATGATGATGATGATGCGAATGCTAATGATAATGATAATGATGATGCTAATGATAATGGTACTGATGATGGTGATGCTGATGTAGAGGAGGATGGTGATGTTGATGTTGATGCCAACGGAGACGCTTGCAATGTTGATGGTGATGATGATGCTGACGAAGATGATCAGCAAAAGCGCGCGCAAAATCCCTGACTGCTCCTTGACGTGAGAGACGGTTGGGTTGTCACACTTGGTCAGAACTCCTCTACTTTGATTGGCTCAGAAACCCAATGCTTGTGCTGTGATCTCGGCATGCGCGCGCGGCGACCCGCGTGTGGTCCGCAGAGTACGATTTGACAGTTGGCTGGCGCGCGATAGCTTCTGAATGATGCTGGCATACGCGGGCGAGTGGACCTCATGGACCGTCGGACAGAACACCCAAACATTTATGTCTCTTAGCTCCAGCGACTGCGCGCGCACAAGAATCTGGCAAGAGAGTGTTGAATCACATGTTGGATATGGTATTGCCAGACCCAACTCTAAGCAATGGAATGGGAGATATCTGGCACGTGCGCGCGGGCGCGCCCACCTGCGATTGTTAGGCGTAAAAAAACTGCGCTTGCTAGAACAACGCGTGTTCCCAAAGAACTTTTTGGTGCAAGGCATGACCGTGTGGGAGGGCTCAGTGATGGCCTCGTGCTCATGCGGAGATCTTGCATTCAGAGCGAACGCCATATCGCGCATACTTGAAAAGCGACAAACAAAGCCGGCTGCTAAGCCTGGCCTCGGCATTGGGGCAGGGTCGAATCATGATTCGGCGCGCGAATCGATGGAGGTGCGGTTTGCGCCGTGTCATGTCGGGTGTGCACACTAGGTGGTGCCACCCACATGGTGCAGTATGCGTGGTGCGATCCTGGTGTGCGCCCCGAAATGCCAACCAACAACCAAGGGCGGCCCTCGCGCGGCCCTCGCGACGCCAGAGTGCGTGGCCACGTGGTCCAACGACAGAAACAGCGCACACGAGCGCAAATGCTTTTAAATCTGGGGAAATCAAAAGGTACCGACACCGCTACTCCCCGGACCTCTCCCCGGGTGCGTTCTGACCAGAAGTTCGAAGCGAAGCCAGCGGCGGCGACGAAGAAGGCCCAGGAGGCCCAGGAACAGGAAAGCTGGCGAAAAGTAGAAGTCTGGGTGCCTTTTCCTCCTCCGAAAAGCAGCGCAAACGAGCGCACATGCTCAAATCAATCCCAAGCCACGGGGCGGCCACGAGGCGGCCGCAGGCGGCGCCGAGCGAACGCCCGGGAGCGCCAGTCAGCGCACAGCGGCGGCCACGCGCGGAGGCTCCCGGAAGTGCCGTGCCGCCGTCGCGCGAGGCGCCACGGGCGGCAACCAGTCGAAGGCCCTCAAATTCAGGTCGGGCGTGCCCCCCCACAGGCGAATTTTGGGCGACGACTTCCAGATGCCCAGAACAAGGCCCTGACATAGCCCAAAAACGCCCCCAACAAAATCACCCCCGAAGCGCTTGTTGAGCATCTTCGAATCTTCCTCCTGTGGAGGGACAGGCCCGACTTAACCGTATACCGGAGATGGACAGACACCCCCCCTTTAGTAAAACGTGGTTTAGTGAAAACGACCTGAGGCCCAAACCTGGCGGGCGCAAGCCTGGAAAAGAACGGCCACGGCGCCCTCTCGAGAACCGACAACGGACAATTCACTAATCGACGTGTCACTGTTGGGGGTTCTGTCCACCCCCCAATATAGCGCATGCACTGCTCTTTGGGCATCCGGAGCTGCGCGCGGACCCCTCGGGCCAGCGCCGGACCCCCTCTCCTGGCGCGCGGAGAAGGTCACCAGCAGAGGTCTCCTGCCCGGGGTCCGAGTGGACGGGTTCGGAGGATCACGCCGCATCGGCGATGCATCGCCGATGCATCGGCGGAGCGTTAGCGACACCAGCACGGACCAAGAAAAAGGGCTCCACATCGAGCCGCATCGGCGATGCATCGGCGATGCAGCGCGATCCTCCGACCCCTATCCGCGCGGACCCCATCTAGGAGGCCTAGGACCAGTTGGGGGCCCAAACCCATACGCTCACGTCGTTCTCTGCTCTTCGACCCCTTCCTCCCTCATCCTTCTCGTCGTGAGCAGCCTGCGAGCTGAGGGCGGGGCGCTGCGCAGCGCGGCCGATGCGGCCGCGGCCCATGTGCTGTGGGGGGGAGTGGGGGGCAACGATAGGGGGGTCGGTATAAGGGGGGGAAACATCGACCTGGAATCGGCGATGCATCGCCGATAGATCGGCGGTGGGCCCCCGATCGCGAGTCTGCACTCTCCTGGCCGGGGTGGCGCGATCGGCTAATTATCTCGATCCAGTCGGCGCTCGATGCGCGAAGGGGGGTCGGTGCATCCCGCCCCTACGCCCGTCTCCCCCCATCGCTGCCCCCGAGGGAGGGGGGGAGGGGGGGCACGGGCGCCCGCGCGCGCGGCGGGCCGCTGGCCAACGGAGGGGCGACGGGGGAGACGTGCCGCCGAAGCGAAGAGGACGAAGGAGAGAGAGAGCCCGGCCGCCGTGGGCCGCGCGAGGCACGGGGAGAGTGCCCTCGGGCCCCTTTGCGGTCCCCAGCCCTCGGTCCTCAGTCCTCGGTCCTCAGCCCTCGGTCCTCGGTCCTCAGTGCTCAGCCCTCGGCCCTCGGTCCTCGGCCCTCGGCCCTCGGTCCCGAGCCCTGGGTCCTCAGCCCTCGGGCCCCCTGGCAGTCCTCGGCCCTCGTCGTACCGCCGGCCCGCATCGTACGGCTGCGCGGCAAGGATGCAAAGGGCCTTGGAGGCCCATGTGAACGTTTCTCGACCGAGGTTGGCCAGCGAACATCGCTGAGGGTGGGCCGAAGGGGCAAGGATGCAAGGGTAGCCTTGAGAAGGTTGCCCATCCTTACTATGCGGATTGACTGAAAGGGCCCCGGCACCAAATTCCTCAATTCCCCAATGAGGCTTGCCCAAGGGGCTCTTACTTGGTTGGAAAGGTTGGTGCCTCTTATTGCTACTGTTCCCGTTGCTCGGACGTTTCTCGGTTCCTCGGGTTCTTCGGGTTCCCCGCCCCCGGTGCCTCTCATGTTACGTAGCCAGTTTCCTGGAGGCTCCTCGGGTTCCACGGGTTCCTCTGGGTTCCCTGCGCAAGCTGCCTCCTGCTGTTACATTGCCCGTTCCTCGGAGGTTCCTCGGGTTCCACGGGTTCCTCGGGCTCCCGGCCCCTGGTGCCTCGTATTCTGCGCAATGCCACGCAATGCCAAGCACTGCCACACAATGCCAGGCAACGCCACGCAATGCCAAGCAATGCCAAGCAATGCCAAGCAATGCCAAGTAATGCCAAGCAATGCCAAGCAATGCAAAGCAACATCAAGCAATGCCGAGCACCGCGCCCATGCAATAGGAAGCTTGCCATCATTTGGGGTCGCGCCAGGCTCATGTTCCGTGGTTTCCAGCGTGCCTCCTGCGGTTCCTCGGCGCTTCCCGCACCACGAGCGCCTCAAAACGGACCAACAGGGCTCCGAGAGGCCTCCGACCCACAACCAAGGCACAGTCGCGAGATGGGCCGAAGGCCAATACATAAACCGCATGTGAAGCCCTGCCCGGGACATCCGATACCCTAACGACACATAAACCCAAAGGGGGAGGGCTTGCAAGTGACCGAAGAGTTGGCGAGGAGGGTTTTCCTCCTCCTCAGCCTCCACCTGCTCCTCCCCGCTCTTCCTACCTCCTTCGGGAGACCGCAAACGTGGATTCGCGACGCGTGGATTGGCGACGGGTGCCCATTCCGCACGCCATCGGCGTGCTCCGTCGCCAAATCCCCGATCCGAGGAGCTGGCGCCCGCGCGCGAGAGCAACGGATTCCGAATCTCGAGTCGGGCATGTCCTCCGACAGGAGGGTTTTGGACGAAAAATGAAAAATATTCAAAATATGCTCAAAAGATGCCCAAAATATTCTTTTTGACTATTTTTGAATATCCCCCCTGTAGAGGGACAGGCCCGACTTCATCCCAATGCGCGCCAGCGTGCGCCCGGCTCTTCTCCTCCTCCCTCCTCGCTCGGCCTCGCTCCCCTCCCCCCTCCGCTCTCCTCCGTGCTGTGCGTCCCCTCGTGGGGGACGATAGGAGGAGGAGGAGGAGGAGGAGGAGGAGGAGGAGGAGGAGGAGGAGGAGGAGGAGGTGGAGGAGGAGGAGGAGGAGGAGGAGGAGGAGGAGGAGGAGAAGAGGAGGAGGAGGAGGAGGAGGAGGGGGGGGAGAAGGAGGAGGAGGAGGAGGGAGGAGGAGGAGGAGGAGGAGGAGGAGGAGGAGCTCTCCCATCCGCACTGTGGACCCCCTCGTGGGGGGGGCGATAGGGCTCCGACAGCGCCGCTCCCCGGACCTCTCCAGCGGGCGAACTGCCACGGGAAACCCAGGGCGAGTCCAGCCGTGGCGACGAGGACGAGGCCCCTGGGGCAGGCCCCGCACGCCGAGAGCGAGGGGGCGGCCGCGGCAACGGTACCCGTGCCTCCTCTGATCCTCATCCCTCCACTCTTCGGTGGCAGCTCATGGGGGGAGCCCTCCCACACCATCTCGTCGGCTCTTGAGGAACGACGCGATCGACGCTAGTCGACGCGGATCGACGCTCAATCGACGCCCATCGACGCTCATCGAAACTACATGGGCGCACTTCCATCGGTCCCAAGCACTAACCGACGCTAAGGACCGAACGTCACAGTCGACGCGGATCGACGCTAAATCGACGCTCATCGACGCTAATCGAAACTACATGGGCGCACTTCCATCGGTTCCCAAGCACTAACCGACGCTAAAGACCGGACGTCAAGAGGGTGCACGAGGCTCCCACGTTTTGCTGCAGAATCACTCATCCCCCCCTCGGCCCAAAGGGTGCGCCGATCTCTTTCTCGGCGGCGCGCACAAGGGGGTATGGGGGAGGGGGGAAGGCTTCTAAGAGGGAGGCTGCTTCTCGGACGGCGCCGGGTCCTGCATTCGTGGACAGAGCCCGCGCCCTCTGAGAAGCAGGGGTGCCTCTGAGAAGCCTTCCCCCCCCAGCCCCCCTCCGCGCGCGGCTGGCTTTCTTCAGCGAGCGAAGAACGGTATAACATAAACTTTCCGCCGTCGGGGGCACCTGCCCCTGGGCGGCTGGAAAGTGTATACCCCTACGGTGCCACCGTAAGGGTATAAACTTTCCAGCCGCCCAGGGCAGGTGCCCCCGACGGCGAAAAAATAGGTTGTACTGTTCTTCGGCGGGAAAGGGTGGGGAGGAAGTAGGGGGGAGGAGAGGAGGAGGGAGGAGGAAGGAGGAGGGGAGGGAGGAGGAGGAGGAGGAGGAGGAGGAGGAGGGGGAGGAGGAGGAGGGGGAGGAGGAGGAGAGGAGGAGGAGGAGGAGGAGGAGGAGGAGGGAGGAGGAGGAGGAGGAGGCGTTACCTTCTCCGCCCCCCGGCGGGCACGGGCGCGCGCACGCCTCTCCGGGGAGCGGGCCGCGCCCTCCGCGGGCGCCCGCGGCACCGGCTCTCCCCCCGCCCCTGCCACGCCCGGAGCCCTTGAGCCACGTGCGCTGGCCGAAGGGGAAGAAAACGCAGCACTGGGCTTACAAAGGCCAGGTGAGCGACGATCAACTGGCCATCGCTCGGACGTCCATTTCCTGTGCTTTTTTCGGTTTCGTGCGTGGTCTTTTCGCGAAATGACCAAGGATGCTCCTCGATGGCCCTCGCCGAGGGAAAAATGCACATTGGGCTTACAAAGGCTAGGCTGGGCAGTCGAGGCCAATCTGGCGCCAATCTGGCAGGCCCAAGCTGGCAAACGGGGGCCATCTTGGCGAGGGAGCCAACGCGCGAATCCAGTCTGGCGAATAGCCCCCATTCCTCCAGCTTGGCCAGGCCAGATTGGCCCGTTGGGGCCCAATCCACTCTGCCAGTCCGGCCTTCGACTTCCCAGCTGGGTGAGCGACGAAACAAAAGCAGGTCTTGCGCGAGAGGGCACAGCGACCTTATACGTGGTGGCTTGCGTGGGCCGCCAGCGCAGCGCGCCACAGTGGAGACGAGGGCGCTGGCGCGCGACCTCGCGCGGACGAGTTGCGCGCCGATGTCGGCGCAGTCGACCCCGTCGTCTTCCGTCGCTGAGGTTTCGCTGGGGACCGGTTTCCCCCCGACGGAACCCTCCCGAAACCATCCGCAAAGCCTCCCAGAGCCCTTCGGGGACGCTTTTCGAAGGGCTTCGGGAGCGCTTCGGCCATTCTGGAGAACCACCCGACCCCAGCGGCAACCTGAACCGCCCAAGCACAGGCACACA
The DNA here is from genome assembly GCA_963575745.1 of Prorocentrum cordatum. NCBI lineage: Eukaryota > Dinophyceae > Prorocentrales > Prorocentraceae > Prorocentrum > Prorocentrum cordatum. The sequence goes on from CAUYUJ010015320.1 coordinate 191,478, forward strand.
CTTTCGAAGCTCCGCGAGAGCTTGTCTTGAATCAGCGCTCGATCCACAGCATCCGCGCGGAGCTACGCAAGCTTTATGCCTGTGCCAGCGCGTCCTCACCGACCCCTAACGGACCATCCCGTGCCGTGACGTCGCCCTCGCCTTTCAAGCTCCCCTTCGGCCGCACGTCTCGGGGCGAGGCGGGGGGGACGTCGCGGAAGAGGATGGCTTTCTAGGGCCTGCAGGGGTCGGTTCGGCCGCCCCTGAGCTGTGCTGCCGTTCCTCTTCTTCGAGCTGGAGGCGGGCGAAGCCCGGGCGGATCCCGCGGGGGACGTCCGAGCTCTCGGCGGCCAGCGCGCGGGCGCAGCGCCGCTGGCAGGGCGCGGACAGCGCCGCGAAGAGCAGGGGGCAGAGGACCTCTTCGGGGCGGGGACCTCCCTCAAGTCACAGGCCGCGCAGGGACGCGGCAGCTCTTCGGGAGCGGCCAAGAGGGGGGTGTCCAACGGGGGGGGGGGCGCAGATCATGACCGGCGGCATGTGCGCGGCCCAGCCGGGGGGGCCCGGGACATCAGGAAATAAGAGGAGGCGCCATGACATCTGGGGAAATGTCATGGCCCCCGCCATGATATCCACCCCCCCCTAGTCATCGCCCCCCTCTTTGCCGCTCCCGAGTTCTACGTGTCCTCCCCGGAGGCGTGCCACCGCCCCGGACACACGATTGGTGCAACCACCTTGCAGCAGGTCGCTTGCCGAGCGGCACGGCCAGCAAGCGCCCGCCACGGAGCGTCTGCTATGAGGTGGCTCGGTGCGCGCCTCGCCCCTTGGGGGGGGGGGGGGGCGCGACGCACACGTAGTACCAGTATGTTGGGGCGACGTCGGAGACATGCTCGCGTCGCACCAAAAAATCACGACGGATCTGTGGGGGGAGGTGTGGGGCTTTGGGGGGCGTGCTGGGAAGCGCGATCGTCCAAAGCCTGCTCGGGATGGAACGCACTGGCCCTGGGGAACGGGTCGGAACTCCCTTGAACTCCGTGCGAAACAGATCAAAACATCGGACGTCTTGTTCCAGATCCACCTTCCCTTCGGTCGGGCATGTCCTCCTACAGGCAATGTTGTAACACAGTTGATAAATCGTCAACACATATCTAAGCATTCCATACACATATAAAACATATCCCCAGACTGTGTTGTTTGCCATTTTTTGCATACTCCCTTTGGTTTGCTTTGGACTTCGTCTGGGATTATCCGTAAACGCCCGCCAGGACGCACTCCCCTGGGCTCCAGGACCATCGGTGCTCCTGGGCGGTGGGCATGGGAGAATCCCCAGGACCGCCTCGTTCGTTCTCGAGCTCTCTGTTGTGCTGACTGGAAGCGAACGTTTTCGCAATTGTGCTTCTTGTCGGTCCGTCTGTCCCTCCCTCACCGTTCCTGCCCGCTCTCGCTTGTCCCCATCGCTTCGTGCTGTGTGGACTGCAGCCGGGGTGTCTCTCTTGCTTTGTGCCTCGCGCTCCCAGCTGCTTTTCCTTTTTGTCCCCCGTCGTCATCTTCTTGCTGCTCCTCCTCCTCCTCCTCCTCCTCCTCCTTCTCCTCCTCCTCCTCCTCCTCCTCCTCCTCCTCCTCCTCCTCCTCCTCCTCCTCCTC